>CAVNZL010000135.1:230000-337500 GCA_963693355.1 Pontia daplidice | reverse complement strand
CACAATATATCACGATAGCAATATTTAGCGTAAGGCTTTACATAATATGCTAATCACTCATGCGTACACTCTCATATTTGCTTGCAGGTTGTAAAGTGGTTTTAACGAATAATAACGAATAAAATTATTTCATACAAATGTATACTATGGACTTCCGCAAAGTAACGCCTGATTCTGTTAATAATTATTAACTAAAATACCTAGGAACAACGCGAAACGGTAATAATATTGTATATCTTATGTATTTTTTATAAAATTTACAGTTCTCGAAAAAAAAGCTTTGATTTCGAATATTTTTTTTAATGGAGATCGATGCAATTTTATTTTTATTAATTTGGGTAATAGACCAGCGTCTCCAAAATTTGTTTCTTCTGGATTTTTATTTTATTTGACCTCCATTTTTTGTTAGATAAGTTTTTCCCCACAATCGCCGTAGCCGGATTATGTATTGAAGCTGAATACAAAACAAAAAATACAAAGTAATGCCTAATGGTAATTCTAAGAAGAAATTATCATCATCGGTAAAATCTTGAAATGGGGAGTTTCTATTTATCACATCTATTTCATCTATTTTTATCGGTTTGGTGTCTTAAAATCAGGCAACATATTACTAGTTAATTTATAGATAAATAATTTTTAATTTTATACATATTATAGGAAAATACGTAAACTATTCATAATTATTTTAGAATTCTCCATCAACTACATCTATATATACATCTACATATTATCATATTGTGATTGTATTGAGTACGATAATTGGTACTTGGTAGTCAGTAACTGACAATTGTGATAAGTGATAACTGATAAGTCGTCGGTACTTGCCTGAGTAGTCAGTACTCAGTACTCAGTAGTCAGTAGTGTGTTGAGTGTTCTGTGGTACACCGTATTTTATAACTGGAGTTGAATGTAGCTGTAGGAATAAAATTTAAGCGCAAACGCTTTAAATTTATTTCCGTTATTTATGTCTTCACATATTTGTATCGGCTAATTGTAAAGGGGCCGTTGGCAAACCATCTTATGTTTAGAAAATTCAGCAAATGCTGTATCAAAACACGTAAATCAAATATTACTAGTATGGCCCAAAACATGGACGCAATAAAAAATATGCATGAATTGGGCTATGATTTTAACTACAGTAAGTTCACTATATAAATACGTAATTTAATATAATATCTCCGAATTCGCGTTTAATTTATTTACAGAAGGAGAATTAAGAAAAATGGGTGTTGACGGTAATTTAACAAATGAACCATTTCAATATAAAGTCAGCAGTGATCCAAAAGAATGCCAAGCTCACTATGAAAAACTTGGAGCAGTAGTAACAGAGTACATATATCAATTATTAGAAAACAAAGTCAATCTAATAAGATTACCGGTACCTAAAGATTTTGGTAAAGTTGGAACTTTTGTGTTTGCTTCAAAGGGGTATGATTCACAGAAAACTCTCATGGTATTAATTCAAGGCAGTGGTGCAGTTCGAGCTGGCCAGTGGGCAAGATCGTAAGTTTTTCCTCAACCTTTCCCTAATATGTCTGTGTACTTCTGTAATTGGTTTTCAGATTATCCAGCATCTGTAAATTATGTTGTATGTATTATATATTTATATTCAATTCTAACTGACCAATGTATGAATGATACATCTAAGGATAAATAGTCAGAGATAACTAATAATCTAGGAAGAGAAACTTTGAATGCTTATATTGTTGTTTTGTATTTTTAAAGTTTTATGTAACACAATAAATTAAGTAATATTCATAGTAGGAATTCATATGTTAATAAATATAAATGTTGTCCTTAAGTTCCTAAACTTCAGGATTGAGGGAACAGGGTTCAAATTGACAGGAAGGACAATAACCTGATGTTAAAAGACATCCGCCGCCCATGGAACATCAGACTGCATGAGTGCTCGCAATTCTATTGCCAACCATAATGGTATGCTTTCATTCTTGAAAGACCCTAAATAGAATTACCTTTATATGTTGAACAGCAGCAAGTGCCTATGGAAGTTAGTTGTGGTAGGTTGGACATCTATATGATACAGGTGGAATAGTATATTCTGCTTCTATGTCCTATGATGGAATTCAAAAGCCGGTATCAATCTGACTACCCTCCATTAAAAATGCAATCAGTGATATCATCATTGCATCATAGATAAGAATTCAGATAGATACATGTTGCTGTGTTCTAATACAATTTAGTCCTATGCAACGTGGCATGTTAACATAATTATGAGTGGTTCAAGGAACACATGTATAAGTAAATTTTTATTTAACAGACTAATCATCAACAATAATTTAGAAATGGGAACACAGATCCCTTACATCCAAATGGGGATTAAACGAAATTTTGGCATAATTATAATGAATCCCAATGACAATTATAGGGGAAATAAAAATATACCACATAGTGGTACAAGTGAAGAACATGCACAATATGTCTGGAAAACATATATTTCAGGCACAAAAGCTGTAAATATTGTGGTTATAGCTCATAGTTATGGTGGACTTTTAACTGTAGTTCTAGCTCAAAATTTTAAGGATGACTTTGAGAATCGAGTTAAGGCAGTAGCTATGACAGATTCAGTACATTCGTTTTCGGAAGTGGAAATACCTACTTCATTAAAAAGAGTAAGAGATTATTCTATTTTATAAAACAAATATTGTATATATGATATATATTTGTTTTATAAATACTCAATATTTTCAGGTTGCAATAAATTGGATATCAAACACTTCACCCTTGGATACACCAATGAAAGAATCAGACTTTGAAATCACTAGATTATCAGCAGGTATTTCTAGTTACAAGTTTAACAATTTAAAATATGGAGTTTTTAATTACTCATTTTACTTCAGGTCATCCACAACATGAAATGACATCTTATGCATCTATGAATTCAGTATTTAAATACATTGATTCCAAGCTGGAAAGTACTTTGTAAAAGGAAAAAATCTTGAAAATAATGCAAATGTTTCTTCTGGAATATTTGTATTTATTCTTTTTAAATATATTTAAAATATTTGATAGGTGAGAATGCAATTTTTTGAAATATAAATAAACAAAACCTCTAACTTATTTCTTTTTACCCTTAGAATAATTTTTCATCCAGTATTTTATGTCTTGTTTATCTGCTCTTACACCTAAAACTGCAGATTTGGAGTTAACATCCTTCACAGCGAATGGGGAAAACCCTGCAAGATAATCCGGGTCTAATGCATTTGTTTTATTTCGAGCTAGTTTTGTTGCAAATCTTTTATGTATATGTTGGTCTTCCGTTAGTATAGGATATTGAAAGTGCTGACCACCTTTAGGAGTTGGCAAACTGAATCGTTTGCCTCTACCTGATAAAGGCTTTCGCCCATTAATGTGAATGTGTTGGTTTCCTTTGTCATCAACACTCACACCTACTTTCTTTAATGTAGCATGCCCACATTTTGGACAAAATAATTTAGTCATGACACTTGTTGTTTTAAAGCAAGTTGTGCAGCGAAATATAAAAGTACGTAGATGTCTAATGATTCTACCATCTACTGCTGTGACATTTAATCCAATTTGTTTTAGAACATTCTGCATAGCAAAATCAGATGTTATACATGCTACATCAACATTCTTTTCTTCCACAATTCCATCACCCATGTCCATCTCCTTTTTCTTTTCTTTTAAATTACTAGGTGTTATCCATTCACTGCCATCATCATCATCATCATCATCTTCACTTGAGAAATCAACTTCATCTGAATCACTTTCCTCAACCTAGAACATATGATATAAATATGGATTTTAATATATTAAATAACACACACTTTAAGATATTGAATAATATACGCATGTTACAAAAAAAAATTACCTTCACTATAATGTAATCTGCTTCTGTTTCATCAGTCAGCTCCATATTTTTTATTTGTGCAGCTATTTCATCAGCCAATTTACTCTCTTCGTCATCTTCATTGCATTTGTTTTTAAGTTCATCATTAAGGTCTTCTATTTTTTCAGTTGTTTGTATGGCTTCATTATTAGTTTCTACAATTTCATCCTTGCTAGTATCCTGTTTAGCACCAGATAAACCCGTAATTTTTACTGTTTTCTGCATTGTTGGCTCAGTTCTCAAATGCGCTGTACCAATAATTTCTTTTTCCATTTGATAAGTCAAGGCCATTACTTTAATATCAGTGGCTGAAAGGCTTGTATAATCACCAGTTTTCTTAGAGAATTCTGTGATGAATTTAATGCTTTCGGTAAAGACGTCTTTGATTTTTAAATCATATGGCAAAACTACAAGTTTTCTACGTTGTCGATCGTTTGTGATTTCATCCACAACTTCTTGGACTGTATAAACATATTCTGCTATTTCGTGAAGATTTTCAGCTTTAATGAATGCTGTCGTATCAACTATAAGATGCTTTATTAATTTCGGCATTTTTTATTATGCACCATGTGAGGTCAAATAATATAAAACTATGAAAATTGCAAATAGTATCACCAAATACCAGAGTAACCAAATACCATGCGGACTGCGGCATGCGATATTTCCTATTGATTAATTGGAACTTGACAAATAACAACTGACATTTATAAATACAGTAAACCCCTAAATTTAATTCTAAATTTCTATTATTTATAACCCATAAAATCAAGTAAAGTTACATACAAAACATGAATCTAAAGTGATGTATACGGTGAGAAATCTGAATGCATAAGAAACAAGTTTTGAAATTATATAGGGCAATTTAGTTATATTTATTAGGTAGTTTTCTCTTAAAATATGGGAAATCCCAATTTGACATTTGGCAGCCCATTTTTTTACAATAACAACACGTCGTGACGGACATTGACGTTTGATACTTGTCACTTGAGTGGATGTGATATTCAAATAATTAAAAAGTCAAACAATTTTCTGTTAATAACATAGGTTTACTAAATCACCTTATTTTTTCACCATTTAAAGTTAGTACGTAACTCATTTTATCCTCAAATGTTATGTAATTATCTGAAAAATTATAATTAATAATTGTCTTAATAACAATGAGTTCTAAAAAGGCGAAACGCAACATAGGGAATAAGCATTTTCCCATAGCTGAATCGGTCAGCATAGCATTAAAAATTCAATTGGATAAGTTTCTTAGTGATGAAAATGAGACGGAACTTAAATTTCCGTCATTTTTGTCTGCTCAAGAAAGAGGATTCATTCACGAGACCGTCGCTAAATTGGGTCTGAAGTCGAAGTCGCGCGGGAAAGGTAATATTTTATATCTTTTGTTTCCAGAAAACTCTTTTTTTTATTTATAAGAATATTTGAATATTTTATTGGATAATTTGTTAGAGTATAAAAAACCATACTAAATTCTTGATTCAGATTTAACTATCCATATATATTGTAAAAATTTCACTTCAATGTTACTTTTGTAGGTGTCAACCGCTACATAACAATATATAAGAGAATGGGTTCAACAATAATACAGAATGATGCCAAACTTATATTAGACTCAAATATGAGATGTAGTATTACTGAGCTGTTTAATGCTTTTCCAATCACAAGTAAGGAAAAGGAAGATCTTAGTTGTTGTCCAGAGAAGGAGCGGAGTCCACAGTTAACACATAAAAGTATGGGGCAACTGAATAATGGTGTTGCTCAGGTATATCTGTGTATATCTCTTTTAAGAGTGAATTTTTATAAGTTTCTAACATCATAATGTGCGTATGATGTTGTTACCTTCATGCATAAATTATTTTGAAAATGTAGTTCATTTTAATTGCAAAATTAATTGTTGTTACTTAGTGTTACTCTTGAGTTGATTGTTAACTATCTGATGAATAGTCTGACAAACTGGAACATGCTCGATTGCAATAAAATTGCACATGTAAGAATTTTTTGAATAATTTGTGACATCTACACAGCACCCTTACTCTTTATAAGGTTGCAAAAGCATAGCTTAGCTGCTTACAGATGAAGGGTTTTTCTGCATCAATATATGCAGTTGAATATAGCATTGGACTAAGGCAGAACATGAAAATCCTCTTGTACCACCAATGTCTGTTCCAACTAGCTGCCTTTTGACTTATACACTTATGTCTTAAAGTCAAGAAAGTCACTTGTGAACCCTTTGAGTGTGTGTCATGTTACTTAAAAATCATATTAACAGTGAAATGACGATCACTTTATCTTCCTGTATTGTTACTTGAATGATTGAAGAGGGAGTGAAACAACTTACGTTTAAAAAATCATATTTAAAAGAAGAAATGTCCCAATTTATTGTACCTAAGTGTGATTGAATTTTAAATAATATAATTGTTGCAGGTTCCATGCACATCATATAATTCAGATTTGTTGAAATTTAGAGAAAAATTGCCAGTCTATGAACAAAGACATGAGCTTATAAATGCAATTAACTCTAATCAGGTAAATGTGAACTTTTTTAGTGACTTAATTTTTTCATTATTGTTTATTTGTGGTATAGATCCTTTGTATCCACTATTACTTTCAAAATATTGAATAGTAATATACATAAGCTTAATGTAAAATAAATTTCTATTCTGTATACAGATGTAATTGGTTTGGCTAATATAATAAGGCGTAATAAGGAAAGTCATCAATTCTAAAATTGGTTGTTTTTATAAAAATTATAGTAATCTTTTCATATTACTGATAGGTTATAATAGTAGCCGGAGCAACCGGATGCGGCAAGACCACTCAACTGCCACAGCTTGTCTTGGAGCATTGTCAAGAGATGAAGCAACCTGTCAGGATTTATTGTACTCAACCCAGACGTATATCTGCTGTTTCTGTTGCTGAGCGGGTATGTAATTAATAAAAACTCTTGTGCTTTATTAACGGTTATTGCCATATAAACAAGCGTCTATTTACCATGGATATCACGGATGTTTGCCGGGCAGCAGAGGAAATGATCTCCCACGTTATCGTAAAATGCAAAGTAGTATCCAATTAACGGAAAAAAGCTTCTAGAAGGGGTTGGGCAGGCTTAATTGACCAGCAAAATGCTTACGCAAGACTGACTTTTTTTTGTCTAATATAAAAAAAGAGCCCACAACCAATATACTTATAAGTAGAAGATTCATAGTATTAGTATTATAATAACTTTAAATGATACTACATATACTAAATAATATTTGATGAATTTAATGAAAACAACACATATTAATTTACGTACACTAAGTAATAATTCAATCCTATAAATATTGAATTTTGTTAATAAAAGACGAAACCTAAGCTTATTTTATAATTTAATTAAATTCAGGTAGCATACGAGCGTATGGAGAAGATAGGCCAATCCATTGGTTATCAAATTCGGCTTGAGTCTCGTGTAAGCCCGCGCACCGTGTTGCATTATTGCACTAACGGCGTCTTGCTTAGGACTTTGATGGGGGGCGATGAAGCTCTTACTGGTAAGTGATTAGACCTATAAAACTGCGCAGACTAACGAATCATTTCATTAAATAACTTATTTTCCATAAGAAACTTAAATAATAAAAATTCTAAAAAAAATATGAAGTTTTTTTCTACAATATTTTTATTCATGTTCATTTAGTAACTTGTATGAACAGTTCAACTCCCCTCTCTTTATTAAAATTAAATTATGGTCATATTAATTAATAAAAATAAATTATTTAGGTAATTATCTAAGAGTGTCATGTTTTGTTTTTGTCTGAAGATGCTTTTTATGTTATATGCAGACGCTTCATTATGTACTCAAGTACATCTATATCTACCGATATCTTGAAATATTGGTTTATTATGTTTAGGCGTGACGCACGTGTTCGTAGACGAGGTTCATGAACGAGATAAATTCAGTGACTTTCTGCTGATCGCTCTACGAGACGCCTTGCGCACCAAAGACTTGAAAGTTATTCTCATGTCTGCGACTATGGACACGCAGATATTCTCCAGGTATGGCGAAGAATGCAGTTTTTATTTGTTTTCTTTGTTCGGAAATGCTATTCAGGTCCTTTAAGTATGAGTCAATAGTTAAAAGTTATTTTGTGGTTCATACTATGACTAATAGCTGCTTGCTAGGCTACACTTTGCAAACCTATTAAGAGATTTGAGAATAGAGATATAATTTTTAAGTAATAAGTTTCCTTAATAAACCCGTGGAGATTAAACTTTTTAACTAATATTCAGATATTTCAATGGATGCCCAGTGATAAGCATTCCTGGGCGTTTACACGAAGTTCAAAGGCATTATTTAGAAGATATCTTAAAGTTGACCAAGTACACTAATAAGAAGATGGCACAAGTGGAACATGAGCTCAGGGGCAAGCTGAAGACTGGACAAAGCTACTGGTCGCATCTTGAAGGTTGCTATAGTTTTCCTTGATAATATTATAATTGATACATTATACATAACTTTAATTCTAATCGGTTCTTATGTTATATTAGGACAAAAGCAGACTGATGTTGTTGAAGAAAGTGGTAGCAAAGAGGAAAAAGAGAATCTTGATCCGGCAACACAAGCGGACATGGATGAATTCTTAGATGAGTGCTTCAATGAGGGTAGTTTGGTAAGTTAAGTGAAAATCAAATCAATTAATATAGTAAAAAATGGCTATTCGAAATACTTATTTACTAAACATTGTAGCAAACTTATATTTAACCACTTCAATAATTTTGGGCAAAATGCCTAATGAAAAGTATTGTTAGGACTCGTTCAGCCAAGTGCTGTACATGATCCTGTCAGAGGGAGTCAGCGTAGACGCGCGTCACTCGGTGTGCGGAAGGACGGCCCTGCACGCTGCCGCCGCCAGGGGACTGACGCACACTGCGCATCAGATACTGAGGATTGGTAGGCCGAGCTTCCAGCGCTTCTCGTAATTATTTTATAATCCTTTGCAACAAAAATATAACTTTAGATAATTATTTCCAGGTGCCGACGCAACAGTTAAAGATAAAAGTGGCAAAACTGCTTACGACTATGCAGTGGAAGGCGGTCACACAGAATGTGCGAAAGTCCTCGCCACATTCAACCAAATCGAGGAGCCCAAATCCAACGAACAGGAAGAGTCGGCGGCCGATAACTTCCTTTTAGATGTCTACCATCACTCCTTTTCAGAGGAACTCATAGACCACGATCTCATGTTAGCGCTAGTCAAACATATCCATTTAACCATGGCAAAAGGAAGCATATTAATATTTCTTCCCGGCTACGACGACATAGTCACTCTACGAGACATGATCCAAACTAGCACAGAAATGAATGCATTGAAGTATCAAATATTCACCTTACACAGTAACATGCAGACATTGGACCAGAAGAAAGTGTTCAATCCACTCCCGAATGCCCGGAAAATCATAATTTCTACAAACATAGCTGAAACTTCAATCACCATAGATGACGTCGTGTACGTTGTGGACTCCTGTAAAGTCAAGGAAAAGTACTATGAGTCGAACGGAGGCGTTTGTTCCCTTCAGTGCGTGTGGACCTCCCGGGCGTGCTGCCAGCAGAGGGCTGGAAGGGCTGGACGCACTAAGCCTGGCCATTGCTTCCACATGTGCTCCAAGCGACGCTTCAAAACGCTACCCCTTAACTCGGTGCCAGAGATTCTTAGGGTTCCTCTACAGGAGCTATGCCTTCACACAAAGCTACTAGCGCCTGGAAATACCCCTATTGCAGATTTCCTGTCGAAAGCCCTGGAACCGCCCTCATTTTTGGCCGTGAGAAACGCTGTAACCTTACTAAAGACCATCGGTGCTCTAACTCCCATGGAGGATTTGACAGAAATTGGTCAACACTTATTAGATTTGACGGTCGAGCCAAAGTTAGGCAAAATGTTGCTTTACGCGTGCGTTATGAAATGTTTGGACCCGATACTAACCATTGTTTGCAGTTTGTCAAACAAAGAACCGTTTCAGATATCAATGAACCCAGAAAATAGAAAGAAGGGGAGCCTGGCAAGGAAAGAATTCGCCGCAGACAGCTATTCAGACCACATGGCATTGTTGCGGGCATTCCAAGCCTGGCAGTCGGCGCGAGCCAACGGCACAGAGAAAGCATTTTGTGCTAAAAACCTCATATGCGGGGCGACCATGGAAATGATTGTTGGCTATCGGTCCCAGCTGCTAGCACAGTTAAGAGCTTTGGGTCTTGTTAAAGCGCGAGGTTCGGGTGACATAAAGGACGTCAACGTAAACTCTGAGAAGTGGCACGTAGTCAAAGCGGTGCTAGTCAGTGGACTGTATCCGTCCATCGCGAGGGTAGATAGGGATTCCTGTACGCTGAGGACTTCCAAAGAAGTCAAGGTCGCATTTCACCCCAGTTCCACTTTACATAGAGGCGGCGGAGTGAGCGGGTCGCAGAAATCAGTGCAAAGTTTACCAACAGATTGGGTGGTGTTTGAAGAAATTTCACGTGTGGGGAGATTTTGTTTTATCCGTTGCACCACTTTAGTGACTCCCCTTACGGTCGCTTTGTTTAGTGGGCCTCTAAGGCTGCCATCTGGGGCGTTGACGCAAAGAGCCAACCCGCCCGGGTTGTCCAGCGATTCAGATAGTGAGGCAGATGAAAATAACTCGTCCCCAGATACAGCAGTCCTGACTTTGGATGACTGGATGGCATTCACTGCGGACGCATCTGACGCTATTAGCGTTTATTACTTGCGTCAGAAACTATGTGCGCTAGTAATCCGCCGTATGTCCAATCCGGGAAAACCGATGACGCCACTAGATGAGCAAATCTTAAACGCAGTCGTCCATGTCTTAGGAGCTGAAGAGAAAAACGTGGGCTTAAATCAACCCGCCGGTATAGGCCAACGGCCTAAACCGCTGACTGTCGAATCGCCAATGTGGCGGCGGGAAGACGAACAGTTTAACAGGCACGAACAGAAATATTACCCGCAGTATCAGAACGACTTTGCGAATAGTTTTTATCAGGGATATGGTTATAGGAATGGTCAAAGACCTGGCTGGAGAAATGATGGGATGCCACAGGGATTTTCGCCTCAGTCATATAGTGGGCCCAAAAGTCCCATGTCTCCAAATGGAAAGACCCTGCTAGCTAATATAGAGAAATACTCAGATAACGGTGAGAGCAATACAAGGTACTTCATAGTAAAGGCAGACGATTTGCACAGCGTAGAAATAGCGCAAGCGAGTGGCAGCTATCCTTTTACGCAAAATACCATCAAGAAGCTGCAGAAGGCAAAACAGGTTAGTGTATTGAAATGTGAAAGTTCTAAAATATATAACCTGTCCTCTCGATATCCTGAAAATATCTGTATATGAATAAGTTACTAATTAGATGTAAAAATATTTCTGTCTCGTATAGGAGGGTAGTCGCGTAGTGATGATATTCTCGTGTGCGGGTGCTTCCAAGATAACAGGCGCAGCGGCTTTTGGAGAGACGACTTCGCCCCTAGACTGGATCAGCAATAACCACATACCCTTCCATATGCTCAGGTATTGGTCATGTCCAATCTTTAATGTTTTTCAGTTCATGAAGTAGCGTCGCGATAAATATACAGATAGACCTCATTTATATTCGGAGCATCATTTTTTTTTCAAAGAATACGATGTGCATAAAGGGAATACTGGAAACGACAACACTACTTGTCTTTGTTTCTATTATTATTTGTATATATTAGATTTCTAAAGTCTTTGGGCTATTTTATTGGGCAAGGGTCACATTTTTATATTAAATTTTCACAGCAAATTTGTTCTTTGATTTTATGTAAATTTAAAAATACTAAAGTGTATTTTACTGGGGGAGGGGAAAAAAAAAGAGGGGGGGGGGGGGGGGGGGTTGTGGTTTTTTGGGGGGGGGGGGTTTTTTGGGGGGGGGGGGGGGGGGGGGGGGGGGGGGGGGGGGGGGGGGGGGGGGGGGGGGGGGGGGGGGGGGGGGGGGGGGGGGGGGGGGGGGGGGGGGGGGGGGGGGGGGGGGTTTTTTTTTTTTTTTTTGGGGGGGGGGGGGGGGGGGGGTAAAATTTTATATAAAATAAAAAAAAAAAAAAAAAAAAAAAAAAAAAAAAAAAAAAAAAAAAAAAAAAAAAAAAAAAAAAAAATTTAAATAGGTTTGTGGGGGTTTGGGGGGGGGGGGGGGGGGGGGGGGGGGGGGGGGCCCCCCCCCCCCCCCCCCGGGGGGGGGGGGGGGGGGGGGGGGGGGGGGGGTGGGGGGGGGGGGGGGGGGGGGGGGGGGCGGGCGGCGGGGGGGGGATGTGGGTGGGCTCCCCCCCCCCCCCCCCCCCACAAAAAAGGGGGGGGGGGGGGGGGGGGGGGGGGGGGGGGGGGGGGGGGGGGGGGGGGGGGGGGGGGGGCCCCCCCCCCCCAAAAAGAGGGGGGGGGGGGGGGGGGGGGGGGGGGGGGGGGGGGGGGGGGGGGGGGGGGGGGGGGGGGGGGGGGGCCCCCCCCCCCCCCCCCCCCCTTTTGGGGGGGGGGGGAAAAAAAAAAAAAAAACCCCGGGGGGGGGGGGGGGGGGAAAGGGGGGGGGGGGGGGGGGGGGGGGGGGGGGGGGGGGGGGGGGGGGGGGGGGGGGGGGGGGGGGGGGGGGGGCCCCGGGGGGGGGGGGGAGAAGAAAAAAAAAAAGGGGGGGGAAAAAAAAAAAAAGGTAAAAAAAAAAAAAGGGGGGGGGCCCCCAAAAAAAAAAATCCCCCCCCCCCCCGGGGGGGGGGGGGGGGGGGGGGTTTTTTTTAAAAAAAAAAAAAAAAATTTTCCCCGGGGGGGGGGAAGTTGTGGGGGGGGGGGGGGGGTTTTGTTTAAAAAAAAAAAAAAAAAGGGGGGGGGGGGGTTTTCCTGGGGGGGGGTATATTTTTTCGGGCCCCCCCCCCCCAAAAAAATTTCGTTTTTTTTCCCCTGGGGGGGGGGGGGGGTTTGGGGGAACCCCCCGGGCATCTACTGCGGCCTAAACAGGTCTCATACTGGCAATACTGTAGTCGACCGCCTTATTGAGCATGTCCAATCTGCAATCGATTCGCTTGAGTCTTTATCTTCTGCTGAATTCGTGACTTTCGGGACTTCGAAAGCCCATATCTGATTGGTTAAACTCGCGTACGACGGATTATTCGGGTAGAAGCCTCTATAGTTTCGCTCTTGCCAAGGTCTCACCCAACTGGCGTGTCATGACACCTACGCGAATTCCGGACAGAGCTGATCATCAAGCATCGCTGTTAGATTTATTAAGATGACGTCTCACCGACAACTTGAGATAAGAGATGCTCTTTGGGTTTCGGATACTGTCTGGTGGCGAACAATGGTGCCAATTAGTCATGTGCCCGCAATTTTCTGTTGTCGTCGTGTCTGGCATTATAAATCGGCTGATTGGGATGAATGGCCAATTTTTTGCAGATACCCTTGGTCAGAAGTTTGCTTTAGGGAAGGTAATCCTGGTACCAGCGCCGAATCTATCGCCGATGTGATCGTCCAAGCAATGGAACTCTATATCCCTAACTCAGTCATCCCCATTCACGGCACTTCTAGGCCCTGGTTCGGTCACTCATGTAGGGAAGCTTCTCGTCTTAAGCAAGAAATGTATCAGACTTGGGTTCGGGCTATGGCTCTGAATGATCCGGATGTAGCCCTTTATAAGAAGAAACTGAACGCAGCGTGTCGCCATCTTAAGCGCACAATTGCGAGAGCTAAATCCGATCATATCGGCAGGATTGGTGACAAGCTCGCGAAAATGCCGTCTGGATCCCGTACTTTCTGGTCACTGGCTAAGGCAACTCAGGGAAACTTCTGCCAACCTTCTCTGCCATCTTTGCGAAGAGAGGACGACACAATGGCTCACTTAGCTAAAGAGAAAGCCGAGCTCCTCTGGCACGCTTTTTGCGTCTAATTCCAGTGATGACTCAGGGACCCCAACACCTACCATCCCGCATTGCTGCTGATTCCATGCCAGTCAAGTCGTTTTGCAAAAAAATTGTTGGGGGGGGAATTTTTTTTCCCCGTTTTCCACAAGGAAGGGGGGGCCCGCGGGCTTTCTCCAATTTTACTGAAGACATGCGCTCTTGAGTTGGCTCCGGTACTTACACGGCTCTTTCGTCTCTCGTACAGATCTGGGTAGTCCCTAGCTCATGGAAAACTGCTCATGTCCACCTATTCCGAAGAAAGGCGACCGCTCAGACCCACAGACCGGCTATGCAATCACTTCCTTGTTTTCCAAATTGATGGAATCCGTTATTAATAGCCAGCTTCTGCGATTTCTGGAGGAGAATCAGCTTATAGCGATCGTCAATACGGCTTTGACGGGGTCCTCGGTGGTGATTCTAGCTTTCCTCACGCATGGCTGATCGAGTAAGGAGAGGTTTGGCCGGCTTGGAAGCAGGGTTCGATAGGGTGGCAAGGGTCTACTGTCGAAACTACCCTCAGGATGCCCAAGGGTTTGTCATGGCTGGGTAACTTCCTTGTGGGACGTAGCATTAAGGCTGGATGGAGCTTGTCAAGTCCTAGATTATTAGAGGTGTTCCCCAGGGTGTTTTTCGCCCACCCTGTTCATTCTGCATATAACGACTGTTGAAAGTCGGCGGCACAGTATGCAGAGACAGTACCACGAGCAATTTTACGGGCCACTCAAATATGTCTCGATCTGAAGTGGATGAGAGTCGTAGCAAACTTGTGTCCGAAATCGAAACTAATGAGAAGGTTTCGATATGGGGTAAAAGAAACCTTGTTGAGTTTAACCCTACGAAGACTCAGGTTTGCTCTTTTTCCCAGAAAGATCCCTTCGTCGTATCTCCTCGGTTTGATGGCACTCTCCTTAGTACCTCACACAGCCTCAGTTCTCGGTTTGGCATTTCGAAAGATGTACAATTCCGCAGTCATCTGGAAGACAAGGCCAAGCTAGTTTAAGCTGGGTTTCTGGGTAGGGCCAAGCAGTACTTCACTGAGGTTCAACGTTTGCAGCTCTACAAGGCGCAAGTACGTCCTCATATGGAGTACTGCTCTGGACCGCTCCATCACGGGGGGGGGGGGGGGGGCCCGGCGGGGGGGGGGGGGGGGGGGGGGGGGGGGGGGGGGGGGGGGGGGGGGGGGGGGGGGGGGGGGGGGGGGGGGGGGGGGGGGGGGGGGGGGGGGGGGGGGGGGGGGGGGGGGGGGGGGGGGGGGGGGGGGGGGGGGGGGGGGGGGGGGGGGGGGGGGGGGGGGGGGGGGGGGGGGGGGGGGGGGGGGGGGGGGGGGCGGGGGGGGCGCCCCCCCCCGGCCCCCTCTTGGGGGGGGGGGGGCCGGGGCGCCCCCGCCCCCCCCCCCCCCCCCCCCCCCCCCCGCCGGCCGGCCCCCCCCCCCCCCCCCCCCCCCCCCCCCCCCCCCCCCCCCCCCCCCCCCCCCCCCCCCCCCCCCCCCCCCCCCCCCCCCCCCAACCCCAGCCGGGGGGGGGGGGCCCCCCCCCCCCCCCCCCCCCCCCCCCCCCCCCCCCCCCCCCCCCCCCCCCCCCCCCCCGCCCCCCCCCCCCCCCCCCCCCCAAAAAAAAAACACCCGCCCCCCCCCCCCCCCCCCCCCGCGCCCCCCCCCCCCCCCCACCACAACACAAAGGAAGGGCCGCCGGGGCCCGGGCCGGTGCCCCAACAATACCATCTATGTGCCCAAAAATAGTTAAATTTACCAATGAAACAAACCGGAGGGTAAACCCCCCCCCCCCCCCCCCCCCCCGGGCTCCCCCCCCTCCCCCCCCCCCCCCCCCCCCCCCCCCCCCCCCCCCAAAAAAAAGGCTGGCACGGATACAATAAATTTAAATAAAAGGGGGGGGCCCCCCCCCCCGGGGGGGGGCAACCCCCCCCGGGGGGGGGGGGGGGGGGGGGGGGGGGCCCCCCCCCGGGGCCCCCCCCAGGCCCTTTTCCCCCCTATTTTGTAAAAAAAATATATATATATACAGATGAAGTGAATACAGTTTCACTTCAGTTGTATGGTCATAAAAACAGGAACAGAGTTATATTTAATTTTTTCTGAATAAATGCATGCTTTTTTTCATTTATTTTTAATACTGCATTATACTGTAAAGTTTAGATAATTATACTGAGAATATTTCTTTTTCCATAAAGACTTTCAAATTTCAGACACGTAACAAATGGTCTGGCTGGCGGAGCCCGTGTGACCGGCGCTCGCGATGGCACAGAACTGTGTTCGTCAAGCGGGCGCGCTTTACTCGCCGCTTTGCAAGGCCGACGGCGTCACAACCCACCGCGGCCCATTCAAAAGCATCCGAACGACCAATAGTAATTCGCGCCCGTGAAGCTATGAAATGTGCAATAACCGTAACGCAAAAACCAAAACCATTAATCAGTATCGCCATCTAACGGTAATTACTGTAAACTAAAAATTTGTGTGGCTAGTACAATTCAGCACCGTAAAATAACAGATCCCACCATAATTTATAATGTACCCTGGTTTGTAACAATAGCTAGATTGTTAGTATCAATTGTTTTTAGAAAATTTGTTTTATATATAATTGGAGAGTATAGCTAATGTTGAATGTAGTGTCTATCTGCTTAAGGTATACATTGCAAGTAAATCCTTCCAAAGATTGAACAAATTTTCGAATAGCAAAAATAATATTTTAATATTAGCGTAAATATAAAAGGAATTTGTGAAGAGAAAATTTCTAGGGTTAAAACGTCCTATTAGTTGACAAACGACTGCTTTATAAGATTGTTATAGGGACTCTATTGACCAGTTTTGTTTTTCGTCTTACGAACTTAGCGTATAAACTTGTTCGATCGGTCGTTAATTTACCCTCGATGGAATATAAACCCTAGAATCCTATTTGTATTTAAAATTAGATAAATTTAAAGATTTTATATAAATGCATCAATTTTTTTAACATTTTAAATTGATATTTATTGTTTTAATAAGTTGCGGCTGCACAATGTTTACTTAGTTTATAGCAATTAAGTTTTAAGTTAAAATATTATTTCTTAGTTTTAAACAATATTAATTTGCATGCCTCAGTGCCTCTTTTAGTCTACCTGTGAGAAAACAATCGAGCACCTCATTGTTTGAACGTTCATTTTGCATTACAATGCTCAGTTAAATTGCATTCTCTCATGTCATTTTATCAGATTTTGATATTAGCTCATTTGAATCTTTACTTATAAAAAACTAGGGTTGTGCAAAGGCACATCGATGTTGTGCTTTACAAGAGCGCTTGTATTTATTAATTTTAGATATTGTTTGCATTTATTAAGTGTTTTAACAATAAAGTATTTTCCTTTGACTGATTTTTAATATGTGCTGTTTGGAGTTAACAGAATTATCAAAAATCTCACTCGTACGTCCAGTGCCCGCTTTACGCGCACATGTCGTGTTTTGTTTCATGAATGTAAACGGTTTTAAAGCACTTTTAATAAAATGTATCTATATATGTGTGTACAATATTTTATTTTCGTGCAACTCAGAATATTAGGTAAAAGTAAAGAAGTTCTGTGTCTGATACAATTTATTGTATAAAGTGAAAACAAACTAAAATTGCCATAATTGTATACAAGAGGTAAGTTGTCCAGCAATTGCTAGGCAAAAAATTAAAAATAGATACTATGGATATATAGGGTAATAAATCAGCCCAAGTTTCAATTACATTAAACTGGCTATTTTATATTTCGATTCACTCTTTGAATGAGATGCGCCCTTTAGGTCTCAAATATACTTTTTAAACATTTTCTTCACAAGTTTCCCCGAGTCAATTTTAGCCATAATTCACTAGCAGGAAACTCTTGGATATGCCAAATTCCTGCTTAACTCTGGATTCACTGCTGGACCACCGCCCGTTGTATCTTCTCTTGCTGCTCTTTGCTCTGAAGTTGCTGCAGCGTCAGCAGAGACACGCCCAGTTGGTCTTCGCGAGTGAACGGTTGAGCCATTTGTCGGAGCCAACGCTTGCAAATCTGTTAAGACAATTTATATATTTATGAAAATAAAATAGTGTATAAAGAATTATATTGAAGCTATCACTCACAAGATAACTGTTCATAATAAAAAAAGAAACGCCAAATATACACAATGTAACTGTATGTAAAATCGGGGTTTGAACCCACGATAAGCTCAGAAGAATAAGATAAGAGTCTATAAGAACGAATAAAGCTCAGATAGCCTAAACCCGCATAAGTGTACAGTTTTGGCCCTGAACAGAGAATATTACTTAACGAGCACTGCTCGTTATGCAATTGAAACTAGGGAAATTCAATAGGTTATATTTGTTAAACAAAAAATTTAATACCATGTTATAAAATAATACCATTATTGTTTACCTGTACTGCTTCCTCGGTGGATAGATTAGTAAGGGAGTCCTTAAGATGTTCTTGAATCCATCTTGGCAGTTTAGTTCTTTTGTCCGCCCGGCTGAAACGCTTGTCCGCGAATATCATGACACCGTAGTCTGTTTTACCACTGAAAGTTTAAAAGAATTGTTAACACTAGCAACTTTCCAACAAAAACTTCCGCCTTTTAAAACGCCGATGCCTATAATATTGTCTTTTATTAACATAACTGTTGCTCATTTAAAAAAAATACTTTTTAACGGATTTGCAAAATTTAAATATGCTTTACAGCGTGCGTGGTCACGGTAGACTGAAGACAAAAGATGTTAACTGTCAAATTAAGTGTTACAGCTGTAGAGAGGTCGAGTGTTATCTGTATTTATTGCCCCGGACTGGTATCGACTAAAACGGAAGGATTTTTACAGAACTGGCTCAGGTGTCCTCCATTTTCGCGGTTTGTTTTTCATGAATTTTAATTTAGTACTTTTTTGGTCGAAGCGTAGTAGTATGGGCATCTTATGTGTGTTCACAGACTGCTGTGAACACAAATCCGTTAAAAAGTGTTTTTCTTTAAATGCCGTATATTTTTTAGAAATAATTCAGCTAAGTCGCAATATTAAACTACTCCTGTCAAATTATTGTTAGGTGATCTCTAATACTTATACAAATAAATAGTTATCTCTGCTTTCAATAAGGGTCATAAATTTTGGTTTTTTCCTGTGAAATTGTAATACTAATTCGTCTCCAAACGTTGTATGTGCTTCTTTTAACCAATTCATTTAAAAAGAAAGCATACTAAAATATACACACCGCAACGCACGGCCGACACACTGAGCGGCGTGGCGCATCGCGTCAAACGTTAGGAAGTCGTTTTCACGGATCTGTCAAAATGAAACACAATTAGATTTAGAGAGAAAGCGTATAGACATAACGGTGCGGACGAAATGTTACCTGAAACTGATCCCTCAAATACTCGAGCCGCGCCTTGAGTATGCGGCTCTGCGTGAAGACGTAGGGAATGCCGAACATGAGCACGGCCCGGCCCAGGTGGTGGTCGAAGTCCACGCCCTCCGACACCTTCCCGCGCGCCACCGACAGCAGCACTGCGCCGCGACCGCTCTCGCACGCCTCCACGCGCACATTATTATACAGCCGTACATTATTATACAGCCGTACATTATTATACAGGCGTACATTATTATACAGCCGTACATTATTATACAGGCGTACATTATTATACAGCCGTACATTATTATACAGCCGTACATTATTATACAGCCGTACATTATTATACAGGCGTACATTATTATACAGCCGTACATTATTATACAGCCGTACATTATTATACAGCCGTACATTATTATACAGGAGTACATTTCACACTTATTTGTGCAAGTAATAATAAGTTATACATTTCATAATTGAGAAGTGATTGGTTTTCTAGTAAATTAAAAAGGAGGTCAAAGATTTTCCAAAATTGCTATTTTTTGGGGGGGGGGGGGGGGGGGGGGGGCCCCCGGCGGGGGGGGGGGGCCCCGGGGGGGGGGGGGGGGGGGAAAAAATTTTTGGGTTTGGCCCCGGGGGGGGGGATTTTTGGGGGGGGGGTGTTAGGGGGGGGGGGGGGGGGGGGGGGGGTTTTTTTTTTTTTGTTTTGGTTTTGGGGGTTTTTAGGTTTTTTTTTTTTTTTTGGCTATAGCTTTGAAATTGTTATAAATTAACATGTTAGATCCTTGAATTCTATAAATATTAATTATTTTTTGATTTGAGATTTATAAGCATAAATACTAGAATATAATTTTCAAAGCAAGCAATTGATTATGGATGTGGATTGATGAGGCAACTGGGAGAGAAAAGAGGTGGTGAAAACGTGCAATGGCGGTTTTGATTGAGAGAATAAAATTCATATTTTGTTAGTATTCTTGTATATCCCCTGATCTCCTATATTTGTTTACATGGACATGCTTTTACCTTTATATAGTTTATGAGAGCAAAGCTCGTTTCCGCCGAGTCCTGGGTCTCGATGAAGAGGAGTTTATGCCGTTGCAGACTCGCCACAACACCTGCGATAACAATTCTTATTCACTTGAGTTATAAGTAAAATGTTTACAAGATAAATATTAGTAATGGAAAATGAAATATTTTGGTGCAGAGATTAAATTGAAGGAAAAAATTGTTTACCTTGGTCGTACCACGCCCCAACAACGCTCTCCAGATATAAATACGAAGTAAAGAAACACACAACGCCATCAGGTACGCAGGCCGATATCTAAAAGAATATTGCATTTTTAAAATAAAGCCTTTCAAATATTTGGACTGAATACAGTTTCTGTACAACAAACTACTTCAATTCACCACAAAAAAAAAAAAAATATATATCTATAATACTATATTTTATTAGATAAAGCGAGTATTTCAATAAAATAGTTTAAGATTTTTATAATATTACTAGCTGATCCGGCAAACGTTGTTTTGCCATACATGTGATTTCTAGCGATTTTAGTTCAATAAAAATATTTTAAAAAAGCAGTACAAATTTAGGGTTGTATGTATTTTTTTATGCTGTATCATAGGAAAAGATAAGAAAGTTTGTGCAAAAAAAATAAAAAAAAAATTTAGGAGTGGACCTTAACATTTAGGGGGATGAAAAATAGATGTTAGCCGATTCTCAGACCCACTGAATACGCTCAAAAAGATTCATGAGAATCGGTCAAGCCGTCTCGGAGGAGTATGGGAACGAAAACTGTGACACGAGAATTTTATATATAAGATTCATGGCGACGATTTGGATGTTTTTCACTAACTGTGGCCTCTGCCAGACTCAAAGGTAAAATATGACACATGAAATTATTATAATAAATAATAGCTATAAGAAGTCAGACTATGTTGAAATACATTGTAAACAGGAATCTTTTGAAGAATCTGTAATGTATATATATATATATAAAATCGTAACATTTGAGATGTCAACCTAAAATAATCGTGTTGGGTTACTATGGCAAAATCTTACTTCAACAAGAAGTTGTCCATAGTTTCTGATGACAGCGACATCTTCACGTGTTTCATACTTTGAAGATATTGCAACTTGGTCGCTGCCTTTTGATACTATCTGAAAATAAATTAGTCTCTTACTCTACCACTACTCTTTATGCAAAATGGAGCATTTGGGTTTTTAACAAAAGCGTCTTAAAAAAATCATCATCAAAAATCACATTTATCAATATTTTATCATTAATATAAAAATATAAATCCGATACTGTGTTGTGTTGCAATCCATCCGTGTCCATGCTTGTTGTAAGCATGGTCATTAGTCACGGATACACACGAAATAGATATTGTAAATTTCTATCAATACTCCAAAATTAGAGTGTATTTTCCGTTTAGCATAAATATATATAAAGGTAATAATCACCATGGGCAGAAGGCAAGGCCGAGCGAGTGTCATGGTGAATGAGCTCATGACTACAGGATGGAAGTCCAAGATCTTGGGGTACATATCCAAAGGGGACAATGTGCCTGAAATATATAATTTAGCAAATATATAGATATGTTATATGTATCGAGCGCACTGGCCATATTATTTAATGTTTCTAAAAATAATTAATGATAGGTTGTCGATTCCATATTTTATGGTATTAAAAACTCCATTATAAAAGCCAGCGTAAGACACATTTCAACAATGATAATAAAAAAAATCAATAGTGAAAAATAGTTTCCATTTATAAAACACTCCACCTGAAGTAATGATGACACTTTGAAACCTCGCGAACACCGGCTTCATCGCTATTGAAGAATCCATGCACCTGAAGATTTATAAATGTTCACTTTGCAAATAATTGATCTTTAAAAAAATAGTATGTAAACAAAAGACTGTCTCCTTTTAACAAAATTGAAATTTTTCTCATACTCAAGTTATTAATATAGAATACGATAAACTTACGAAAAATGCAATATCGGATTAGAAACGGTGGGTGTTTTGTCGTCAAAGGGCTCTATGATGATAACGAAGCCTTTCGTGTACGTGGACACCAACGTGGCCAAATTGGTCACCAGCGTCAGAGACGCGAGGTGAGAGGGGTCGGATACCTGTGAAAAACAATTTTATAGCACTTCAAAGTATCTAACTTTTTATATATATGTATATATATACGAATACACAAAGTTCTTTCCACGCTTTAATACATACAGTCAAGTTCTATCTCTAATATTATTTAACATTGAAAAAAAAATAAAAAAATAATAACAATATATTATATACTTTGTCATTGTGCAGACTCGCTTTGTCCGTTGAAGGTTAAGTGCATAATATGAAATTAGAATAAAATAAATTAAAAAACATCTTAAGCTTACCTTAGAGCTTGTACTAAAAGCTATACCACATTTTTGACTTCTGAGTAAATATCACTTCACTAGTTAGTTAATTTTTCCATTGAAATAATGATGACTAATTAAGATACGGCAATCATGTTTTAAAAAAACAAACCTGTAACGTGCGCAGGAGTGACTGCAGTCGCGTAGCACAAAACCTCAGCGGTTTTCGCTCGATACATACGCGCGCTGACACGTCCTTCAGGAAACCTATGATATTGGAAAATGTGCTTTTAAACAAATAGGTCCAAAGTATACAGTGAATTTAAAACCAAGGAATAGTTCAATTATAAAATTTATGAATAAAAAACCTAAAACATATTTGCACAGACAGACATGAGACAGACGTAATATTATAAGCGGGAAATTTTGGAAAATTTCCCGCGTAAGTCCTGCGGGAACTAAAAAAATGGTTAAACATCTCTTGAAACTAGATTTATGATTGCGTTAGGTTCTGGAATACGGGCCTCGTTTTTAATATTTAATTTGAACCTTCACATACAACTCCAGGGTATTTAACATTTTTATTAACATAAGTAATATTAAACTAAGGCTATAAATAAATCTTTATACTTTACCAGCGGGCGATTCTTGTACAACGTGTTGTATGCGTAGACGTGTCTTGAGGTACTCGATGAACCGTTTAAGAAAACCTAGGAAATGTTCGGCATTGCGAATGTTGCCCGGGACCACCTCTGTAATAACAAATTTTTATAACCAATTATTCAAATTATGACGTGTGAACAGAATACAAATCTGTTTATCGTATTTTCCCCCCCCCCCCCCCCCCTTTTTTTTTTTTTTTTTTTTTTTTCCCCCCTTTTTTTCCCCGGGGTGGGTTGTTTTTTTTTTTTTTTTTTTTTTTTTTTTGGGGGGGCCCCCCACCCCCCCCCCTTTTTTTTTTTTTTTTTTTTTTTTTTTTTTTTTTTTTTTTTTTTTTTTTTTTTTTTTTTTTTTTTTTTTTTTTTTTTTTTTTTTTTTTTTTTTTTTTTTTTTTTCCCCCCCCCCCCCTTTTTTTTTTTTTTGGGGGCCCCCCCCCCCTTTTTTTTAAACCCCCCCCCCCCCCCCCCCCCCCCCCCCCCCCCCCCCCCCCCCCCCCCCCCAAAAAAAAAAAAAATATTTTTTTTTTTTTTTTTTTTTTTTTTTTTTTTTTTTTTGAGGGTTTTTTTTTTTTTTTTTTTTTTTTTTTTTGGGTTTTTTATTTTTTTTTTTTTTTTTTTTCCCTTTTTTCCCAGCAAAATTCTACACCGAAGACTCTCAATTATTTTGAATTAAATTATGCCTTTTATTGAGTTATAAGATAAACACTCATACCGTCCAAAACCTCGTCAGGTAATACTGGATTGGCGAGTATTGTGTCCGTGTCTCTCGCTTGGGCCGCTTCTCGTAGCCCTTCAACTAATGCCTCGTACTCAGCGGCTAGGCGAGTACTATCCTCTGCTTTTATTCTTTAATAAAAAAAGAATTCATTTGTAATTAATATGTTCAACAAATTAGAAATCCGTATGACTGAAGATAATTTATCATAAAAGAACCACGCAAAGTAATCGATTTCTACACGTTAAAATGCTTCACACTAAACCAACGGTGATAAAACGATAAAAACGATCAGTTTTTTGCATTTTTTGTGTTTTCAATCTCATGACTAATCAAAGGGATGATAAAATAATACAGTTTAAATTAAATTACTTACTGAGCTACAGATTTCTCTAGTGATTGCAGAGCCTGTGTGCTTTTGTCTATAGTTCGGCGAGTGATTTTGACACTGAGCGCGTCTATACATACATTGTCTATATTGTGCGCCTCATCGAAGACAACTACGGCCTCCTTATTCAACTCTTTCGATACAACTTCTGCTATCTTTGGATCAAGCAAGTAGTGGTATGAATAAACAACTATCTCCGCATGAATAATCTGTGGGCAAGGTGGTTTAAATTATTTCAATATATCAGCATTTTTCTACAAAGGTTATCTACAAACTGTTACCAGTTACAAAATATTTGTATCTACTAATGTCAATAAAACATTAGATGTAGATTATAGACTTTATTTTAATCTCACTGTCTCTTATAGCTTGCCTTTCAGCAAATATTTCTTGATACTACAGAATACAGATCTTTATAATTTTACTGTTGACATCCCTAGCAGATATTTAAGACTTATTTGTTTTATTTTACCTATTATAAGACTAAAGTTTCCAATCAATGAGAGTACTGTGGTCAGATTGTGTTGTATAGAATGGTTTCTTTACCTGGGATCAGACTTATTTACTAATTAAATACAGCTTTAAGCTCTAGGATAAGTATAAATTTAAAAATAGTTACTGCTATATAAATATAAAACCGGAATTGAAGTGAAATGGTTCACCGGAAATTTTCCACTGCACTTTTTTATTTCGGTAACACTAATATAGTTAAACAAAAATTATGCAAGTACATACCGCAAATCTAGAGAGGAAATAAGGACACCAGTTTCTATCAGCTCCATATTGTTTAAGGTCATCTACATTGTACACTCCATATGGTAACATGGATTCTCTTCCCTCAGTATTAAAGCCTTCATAGAACTGACCTGAAAATAATAAAAATATAAGCTACAATCTATTTATCATTATGAAAGATGATTCATATTTATTTTTAAACACAATTCCTTTGACACACTATATATTCAAATGTGGATATTTTATTTTATTTCTAAATTAATATAAATAAAATGCTGTTCTTTCCAGCAGTCACAAATAAAAATGTAATATACTTACAAATAGGAACACTCCTATCATGCTCATGTCTTTCCCTAATATAACTCGCAGTTAATGAGTGACATTTGCCGTCAACTAATTTGCCTTCCCTTTCTTGGGAGACCTATAAAAAACAAAATATAAGAAAAATCATAAAAAAAAATTCAGTGACTTTTCATTACTATCACAAATTTGGGTATATACACCAATTCAAATTATAACACAGAATTTTATTACTTTTATCTTACCTCTGGATGAATGCACATATTTTTTCTCGAACTCAAAACAACTCCAGTAAGATTTGGTTTCTCACCCTGTGACTTTTCATAATACTTAAATAGATTTTTTAATTCCTCTAATACCTTTTCTATCTCAGGAATAGTCCGAGAACAATATATCAGTTTTCTGTAAAGATACTGGATTTAACCCTGCACATTTTACAGTTTATATGTATAAAATTATTATTATTTTAAACATGTATAAATATTCCCATGCTATTTTGGTTAACTCACCTTACATGATGTGGATTTTGTATCATATAAGCAACTATAAGTGACAACAATGACACAGTTTTACCAGTCCCTGAAGGCATTTCCAAGAGTCCATGCCCCTGTTAAAATTCAATCAAATACAAATATATTTTATGTACAGCATTAATCTTTGTTGTTTGTAGTAATATTAAAAAAATCTTATTCTCTTTTCTTAATCTCTTTCTCGAATAAGCAGAATAAAACAAAAAAAAAATATGAAAGTATTTAGTTTTCATTTGAGCACAAGAAAAAAATATTTGTTTAAAAATTATAAAAATACCTTAGCATCTAATGCACGCTTTAGTTCCAACATGTATGCATATTGCTCAGGATAAATATAATCGTATGGAAAGTATACAAGTAATCCATCTACAGTTAACCTAGAAAAATATTTTTTATAATATATTGCATTTAGGGTGAACGGTAGTATTAATATGCAAACTTTCTTACTTCATGACTCTTATGTACTTATGTACGTATTATAGAAGTTTTATTAAACGATTTTTTTAAACACTTAAAAGTTTAAAGTAATCGAGCCGGAATTCATACATAAATATTGTACACAAACAACAGCACAGAATAGAACTCAGTAGTCAGTACTCAGTGTTGTAATCCTAAAAAATGGGTTGTCGTATGTCAAATTCTGATTTTCCATATTTTAAGGGAAATAATACTTAGATTCCGAATATATTTTTTAAATGTTTTTCTTCATTTATTTCTTCTCCATACGGGTGTGTTATCGTTTGATTCTCTTTAGATTCATATTATGTGTACTGATTCTTCTTAAATGGCTTGTCCTAAGGTCCAATGTTTAATGTGGAAAATCAAAACCATAACATACGAATAGCTTCGAGTATTATTTTTCTCGCGAATGCCAAATTTAAGTAATTGCAAAGCTCAATTTATTTTTGTATATTGTCTCATTTATTTGTGAACTCACCACTGACTACTGAATAGTTTACTATAATACAATACAAAAACTGTACGATTGTATTCCAATTAGAACAGTAGTTGATACGGAAATTGTCGTATTATGCGGTAATCCAGGAATCATTTTTACATATAGAAGTTTCCAATACCCTATCAACGAAACGGACCACTGATTTTTGATAGCTGAAGAAGTCCTGAGTTTATTAGTTTTTTATCGCCAAATCGTGTCATGATTCTAAGAGTGGAACAACAAACGTTATTTTGACTTTAAAGAAATGTTTTTGTTTAAAATTTCACAGATTTGTACAGCAGCAAATACTTTATCCTATATATTAACGGAAAACTTCTTCGTCATAGTTTTCGTATCAATTTACTCTATCGGGAATATATACAGCCACAGCAAACTAATTTTCTTATCTTCCATGTTTACTTCTAGATCAGAAAAATATATCAGGCTTGATTGACGCATTAGCACTAATGTCGTTTTCTGCAACGAACAATATTTTGGCCTTGATTTTGATATAGGTATAATATCAACTTATGGAGGCAATTTTAATGAAAATTGCGACATTACGAGTCGAAAGTTCATGGCCAGAAAAAGGTTTTTTTAATTTTTTAAGAAATGAATAATAAATATAGTACTGTACCAAAGTGTACTTTTTGGTACATAAGCTATAATTATTATTATTGTATTTTCGAACATTTACAGGTTCACACAGGAGATTTACAGAGGATGAAAGTTCAAGTTCAAGCACGAGTAAATTACCGCAGGGAACAGCTTTTACCATACATCTGAATCAACCAACCAACGACTGAGAAAACACATTTTGCGATGTTCAAATAAATTGTATAACAAACGAGAAAAATATATATTTGTCTTTTAAGACAAAATATTAAAAAATGTACAAATACTACTGGGTTTTTTTATTAAAAAAAATATTGAATTACTGTTATATTCACATTACTAATATGTTCACTGATAAGAGATATTGTTTGCATATTTTACTGTTTATTGATGACCTCTCTGTTGTGCTCTCGTCGATAATGAAGCTAATTGTGGTAGGAGCTGGTATTAATGGCACAACTTGTGCGTTGAAAATAAAAAAGAAATACCCGGACTATGATGTAAGTCTTTCATTTTACCCTACAATTTTTACATTAATACCAGTGTTACTATGTATTTTAGATACCTATAGGTAGGACTTAAGTAGTTTTAAGCTCGATTGGTAAGGAGGTCAAGAATAAGTGCTTAAAAATAGCTAAATATATCATAATACAACGTTCAGATACAACATCTGCAAAAAACATACATATGTTTTATTTAAGGTATGTTTAACCAAACAGTATTAAAACTTGTTAGAGTCAGCAGCTGTATACAAATTGTTTTACATACATATATAATGTATTCTCAACTATGAGTATACTTTTATTTAATATTTATAGGTTACGTTGATAGGTGAGCGATTTAGCCCCAATACTACTGGTGACGGCTCAGGAGGTCTTTGGTACCCATACTTATGTGGGAAAACGTCAGAAGATTTGATTAGGTAAGCTAAATTAAATACATATATATATTAAAATAATTTCATTTTATTAAACGGAAACTGTAAATATTGGAACTTCTATTTAATAGAAAATGGAGTATAGAAACCTACGGGCTACTTGTCAGTCTTTGGCGGGATGGTGGTTATGGAGTAAGCCTGCAACCAGTGTACGTGATGTGTAGAGATGGGAAACAAACTGCGCCAGAGTGGACAAAAGATGTATTTGGTTACGTCGAGCTTAATGAGAAACAGTTACAATATTTCAATAATCTCTTCTCAGGACAATATGTGTTTGTATCGATATCTTTTGTTTTTGAACTTGACTCTGGGTATAAATATACATGATAAGTCCATGTCTAAACAAGTGAAGTCCGTAAAGTATTAACTAAAGTCAATTGGGCTCTAAAATATTGTTTACACGCATAAGAGTTTTTTGTAAGAATGTTCCTTGTAATATTCTCTTTAATTGTTTTCTAGGTGCTTTTAAAGATTCATTAACTCTCATCTCCAGTGCTTCCATAAGCCCCTTAAGATTTAATATTGCAATAAAATTTTCATAAAAAATTTCATCCCCTGTGAGCTATTGTTACTTTTTAAGGATTGATTTTAAAAAAGGTTAAGAAAATTAAAAAGGAGCCTATGGTTGAGCCTGTGTCTTCAACTTCCATATTTCATCCAAATCGGCGACAAGGTTTGGTCTCAAACTACTTACTATTGTAAACATAATAGTTTATAAAATTTGCAGAGCTGGTAACACATTTAACACATTTGTTGTTAATCCATCCACTCTTTTGAAACGACTAGAACAACAATTAGATGCTTTGAAGGTGACTAGAATACAAGGCAGTGTGAAAACCTTGACTGATCCACAATTAAGGGATTATGACATCATTATTAATTGTACTGGCTTGGGAGCTCGGGAAATAGTTCCCGATAAAAAAATGCATGCCATAAGAGGACAAATACTTAAGGTATAAACTTTCAAAATTTCATAAGTGAGTTAACCTATTACACGTTGATTCGAAATTTGAATCATTGTCAGTTACGCGCGTTTAATATCGTTAGCTATTTGATTAATGGTTATCTAATCTTAAATCAAACTATAAATCTATTGACTGTTATTAGGAAAAAGGTTTTAGAGTTACAAACAGGCATAATTACAATTACAGGCATAATTCAATGAGCATCTACAAAATTTGACATGCAGTATAATATTAAACAATTAATGTACAGGTTACCGCTCCGTGGGTGTTCTACACGATCCAAGATAAATCTTCAGGCCATTATATAATACCCAAGTAAGTTCATAATATAAGAACAGAGAAAGCCGAATGGTTAAGTGATGAATTGCTAGGTCTTGCGTTCGGAGCCCAGCTGCGAATCAGTAAATTTTTCTTACTACTCGTACGATGAAAGACAACATCGTAACCGGCTGTTAGCATAAAAAATTGACGACTTTTATCAAGCTTCAAACGTCCAAGATATCAAGGGTAATAAAGTATCAAGATTTGAGACGCTGTTGCATTAATAACAAAATATAACGTCTTTTAAACACTTAAAACATTTTATCGTCAGCGAGAGAAATAATATAATATTGCGATTTTTAATGTTTGCAAAATTATCTAAACACTTCTCTGTGCAGAGTACAGTGTGATATGTTTATTTCACAGCGACACTTTCTGTGTAATGGGTGGTACAGGTCAAGTGAACAACTACAGTACTGAAGTGAACAATGATGACACAGAGTTTATTAAAAGAGGCTGCTACAATTTAATACCGTCTTTAAACGTAAGTATTTTATAATAATAATATTCCCCTTCTTTAAAGTTCTTTGTTCTATACAACAAATGTCGCTGCAAACTATATTACCAGGAAATTTTTACCTAGAACGCGAACATCCAAAATTACTTCGTGGGCTTACGACCCGGCAGAGATGAAATCCGTATAGAAGCTGAGAAGATAAATGGAAAGCTGTATATTCATAACTATGGACATGGTAAAACTTTTCAAAATATTATAAGTACTAATAAAATTTTCACTTGCGCATTTTCACCCGTCGCCCAAAATAATCTTAGAAAAGCAAATAATATGATACTTAATAGCAAAGTTTAACTCATTCAATTTAAGTAAATTATTTAGTATGTAATAAATTGTGGTTATCATTCCGCCTTGTGTCTAATCATATAGATCTTATATATTTTCTAGTGTGTATTGGAATGTATATTTTCTGATTTGCAGGTGGAAGCGGATTCACATTATTCTGGGGTTGCGGTAACACAGTTTTAAAATTACTTGAAAAGCACGTAGCTATTAATAATACATGCAAATTGTAGTAAAATATATTTAAAAAACATTACATAAGTATGATAAATATACATCGAACATCTTTGCACCTTATCTTTGGTTATAAGAACATTTCAATAATTAAACAGATCTAAATAACAATATATATATTATATAATCCTACAAAATTATATAATATTTTTTACAATTCAAAGAACAGTGTTTAAACTTATGGTGTATAAAAATTATTGTCATATTCTTTCATATTTAAATAAATCAGATTATTTTTTAAAGAATTTTTTTTTATCAGAAATGTACCCCTAGTTATTAAGCCTATATTTATCTTATTTTTTACATATTAAAATTTACAAGATATAACCCCATATATATTACAGATTATTGAAACAAAATATATGCAATAATATTTTAATATGACCTATATTATGACCGATAAAATAGTTATATAAAAGTCGTAGAAGCTATGGCACTAATCCTCATATTATGATTTCTGTACGGTGTCGTAAATATCGGTCCTTCGTTGAACCCTGATCGGAATGGAGCTCCTAACATCTTCGACGGTAGATAAGTCTGTAAACAAACATTACTTACGTAACACTATACATTTGCCTGTTATATATAAAATCTGAATAAAGAGAGTGTGAACGTTAACGAAAAACGAAACGATTTCGCATTTCGTTACACTGTAATTGTCCTTCTCCAATAACAATTAAACAGTTATTTACCGAATTAGCTTTATTAACACTTCTAGCATCCAGTACACATTGTACAATGCTTGCTATATCGCACTATTCGAACAGATCTTGAATGGAGTTTATTAATTTTCGTCTTTTTAAGTAAAACATCAATTTTATCATACATAAATACGTATAAACGTAACGTAATAACGTATAACATACATTAATTAACAATGAATATGAGAAAAGTACTCACCAATAGTATGTTCTAGAGTACCCTCCTTCTCATCGAGTTTGGCAACGACAGCCCCCCACGGGTCGATAAGAGTAGTATGTCCCCAAGCCACGTATTCCGCACTTGCATCCCGGGCGGGGCTTACGAGAGCCACCCAGAGCTGCTGGTCGGTTGCCCTGGCCCTGCCAAGCAACTCCCAGTGCTTAGGCCCGGTCGTCATATTAAACGCACCCGGATAGATAAGTAAGCCACAACCTAACAAAGTAAATTACGAACAAACGTGAAATCTTTTTATGCATAGTAAATATTATTTATTTATTAACATCTCTCCTAATCCCAATGCATGTCAGCAGGAAAGAGAAATTACGTTATGACAACAATTGACTCCATTATTGACATTTTATGTTTAATACAAATAATTACCTTCATTGGACATAAGATGCGCTATTTCCGGAAAACGAAGATCGTAACATATGCCCACACCTATTTTTACTCCATTGCATTCAAATGTTGTTATCTGATTTCCTGGACTTAATACCTCCGATTCTTTGAAAGTAATCTTGTTAGGAATATCAATATCAAATAAATGCATCTGCAGATAATATAAAAGATTCATTTATCTAATCTAATTTGCATTATTATTAACCATTGCATGAAAGTCAACCCTTGTCAAAAAAGTATGATTCAATTAGAAAATAGTGAGTAATCCTGTGTATCTTAAGACTCCAAAACAATATCTATCAAATATTGACAAACCAATTTTTCTTACTTAATAAATATTAAAATTATATCATTGCCACATAATATTGGCACAAAAAACATTATTTTATACATGTATAAATCACTTGATAGATATAACTTATTATATTGAATTAAACCCCATTATTAATATAAATAAAAAAAACTCTCTAATTAAACTCTTTTAACTTTAGTACAATTTTGAAAACTAACCATTACAATTTCTTAACAAGGATTTAAATAAGGATATTTAAAAAGAAGGTAGGGTACCTTCCTATATTTGGCTATTAGTTTTCCATTGGTATCCCATACAGTCATTGTATTATAAAGTTTGTTTCCACACCTTTCTGGGATTGTTCCACCCACTACACATACACCAGACTCAGCTGCAGCTTGAGATAATGCACAACTTGTCTCACCCAATGGCACTTCTTCTGCATACTCATTAAAGTATTCTAAAATAATAATAAGCAATCATTTAACTGTAACCAACAATAAACACACAATTTGATCTCCATGAATTGAAAACATATATTAGGTCAAATTGTTACATTATCTTCTTATGAGATTTTTCTAAATTATTTGTTGACTTACTTGTGCCATAGGGAGAGTTGAAACATTCGGGAAGCGCTACTAATTGTGCTCCCTTCTCTTTTGCCTGGCGAATTTTTTTTACAGCTTGAGCCACATTCTTACTTTTATCATTGCCTACTGATAACTGCACTAAAGCTATTTTAAGTCCTGGAATGTTCAATTAATACATACAGTAGAGTTAGTACATAAAGAATAACTTGATTATTTTTCACTAATAGTTAATAGTAATTTTATTGAAATTATCTGTCTGTATTGAAAACTAGTGTACCAAGGGAAGAACTGGCTTCTCAAATACAGGTAATACCTAGCTGAGAAGCCAGAGATTCTATTGTATGGTGTAATTCGTTGTTGTTAATAAAAGGTTTATTATTAATTTTTTAAATAATTTTAAATGCTCTATAACAATATTCATTACATTATATGTAGGCTGTGAGAAAGAAATCCATACATATATGTCGAAATATTCTGAATTCATGTAGTAATTAAGTCTTCATCTTTTCTGACACTGACTTTCCAGTTGATAAATAATTTAAAATAAAATTCATATATATAAAAAAAGCCTTTAATTACCTAAATTGAAATTGAAATACAGTTAAATGGTTAGTATAAAAAACTTAATTAATAGAATTAAATTTATGCCACCTCTTCTCCTCTTTCCCAAGCTACCTGAACCAGTGTGAAAATATTATATTTTTTTGTAAATAAGAAATTTCTCAGCATTAGGCCTGTCTTATATATTTCTTTTTTATGTCTTTTATATCGTTGTAGTTTGAAAATATAGAAAATAAGCATACAGTTACATATAAAACATTATTTAAAAGTAAATAGAAACTCAGGAGGTCATCATTGATAAGAAGGTATGATATGACTTTGACACCGCAATTATTAGTATTATTAATATTTTTGTTACATAATATACTAAAAAAAAATTATAATCAAAAATAAAGTCTTTATACTCTACCCATACTGTAAAACACTGGTTTCTTTACAAAACGTGGATGAACCGCATCAGTTGCAGAAACTGACATAATAGCGCTAAAACACTAGATACTCTCATTAAATATATTTTTTACCTCTTTTCATCATATTCATGTATGAAGATGAAGTAATAATTATTTAAAGAAAGAGAACACAAAAGTTAAAAATCTTCCTCAAACATAAAACAGTAATGATGATTAGGTAAACAGAAAATGGTAAACATTAAACCTGGAGCAATTTTATTGCCATCTCACGAAATGATTGTACAACTCAATGAACAACGTAGGATGTGTCAGGCAAAATCCGAGTAGGAACTGGCAACTGAAATGATGTCAGATTTACAAATTTAGATTTAGTCTGTGATTACTGATCAGTGATTACAATAAACAAATGTGAACTGAAAATAAATAGATAGAAATCTTACATAAATATCCTTAAAATTATCATTTAATATTTTTATTATAATTCAAGTATACGTAGAACTTTTACCTAAGCTAATAGCTTACAGCGCATAAATGGAAAACCTAAAAGTTTGCAGGATTTGTCTTGCATCTGATATTAAACTTCATGTTATTCACTCAAATTCTTTAGAGTACTACTACGAATTACTAACCGGAACAGATGTAAGTTGTTAATAGTTTGGTCTTACTGGATACATAAAACATTTTTGGGGAAGTCTCATAAAATATCAGCACACTCCCTGATTTATATGAATACCATACAAATTATTAAATAATTTCAAAATTCTTATTATTTATTTATTAACTCTTTGTTGCATTACAATAATAATGCATACTAATAATAAAACTAAAATATAATAAATTTAAATGAATGCAACAGTCTGCCTTTGTTGCATTGTTAACAAGCTCTCTCAACCTCTTTCAGACAACCCAAATTAATTTGGGCCAAGGCAAATATTTCTAGTTTCATTGTTCATACATTATAAGCCTTTTATAATTAATTTACTCTTTTAGCCTTTAAATGAATACAAGTTGCCAACATATGCTTGCTATTTGTGTTCGGCTTTTTTAAAGAAGTATTTCCAATTTAGAAAAAAATGTGTAGATGTTCAAAGTGTGCTGCAAAAGATTCTCTATGAAAAAGGACAGGTATTCTTTTACCAAATTTACTTTTCCACTTAGTCAACCACCACAAGATATTTTTATTTTTGCTTAAATTATTATTGCTTAATATGAGTGTAAACTATAAAATTCGAATATTGAATTGTTTGTTTAAACTCGTATTTAAAATGTGAAATATATAGTGTCTACTTATTTCATTTATATATTGTCTGCAGGTAACAAAAGCAGATATAACAGAAATTCAGAATAATCATAATACCCAGTTCTGTATAACAAACGATGTGATCTATATTCCTGACAAAACAGTAAAAAGTGGAGAGAAAAATAGAAGTGACATGAAACACGAAAATGTTGCAACATATATTTTTGTTGAAGAAGATTTGAGCATTAAAAGGGAAGCTGCACCAGCAAATAATGAAATTTTTATTAGAAACAACTGTGATGATACTGATATTGAGGGGATAAAGAGGGAAATTGAAAGCCCCTCAACAATTGATTTACGAAAGCATGATCATTTGGAGATTGAAAAGTATGGTCAAACAAAAATTGAAATAGATTTAAGTGACCATGATTTAAAAGGTACAGATTCTTCAGAGGATGATCAAAAATTAGTAAATTTGTTAAATAAAAGTAAAGTATGTATTGTTTTGTTACACTATTTTTTTTATTCTGTAAATAAATATATATTTTATATTTTCAACAGAAAAATGGTTTCTCTCCATTCTTACATTTCAATTAATGTCCTGATTATGATAAATATACTTTCACCGGGTTGAACTAATAAGGATTAAAAAAAATACGACTTTATGCATGCATTAATAGTATGAATATAATTGAAATATATACTAAATTTATCTAATCATTTTCTAATTTAAACATTTAGGTTAAAAAAAAGTTAATGACAGGAGTAAAAAGAAAAAGATCTCCAAGAATTAAGCAAACAAACAAAGACACCACCTCTGTTCATCAGAAGGACTTAGAAGAATTTCTAATATTTATTTATTTGACGGTAAGTACGAAGTCATTTAGGGAAGTGAAGTATAAATAACTATCTTAAAATTTAATAAAAGTAATGAGCAATGAAATTGTTTAATTTGTAAGGACTGTCTAACGACAAAATGTGTGTTCTTAAAATGATATATCTTTAAGAAAGAAGAACAATTAGAAGAGTTAAGGAAGCGTCGAGAATCAGAGGAGTTTCAGCAATGCCAATACAAATGCGATAAATGTTGTAAGACATTCCTGAATGAGCAATCATCTTCAAACCATGCAATGAAGCATGATGAGGTAAGACAATAACAGAATTTTATGATTAACTCCATTGATTGTATAAAAAGCCGAAATAATCTTAATTTTTTTACTGTAACAAGATAATTTTATATTACATAAGATTATGTTTCTTTAATTATCCATTAAACCTAATTTGTTCGCCGGTCCATTATGTACCATTGCGCCTACTGGTTTGTCAATTCTGAGTGTTGTCATCGTTTAAAATTTAAAGTTATAATTAGGTTTGATGTTCTTGCTAGCCTCATGAAAACATACAAATTAAACCAACCTAGGCGCGTTCAATTTAAATAAATGTTGTAGTTTCGTGTTTTTTTAATAATATTTAACTTCTTACAGTCACGGGGAAGTCTGGAGTGTGACATTTGTAAACTGCGTTTCAAGACACGACGTAAGTTCAGCCAGCATTATTCGATGCATCCCCGGCGCTATGTCTGCAGAAACTGTCCTCGTGTCCTCAGTTCGCTGTGAGTTATAGTTGTTCATAGAAGCATGGGCTGGCAACCAAAGGCGTCGCCAAGGGGGGCAGGGAGGGGCAGCTGACTCCCCTAGAGATTCTAAAAAAGTTGTCAAATATAATGCAACCAAAGTCAAGAGCTGGTGCTCGTGTAGCTTTACCCATTGAGCTCTGTACTGTCCCAGAATATATATAGTACTAAGATACTGTTGCTATTACAATCGCTGTAGATGTAAGGCTCGTAGTACGAGTGAAATGCTTCATGTGCTGTCGACTTTACCTACAATTCATACCTACTTTTCTTATTCATAGACAATGAGCAAAGTATGAATTGTAGGTAAAGTCAACTTACCCCCCCCCTCCGCGCCATCGGCAGTCGACGCCCTCGCAGTCGCAACTCTTAATCACTTTTAACTATCAATCAATAACTTTAATGAAACGAAACGACTGAATTAATGTAATGCGATGTTATATTACTTAGAACGACATGCGCTTACACACATTACTTTGTATAAGGGACATATAAAAAGTTTGACAAAGAATATATAATTTCAGATACCAAGCAAGATTACACGTTCGCTACCATCAAGGAGTTAAGTATAAATGTCCACACTGTGAGGAAGTGCATGTGTGAGTTATTCTGGTTTCTATAACACCGTTCCTATATTAAACTAAGTCGTAGGTCCTTATTAAATGGGCTGCGTAGTAATATCACTCGTAACTTATAGGGACCGGAAGTCTGTGGTGGATTTTGTTTATATCGATTTCTTTTCGAAATTTTTACTCTTCCTTTCTTTTACTGTTAAGATGATTACGTAGTCTTTATTTAAATATTTTCAGTAACAAGTCGACCTACCTAAACCATTTACGCAGTAAGCACCCCGCCGACTTCACGTGCGAGTTGTGCGGCGCCGCGTTCGTTACCGAACACGGCCTAAACCGGCATAAGAAGGCGAAACATCGAAATGTAAGTTATAGTTATTGAAATGAGGCCTATAAATTTTGAAAACGATTAAGGCATAATGAAGACAATATGGTTTTGTCAGCTCTTGAATAGTTAAGTTTGATTTACTTTTAAGAATTCGATGACCTATTTTAATCCAAAAATATTTTTAAATTGATTAAAAAACTTCATTAATAATTGGAAGGAACATGCGAGAGACGCGGACGCGCGGCGCTGCGATCTGTGTAATATTCAGTTCGCGAACGTCAAAGCTTACGAACGACACAAGATTACATCTCAAAAACACGCTGATATCACAAACCAGTAAGTTTATATTTGTTGTAAAAATAATAAAAAAACCTTTGTTTTGCCGTTTGTTTACATATATTAAATAAGACACGATGTAAAATTATTGTTATTTTCCGGGTTAAGGTATCCTCCTACTTTTTCAACCATAATATAATAAAATTAAAAAAATTAGTTATATAAAGTTTACTTTTAGTAAATTTCTAACTACCTTCTTTTTGATAATCTTCAGTATAATCGTAAAAAATTAGCTTCACCTTCTATGACACCATATAGTTGTATAATCTTTTATAATTTTTGTTTTTTTTAAACCATTAATATAATTATTAACCATAAATATAATATCATTTCACACAGGGTCGATTAGCCCCTGTTCAGTTTAATATATTAATATACAATAACAAATTTATTTTAACAAAAAATTACGTTCATTTCTCTAAAGGTTCAGCTGCCTTGAATGCGGCGAAGTATTCTCGACGAACGATGATCGGCGCGATCATGCCCGACTCAAACACAAGCGCAATCTCAAGCTTGGTCCAGACGACTGTACTTGGCCTATACAATGTCCTCATGTAAGTGGACATTACCTAGCCTTTTCAATTATAAGAACCACCTTCAATATTAACGTTCATTAAAATAACGCCCCAAAAAGGAACAATTTTCCAAAATTTTAATGTATGCTCCGCTTGTATTGATAGTATGTCATAAGTATAATATATTAAATCAATAAAGGGTCTATCCAATTCAAATAATTCTTCAATTCGCACCACTACTTCCTGTATATAAAATAATAGTCCTACTTAAATCTTCAGCTTTATATCGTTTGTATTTTTAGAATATAAAATTTGTCTGAAATCGCTATTCTAATACTCAGTGTCCAGAAAAGATACCAAACGCAATGGCGAATTGGTCTCACTACCGAGAGCGGCACCCAGACAAGAAATATCCTGTGAGGGACCACCACGTGTGTCAACATTGCGGAAAGGGATTCGCGGTAAGATCGCCCATAAAAAAAACATAAGGAAACCGGGCAAGTGCCAGTCGAAGCCAACGAAGGGTTCCATACCATTATTTTAGGAAAACAAATTACGTTTGTAGGGTGGCAGCCCTCTATAATATTCAGTGTATAGTGTTTTTATTTTTTTTTTGTTTACATAATTTTCCATCAGAAAGACAGACAGCGAAGACACCCTTTGGGTATGGACCTACCCGGGTTATGTGTTGAAGGCCAAAACTGGTCTTGCATGACTAGCCATTTAGTATGTTAAGGATTTAATATGATATCCTGTTTGGTTGTAGTGTACGATAAATTGTTGATTAGTCTTTGTTTTCTAATTTCAGACTAAAGCTGGTCTGGAGTCGCATAAGGCGAGTCACAGTAATGAGTACGCGCACAAATGCAGTGTGTGTGGCAAGGTGAGAATAATTTCTGATTAAATTAATATTATGAAAATTCATGTATTCGGGAACTCGTGTTATAAAATATTAAAACATCTAAGACTTTTCCTACCGCCTATAAGCCTCCTGGTATTGCAGGCGTCCATGAGCGGCGGTCAGCACTTCTCTAAGAGCTCCCTTGTCTCCTGATCTTATGAAAAGACATATATATTCACATATTATTAACCTTTAATCGTTCTTTAATCTTCGTATGCAAACTATGAAAACCCCTTCAAAAATCATACTATTTATAGCTACATCATCTTACATTACAATTCAAAAGTTTTTTAACGTTACATACACAACGTAAAGAATCTTTTGAATATTTTTTTTATATTATTTTAGGGTTTTCGCCATCGTGATGGGATGATGAAGCACCTAAAGAGTGTCCATTCTGACACGAGGCCTCACATGTGCTCACTATGTGGAAGGACGTTTAAATTAAACAGCGCACTTGTTAAACATCAACGGGTAAGAATTCAGTGTTGCCACAATTAACAAGAAAACAACAATATTCGGTTTGGTAAATGAGTTGTGATTAAATTCGCGGTGAATAAGATATTTTGACTGAGGGGTGAAACCATTTAAAGTTTCAACATACAGTCTTAAAGAACTTTGACTAACAGATTAAAAAAATACAACGTAATTAATTAATTGTCAGACTAAATAAGAAGCCAGATAGAGCGTACTCGATAAATATAATAACGCTACCTACATATTTATGTGTGCGTGACAACCAGCACCACTTTAAATTAATGTGCATTTTTATTTATGTAATGATATCATTAATCATTAATAATTGAAAACTCCCAATATTTTTAAAATATTATTATTACCTTTTATTAAAATTGTATTTAAACATATTCGAATAATATTTTGCCGACAAACTCCCACTACTAAGCAATTAACATCAATAAAGACTAGGGTGTTACCCTTTTTATGGGGAAAATACAACAGGAAGAGTAAAATTTTATTTGGGTAAATAAATAAAAACTTATTCCTAGGAAATTCATCCCTATTAAAATAAAATCCTGTAAAATGATATTCCATCTGCTTTTTTTTAGGAGCAACTTTTAGAATGTTTAAAAATATAAGACGGTATTTTTTGTCATAAAATAAGGGATCACTTCTCCCACACGAGAAACAGTTGACCTTTCGGTTAGCGAGATTGTTTTCACTTTTAAATTTAATATTTTCTTTAATAGCTTCACTGCCGTGTTCAAAGTGTTCCATATGCTTATTTATATGATCTGAGATTAAAATTATTAAGTTATTATGAATAATCTCGCGGCTAACATCACAGTTAGCGACACGCATGGTTACCATGTAAACACATGTAATATAACAATTATATGACCAATTAGTATTATACTTTAATTATATTTATTGTTTATTTCAGACACATACTGGTGAGCGACCATTTAAGTGCGAAGAATGCGGAAAGTCGTTTGGCTTCAGCACAACACGTAATATCCACTACCAAACTGTTCACTTAAAACTACCTAATCCATATGATCGCTCACGTAAAAAGAAACTAAGAGATACGAATGTAACTGTTTAAAAATTATACATTAAATGTATGAAGTTTGATTGGTATTTTTGATTCAGCGTAAAAGGTCGTAAATTTGGATAAATATGAATGTAGGTATGTATATGAATATTTATTTATTCCGCGTAACACTTTACTCTGGAACCAGCTGCCGGCGGATATTATTTATTTCCAGCCGATACGACTTGGGTGCCTTCAATAAAAGAGCGTACTTATCCCTTAAAGGCCGGCAACGCACCTGTAAGCCTCCTGGCGTTGCAGGTATCCATGGGCGGTGATAAGCACTATTCTGTGCCCCGCCTGCTCGTTTGCCCCCTGTCTCATAAAAAAAATCTGTACATGACACGTACAGGCTAGTAGGTCTATCCAAAACATATCAGACTACAGATGCTAACAACGTTTAATCATGCGAATCAATGCTACATACAAATGAATGTTATAATTAATTATAAATATATATTTTTTCGATCCTGTTTGTGCATAAGATGTCAGTAGTACATAAATCTATGGCAGCATTAAAAATAAATAAAAAATAATTCACATTTAAATTAAATCTGATTTAAAATGTATGCCCTATGCTTCGCATAAACTCCACGCCAGTTCTTATTCTTTAACAGACACAATGTTTGACGTACCTTTTAAAAGATCTACGTGATAACACTTTATATAATTTCACTAACAGTGCAAAACAAAAAAAGTCAAATGAAAAAGATCTTCTGCGGCAGATGAAAGTTTTGGAGAGCTACGTTTGTTAGAAAAAATTACGTTGGAGCATGTAGATCCTACTAACAAATAAAATGTAGCTGAACTATGGCTGGATTTAAACAACTCTTTACATCCAGCCATAGATTATATATTAACCTATAAAAAAAATAATCAAACTAACTAAACTAATATCAATTTTTAAGAAGACTATAGTCATCGAAGACTACAAATCTGGAAAATATTGTCCGGAAACTTATTATTTTAGACAAAATGTTAACGAGGAACTTTAATCAAGACGTAGTTGAAAATTTCTTCGAAAATAAACGTTTGTTTAGTTTAGTTGAACGAAACAGGAAAATTACTTACTAGACTACTTAATCGATTTGTATGATGTGAAAGAAAGTAGCGAGATAGTAATAGCTTAAATTATGCTATTACTACCTCGCTACTATTTATCAATTTTCAATTTCAAAATTGCTTTATTTCAACTTATATAGTATTTACAATATGATTTTGCAGAAAATAATTATATTCTGATGCAGCGGATCTTTCCTTAAAATGTTTTTAACAAATCCATTCCATATCCATTACTCACGTCCGACAGTTAGTTTTCTTAAAAATGCACGATCAGCTTCATTAAATATATTCCCGAAAACAAAGGAGATTTTATTTTACGCCCTCCTCAGTCCTGTTAATCTCATCCAAGTGCCAAAATATATACAATGTGGAGAGGACAATGCGACAATAAATTAAACACCGTATAGCTTATCATGTCCCTAACCGGTATACAAATATTCATTACAAATAATCTAACAGTTGGACATCATTTTTTGTTTTGAACATTTACAACATGCTGTATTTGTTTACTACGGCACCACTATCAGGTTAATGACCGCGTAATAGTAGGTACCGTACAAATCACATGTTGTCAACTCGCCATGTCAAAAATCTTAGTCAAATTAGTCCAAATTCATTTTATACCTTATGCCCATTACGTAAGTCATAAAGCATATTACCAAAAATTAAAATGAAGATAGTTCTACACACTCAGTTAAACAGAAAATAATGTGGGAAAGGGAGAAATGAAGGTTTGATTGTTTCTATTTTATTTTTGCGACAGTGTGTCAAGGTCTCGCCGTTATCCTGTGACGTCGCTCGCGTCACTGTTAATAATTACGTTTGCGTTCGCGCCGACTTAGTGACTTTTTGAATTGTGCGAAAATAGATGCTTATTTTTTGTGTTAGATTTGTTTGTTTTGTTTTTTATTTACAATGCCTCATTACCGATATACAGCATCAGAGTACACGGACATGATTTTAATTTACGGAGAATGCCACGGAAATGCTCCATTGGCTATACGGACATTTCAAGAAAGGTTCAGGCTGTCCAGAGGCTGCGGGAAAAGCAACCTCTAATCCCCCATTTGGACAGTGCTCCTCCTACAGTACCAGTGAGAGTACCAGTCAGTATGGAATAAAATCGCGGAAAATGGCGATCTCTTAACTAGAGTGCGAAATAATATTATAAGGCGATGCGAAAAATTTGTCCCCGTGTATTGGGGGGAAAATAAAAAATTAAAAAATTGTTTTAATGGGATTGACTGAACTACTCGAGGTGAATGACGATCGTATTCAGTGTAGGTTTAGGTATCTAATTGTGTTTATTCGTCGGGCGATTGTAAAAGCGCGCCGCGCTGTTGTCGCTCTTCTTACCACAGGTTAGTGAACCTATATTTCCAAATGGTGTTACATTTTGTTTCGACTTATATTGTATTTAGTTTGATAGAATTTTTTTTATTTTGTTGTTAGGGTTCATTTCATAGTTTCAAAATTATACTAGGGATAATTAGTGTTTGTGTTTTCATTTATTGTCGCATTGTCCTGTCCACATTGTATATTACAGCGCACGTAAAATCTTGAGATTACTTTTTAAAGACACATTTTAGAAGACTAGAAATACGAGGGCGGCACTGAAAATTTCGAGAATCAGGGATATGACACAACATTACTATTTAAAAATGTATTTATTGCTTTTTGAAGTATTCTCCGCGAAATTTGACACATTTTTCCATAGGATGGAACCAATCATTGAAGCAAGCATTCCATTCGGAAGTTGGGGTCTCCAAAATGGCCGTTTTGTAGGCGTCTACAGCTTCTTCAGGTGATGAAAATCTCTGACCACGCAATTTATTCTTTATTTTAGGGAAAGTATAGAAATCATTAGGGCTTAGGTCGAGGCTGTACGGCGGATGGTCTAATAATTCTATATTTTCTTGCTCAAAAAACTCTTTTGTTCTGTGCGCGGTGTGAGAACTCGCATTGTCGTGATGAAGGATAATGCGGCGGTTGCAGTTCTCTTTAACAGCATACCAATCTGCACGCGGAGTTCAGAAACGACCTGTGGCAAACAAATGCTAGCATACCAATCTGCATTAACCGTTCTTTGTCCCTCAAGAGTAATATTCGCAACATGGCCGGTTTTGGAGACAAACATTGCCACTATATTTTTTGCAACACTCCATGAGCGAACAATTCTTGTTGGCTTTAATTCATTTTCGAACACCCAAACTCTTGACTGGTTTTTTGTTTCGGGTTCGTACGCATAAATCATAAATCAGGATTCATCACCTGATATATGCTGTTGTATACAGCATTTGAGGATCCGGCGTGGAATCTTTCGAGAGTTCTGACGCACCAAGTAACACGAGCCGCTTTTTGATCTTCACGGAGCGAATGCGGTATCCATCAGGGGGAAAACAACTAAATTTTAACACCCAACTGTTCATGCAAGATTATTTGTATTTGACTCATGCCAATGTATAAAGTTGCCTGAATTTCGCGGTATGTCACATGTCGATCTTCCTCAATCAGCTTACGCACAGCATCAACGTTTTCTTGGGTGACGGCAGTATTTGGAAGACCTTGACGGGGATCATCGCCGAGCTTGACACGTCCACTTTTAAATTCAGCAAACCAGCGATAAATTGTGCTTTTGGATGGGGCTTCGTCACCAAATGCAGAAAGCATCCGATCAACACACTGTTTTTGTGTTAAACCACTTCTAAACTCATAACAAATCATCGCTCTTGAATCTTCTCGGGTCAATTCCATTTTCTCAACGACTAAACAAGTTTGACAAGACCTCGTGAAAAGACCGCGTATCCTTTTTTTAAATAAATAAATGGTATTCGATTTTTTAAAACCAAAAGGAGTTTTCAATTAAAAAGATTTTAACATGACAGGAGCAGTGGAAATATTCCATTCTTAAAACTTTCAGTGCAGCCCTCGTATAGCCTATTCTAGACCCTTGCGTAGAAGAATAGTATTACGAAGACTTAATTTCTTCGTAATTTAAAACACATTAAAATAAATCGTTCCAGCCAAGTTATAAATGTCATTCATCATTGTGACGGAAGAGCGCAGCCAAAGCTCAAAATTCAGTTCACGATTCAACAGAGCAGCGTTAAAATTTATAGCTATATTTGGTAATTTATTCACATAAAATATGATTTGGTTATAGGTATAATAATAAATTTTACAAAATCTTAAGACTTGGTTCCCAGCTCAATTACTTTTAAAGATTTCCAAAGATTATCTTTATACTCATAAACGGTAATGAAAATCAGTTTTTTTGTAAAAAATGTGCCAAGCTTAATCTTAATCTTATTTATCTTTAGATAAACAATAAAAGGTCCAAGTACCTTTTAAATTATTATTTTTTACTCGTTATGTACTCAGCAGTGAACACTAAACTGTTAACGCAACATGTACTTATTTCTATTCATCCAATAGTAATCTGTGATTCAATTATTCCGTATTTGTGAAGCGTGATGTGGCTATTGGCTAAGTTTTAATAAATTTCCATTTGTTTTTAAATAATACATATTTATGTGTAATGTATAAACTTTAATTTTAGTTATTAGGAATTCAAATTTTATTTATAAATTACTTATCGAGTTAAAGGCTTAGGAAGAAAGGGCTTAAATAATTTAAATTGACAAAAGGTAAAGAAATAATATTTATTCTGCATTGCATGTATTTCAAAACATGGAGTCGCCAAAATGTTGTAGAATTTGTCTTGAACTGGATGGTGTTATGTTTAATTTGTCGTCAAATACGTTGGCTTTCTACTACCTGACTTTAACCGGAATCAATGTGAGTTTGAATTGTTTACATTATTGTTTTTTTTATAAACATTACATTTATAAATTCCAACACTGATAATATATAGTGGCCTTACTTCAACTTTCATTATAAATGTTCACTTTATCATTTCAATACCTAAATACAGAAGGAAAGATTATTAGTATGATATTTTATTTTTCTGTTAACTTTGGTTGTTAGTTCATACATACAAAGTTTTTTTACTCTGCACTATATTTTGTTGTCTATTATGATTACAGCCTTTACCAAAGCTAAAAATACCAATGTATTTATGCTATGAGTGTACTGCTCTATTAAAGAAATACTTTGGATTTAGACAAAAATGTCTCCGAGGACATGCAGTGCTGCAAGCACTTTTATCAAATAATGGCGAGGTATGATAGAAAATTATAAATCTTTAAATATATGAGAATATAACAAGTAGTAGAATTAAATATTTTTATAGGTGACAGAAGAAAACTTAAGGGACATAGGTAGAGAAAGTTTTGGTCTAACCTCAAGCCTAAAAATAGTTGAGAATGTCAGTTTTAATTATGACCCTGTAACTGACTCAAAAGAAAAAAAATATGATCACACCAATCATTTAAATACAGAAGAAGATATTGTTAAGCTTGAAATAGATTTCCTTTCAAGTGAGGGGCAAGATGATTCTATCTGTGACCCCATGAATGAAAATATTTCAGAAAAAAATCAAATGATTGAAAATGAAGTAATTGAAGTCCTTGATCAAGATGGAGTGGATTCAGATGAAAACATGGAGCAGGTATTTATCATGTGTGAAATGTATACTCGTATTAATGATTGACATATTATATACTTTAAATTCCCCACAGCGCACACATAATCTAATATTAACTTGTAAATTGTTTCTTAATTATTAGTGTTCCATTTCTTTGGAGTAGTTACAATGAGAATTATATTGGATTTCATATATTAATAAAATCTTTATTTTCAAACTTATTAAATTGTTATTATGCAATAACACTTCTAATAATCTAATATAAGTTAAGCTTTGCTTTGCTTGTTAACTTTATTTTAAAAATCCTATCTGGAAAAGGGTAGTTAGAAAGTGTGACAGTTATTGTATACTTGGTTGTATTTCAACCATTAAAATGTATAGAGAGGTATGTAAGATCTCCAATTTATTAGAACCAAATTGTCTTCTAATAGAATCCTCAATTGTACTTTACTTTTAATTAGTATTAGAGTACTTTGTTTAAGAATAGTATTTGAAAAATTTGCCAAATATCTAATGTATTTGCAGAAATATATTGAAAATACCATGCTTCAAGGATCAAACACCACATCACATAATAGAAGAGTTACAAAGATGGATATAGAGGATCTTCATAATTTTTTTACCATAAAATATTTCACGGTAAGCTCATTATTTAGTACCCAAATGTAGGTTACTCATTTATTGTGTAAATATTAACATGCCCTAATGCATGAACAATATTTTGACATGTATAAAACCGCAATACAAACATGTACAAACTAGCTGAAGGAAATTTTATGCTTCAATATTCTAAATCTCACTATAGGTTTAGTGGCTGCTTATTTTGGAAAGTAAATGCAAATTCAATGTGAATACTATAAGTCCAATTTTTATTTCAAGAAGTTCTTGAAACATATAAGTACCCTTACAAAATGAATCCTACCTGGCCTAAATGGATCATCATACTCGAATACATAGCAGATGAACAAAAACATTGTGTACTTTCAGAAACAAGAGCTAATAGATAAAATGATATTGCGCAAGGAATCTGTAAAGTACAAAACGGCTGAATATAAATGTGAGTTTTGCTATTCCTGGTTTCTCGATGTACGTGGACAAGAGAAACATGCACGACAACACGATAAGGTCAGTAGTAAGTATAGCTTTCATTGTTCTGATTCTTTAAAATGCATGGTAACATCTTAGCCATTCCCTCTTAAGTAAATTGAAGCTCTGCCAAGATGAGATTGTGAAACTATAATAATTAAATTTATATGGATAACTTTAAACTTTGTTTAGCAATAAATCATTGTCAAAGAGTTTATTAATCATCACTTTTCAGTGCTAGATAAACAAAGTTGAAAGCTGAAATCTTTTAAATTTTACATATATTCACACAATTCAAATGCTGCGACTTAGATAATCAAAACAAACCGATTTGAATAAAGTAATGTACTTTAGGACCGCGGGGAGTTCTTTTGCGAAGATTGCAACATGTACTACAAGACTCCCGAACAGTTACAGACACATTATAAATCGCATCCGAGATGGTTTTTGTGCAAGAGTTGCCCGCAGTCCTATACTAATTTGTGAGTACAAATTTCTTAAAACTAAAGTAGTCTTTATAATTGTTCCAATATTAATTACAATACTACTCATTTTATAAAGGATTTATTACGTCGCCTTGTTCAGTAAGGCTTAGTTAACGTTCAATGAAATGTATGGTACAACACATCTGAAGTTACAAGTACAAACTTGATCCTGAGAATCTATTAGAAAGCTTTGTAATGTAACGTTTGCCGGGACGGCTGATAAATATAAAAATATACAGAAGAAATTATTCTTCCAGATATCGGGCGAAGCTTCACCTCCTGTATCACCAAGGTCAACAATACATGTGTGATCAATGTGACGCTGTTTATACGTAAGTCCTATAGTATAACTTACATAAACAAGTCAAATTCCAACTTGGCTTAAAAACGATATTAAATTGTTACTATGATAACATATTGTATGTCCGTGTGACATCTATTACATTAACATAAAGTTTGTTTATGAAAAATAAATAAAGTTTTATTGTCAAAAAGGAGGTTTACATTTGTATCCTAATCCTAATAAATCCTAACAACAAACTTACAAAGACAGCTAAAAACTTACTTGTTCTAAATTTTAAGAAAATAATATATAATAATAAGAATATTACACTGCAAGATACTAATTACTCCTAACATCTAAACTAGGCAGAGCCTGTTTCTTAGGCACTAGTTCCTTCAGTGACACAGACAATCTACAAACTTGATATTTACTTTTAATAGACTAAATATAATAAAATTCTATTAATTTGAGGGTAGTTAGCGGGCTTTGTTCGCCACTCAATTAATGAAGTGTCGTGTGGTTAGACCACGTAAACTATAAACCTAGAGAACCTCGAGAATTAAGCAATTAAATTTAGGTGAACTAGTGAATTGCTCGGTCCCAAGGAACATTTTTTTATGTATGTACATATTTGTTTCTATTTAATTGCAGTGTTTCTTAATACGTATTTATATTTATGTAACAAAACCTTAAATGGAATATCTCTTTTATCCATAGAAATCGAATTATTTACCTAAGGCACGTCCGAAGTCGTCACCCGATAGACTTCACGTGCTGTTTCTGCGGCGTCTCGGTTAGTTCCCAGATTGCGCTCAACGCTCATAAGGCTCGCGATCACGAAGACCTTAACGTAAGTTACATTTATCCGAACTACACAATTGCTATAAAAAGTTAAACTAATTACACATTTAAATAACAGTTAACTGGATGCTAAATATTATAAAAAAGACAGGTTTTATGTGAGCTCCTTTCAATATTTATTAATTCTGTTTTTAGTATTTCTTGTTATACCCGCAACAAAAAAAAATCATCTGAAAATTGTAAAATATGTATCACGGTTCATGAGGTACGGCCTCATGATAGACATACAGATGGACTACGAATCTCGGCAATTGGGCTGAGTTTACCGTTTAGGGAACCCTAAAAAAATACAGGGTTAAAAAAAGGACAACGCCGAACAGTCTTAAGTATTTCCTAAGGCTTTTTACTAAGGCAATATGTTAAAAAAACTTGGTTAGCCCTGAGGCGTTATAATTTGAATATATTTGTAGGAGGATGAGGAGATAATGAATTTGTCTGCGGTACACTGCGCAAAATGCAATATAACGTTTACAAATGGCGCGGCTTACAATAGACATATGACCACTACTATTAAACACAGGGGCAAGAAGAGGTAAGTCTCGTTTATGTAACACAGTCATGCTTATACACCTGGTAATGAATATTAATAGTTTAATATAAACACATACTAAAGTTATAGTTAGTTAGGTAAAGGATTACATTCTATGTTTGATATTGGTAATAATTCATTTGATTATTTAAAGCAGGCTGTTTAATATCTTTCGTTTTTTCGGAATTATTTAGTTTTATAGCAACATATATTTTAAGTTTGTTAATATTACAGATTCGAGTGTGACAATTGTGAGGAAAGGTTTTTGACAAAACAAGAGAGATTCCAACATTCATTGAAAGTTCACAAGGTGCGCCCACGGCCCATTAAAAAACCGATTATTATGATTAAAGCAGCTCCAAACGCGAAAGCCCAGGGGAAAACATCTGCATCCAAGCCTCGGTTGAAACCTAAGCCCCAGCTCAACTTCCGCCAGAACTTGGCTTGGCCAGCAAAATGTCACTATGTAAGTTCTTTCGATTTAGTTTCTATAGGACTAGTAGTATTATCGTTAATTTTTTTCTTGATTCACTTGTATTACCCAATACATGTATCATGTTATCTAGTGTTGCAAAGGAAGAACTGGCTTCTTTGTATAAAAAATACTGTACAATGGTTTAAAATGCTGTTTATTATTACTTATGGCGACATTGCGTAAGATTTTTTTACGTGGTCGCACTTGTATACGTTGTGTTTTATATAAATTAAGACTACTCTTTTCTACAAAGAGTCAATAACTCAAAAAATATTACTTATATTTAAGATCAACTGACTTTTCAGTGCCCAGATGTGTTAGTCAGCAGCGAGAAGGAAAATTGGTTGCATCACCGTCGTCAGCACCCGGAGAAATGTTACATGAGCATTAGGAAGAAATTTATTTGTGAACAATGTGGGAAGGGATATAAGGTTTGATACTTATTATATTGCTAAATTTAATTTCATAATGAGAATATAGTGTTGTATTTTTAGTTTTTTACTACTCGCATTTTAGTCGTTATAAAATATTTTATTTAAATGTGTGATTAAAAAAAGAATTGTTTTGTATTTTCAGAGCCGACTCACATTAAAGTATCACATGAATCTACACAATGGCCTTAACCCGTACAAATGCGAAGTTTGCGGTAAAGCGTTTTACTCGCAGACGCTTCTCAAAAATCATTTAAGGATTGTGCACTCCGATGAAAGGAGATACGTTTGTGACACTTGTGGATTCGCTCTCAAAACCAAAGGCTCGCTTTTTAAACATAACCTGGTAAATATATATTTTAAAAAGAACAATCTACAAGCTTTAATTAAGGAGCAACATAAAATGGGGTGCGTCAGATACAACTTTCAAATTTGTAATTTTTCTTCCCTTCATAGAAATATAACTGTCATGTTGTGTTATTGCAAACATATAAGTTTTATATTCAAAATTTATGTTATAAAATAGCATCTTTTTCGCAGATACATAAGGGCGAAAAACCTTTCAAATGCGACGTTTGCGACAAAACATTCCTATTTAAGACGTCACGCAGACTCCATTATGAAGGCGTTCACTTAAACATAAGGAGAAAGAAAAAAAAGAAATCAAAGAAAAAAGAGGTCGAAAAAGAAAAATAGTTTTTATTAGTTGGTAAATTGAGAATACCTTTTTGTATAAAATAAGTAAGAATGAGTATTGTAGTGTATAAAAAGATTTATAAAAATTATAAAAATACACAATTATTTGGTTTTTATTTATCCATACCTAGTGCTATTATAAAATTATCTTAGTAATGTAAAATAATCTTAGTAAAGAAAGAATATACATAATTAACAAATAGTTATTCCAATCCAACCCTTGCAAATGCATTAGCGCAGCTTTACATTAATATTGCAGATGAGTAATAACTTATTTACTTTTTAAAGGGAATAATTATTTCCATTGAAATTCAATAGTTGATAACGGGTCATGTCAATCACAAAAAAAATCTTGCTTTTATTCTGTTATACTTTAATGTAGTCTGAACCAAATTTATACATTACTAGCTTACCCAGCAAACGTTGTTTTGCCATACATGTGATTTAAATTTTCAATTAATAAATAAAAAATAGGGGTTGATCCTAGAGGGGTAAAAATTTAGGGTTGTATATATTTTTGCATGTTGTATCATAGAAAAATAGAAATTAAATATTTTATCTAAAAAATTAGGGGTGGACTACCCCTAACATTTAGGGGGATGAAAAATAGATGTTAGCCGATTCTCAGACCTACTCAATACGCTCACAAAGTTTCATGAGAATCGGTCAAGCCTTTTCGGAGGAGTATGGGATCGAAAACTGTGACACGAGAATTTTATATATAAGAAGTACCTTGAAATATTTAATATAATTACATTTGGGAATCACAAAGCTAATTTAACAGAATTCTAACACTAAAATTTGTATGGAAAAAAGCAGCGTTACGTGGCCGTAATTGCAACTTAACTGAAAAAGAATCATCGGATATAATTTGTGTGGTAATCTATTTTATATACAAATTTTAATTACCTGCCGACAATCATAGATTCTTTGTTGTAGTAGGATTAAATTACAGAAAGTTTGGCACTTTCAAAAAGTACGTTTTGTACAAAACGTATTTTCACTAATACACATAAATTTAAAACATGGACTACGTCAATGTATTGACAAGTTAATTTTTTCGTTTTACCCTACTCTTTCGCCCTTTAGTTGGAATAGTTATTACGTGAGACAATCTTGGGTGGTTGCTCCCCATGCACTTTCCGAATGTGGCTCTTGCAGCTGTTGGATTGAGTGAACGCGTGACCGCAGATCTCGCAACGGTACGGCTTCTCGCCAGTGTGAGTCTACAAAAGATACGTAGTATTCTCTAGGGTTGACTTCACGCAAAATTTTTAAATAGCTCTGACTTCATGAGTACAAATTATTTCACGTAGCATTTATCTTGGCTTTAGATTAACTTACCATAAAGTGACACCTCAAGGTGTTCTTCTTCTTAAAGCCCCGGTTGCAAATAGTACATACATAGGGTCGTAGATCGGAATGCACGGACCCATTATGTGTTGCAAGATTCCCAGCACTATTGAATCCTTTGCCGCATCGCAAGCATTTGAATGGTTTTTCCTTTAAGTGTGTGTACATGTGGGCTTCTAGGCCCTTTTTATACTGAAATTTAAATAACGTTTGATAAAAGTTAAATAGGAAAAAAATGTTGGTCAATCAATGTGAGTTTAATAATATATTACTTGCCAAAATTCATTCATTTATAATATAAATGTGTATAACAATTTAAATTATAACTTAAGACTGCCTTACTGTAGATTTTTAAAAAATATATTAATCGTTACACATACCCGCATTCGCATCCCACATACGTCACAGATAAAAGGCCTCTCCCGCGGGTAGTCCTCGTACGGATGATTCATACGAAAGTGCGCCCACAACGAACGCGCGCTCGTTATCACTTCGGAACACTGAAATTATATTTTATTATTTCAAACAATACAATACAGCTTTGTCCTACATATCGATGTAAATAGTGCATGGTCAAGATGACACGGTCACACAAGTTAAAATATACATACAAGAGGACATTTGTCAGGCCACTCGGCAGGTGTTGGTTTGGACACATGTGTTCGTTTGTGGAAAATTGAACTGTGTTCGCGTCGAGCCTTTTTACTCGTGAACGTTTCTCCGCATTCGCGACATCCAATCCTAAAAATTAAACGTTATTTGATACCGCAACAATCACCATTGATATATTTAATTCGTATAGTTGTAGAGGTAATTTACTTAAAAGAATTATGTATGCTGCTGTCAAAAATATCTCATGGGCAAATTAGAACGATTCTGAATATATTCGGTATATAAGGCGGTGTGTTCGAAAGATTTTCGCCTGCCTTGTGTGTGAACTATGTTCGTATGGGTTAACGGCTACTATAACTTAACAAATAGCATTTGTGAAAGATAAAGCTATGAATAAAATATAAAAATTAAAAAGAAAACATTTTACTAGACGGAACTCGGAAAAGAAAATCGATCAATGATTTACGTACGTATTTTTCGTTGCGTCTTTATGTTTACGCGCCGTGAGATGATGTCTCTTAAACGCCTCTTCATTCGCGAATTTCATGTCACATTCGCTGCAGTGTGGTGCGTTGGGATTATCCTCTATCTCTGTTATTTCCTATTTTTAAAATACGGACTTTTTTATTTATATAGAAATAAATATTGTTAATTAGAACATATGCTATCGGATTTTTATGTAGCATCACTGGAAATATTTAACATTAGTAATCAGAAATTGGTACACATCACAGAATCCATACAAAAACTCTATTTGGTAGTTTTTGTAAGTCTCAGAAGTTTTTGCATCCAAAGGCCAAACATCTCACTTACAAGGCCTCTGACAGAGTGACTATCGAAGTTCTAAAAAATACAGACAAACGTAAGCGAGGGATTGCATTTCATATTATCCAAATTATTCTTACTCATTCTAAATAATTAACTCAATTAAACCAACAAATAAGAGAAATTTATGTCTGTTTCACTGGTCACATTTCTGTAAAAAACCATCCTTGCCTCCTCGCCGAAAGTACTTTGGATAGAATACCAGACAACCCTTATTATCTATGAGATATAATAGTAAACTTACATTTCGGTCTCTATGCATTAGCGCCTTATGCCGAATGAGGCCCATCCGTGAGACAAAAGGCAGTCCACAGAAACGGCACAGAATATCCGACGCGTGACGTTTGCGCACGTGGCCGAGGATGGCGTTTAGATTACTGTAAAGAGCTTATATTAGAGAATACCTTGGGAAACACTTTATATTCATTTGAAAACTTTCAATTTATTTCCTAATTATATTTCTTAAACGAGGTTTAAAAATCACTTTTTGAGGGTTTTGAAAATATGATATACATACTTAGTAACTTCATCACAGTGTGGACATTTGTACTTCACACCCTTGTGTTGTAGCATGTGCTGCTTAGCGCGATTGCTATAAAAAAATAGTTGATTGAAAATAGTAGCATTAAATAGCATTTTTTTTATTTCTCACAGTTGACATGATTTGCAGAGAAATGCAAGGAAATAACATGCGTTTCAGGACTACAAATATATATTTATTACTATAATTACTATGGCTGGAGCCCAGAATTTCGTCCGCATGGATTTCACACTCTAAGTAAGGAAAAGGAGATTGGCTCGTTTGTTGAAGTTTAGTTCTACAAATACCTACAGAGGGATGTTTATCCTTATACCGTTTCTTTACTTTTATTTATGCTGTAATTCATATTAAGAAGTATTTTATTGTATAAAACAAAAATAATAAGATAAATAAAATAAACATAAATTAAGAGCTGCAATGACGTATTCAATGAGTTGCAATTATGTATAAAACATAATTACGAAAAGCACTATTTGTATATTGGAACACTTACAATGTAGAAGCAACAAAGGGGCACTGTTTACAAAGATATTTCTTGCTGTGAACTGAATACATATGTCGTTTGAGAGCAGCCTGGCTGAATCTCAGCCTGCAAATCTCGCATTCTGCCTCACCTGCAGACTGAAATAATGACAATTAAATGTAGAATTTCTACACAAATTATTTTTTAATTTTAATATATAATATAACTAGCTGCTGTGCCTTTGGTCTTCAGTCTAAGTAACACGTAGTTGGCTATGCTAACACCAAAAATTCAAAAAATAGAAATTATTGAATTTCACGGTATTTCTATCGCAAATTAATTTATTATTTAGCCTCAATAACACGTGGTAATCATGATATTGAATTGTAGCTTATATGACACCATAGCAGTGCCATCTATTGATGACTTACTCAATCCAGTCGAAAAGTATCGACATTTGTTAGAATCTTTTGGAGTTAACTGATAATTGACTGTGTTAATTGAAATATATTATATATGTGTGTAATTGAATTATACACAAATAATTTGCAATAAAATAAAATTGCGACTATAATTAAAGATCTAAGCTATCCTATCTCTTAAGTTGGACCAGACTGCTCACAGTGTGCCAATTAAATTTAACATAGGCTAAATAGTTTAGGAGTCCATCGCGGACAAACATCGTGACAGGAGATTTATATTTATTAAGATAGTAAGTTTAGAATCACAATAATTTTAGTCAAGAGTTGTCTTCTTGAAATCTTTTTTTATAAAATAGGGGAAAACAAGCTGATCCAGAGTGGCAACAGCCGCAGCCCAACCCACATTATGAGTATTTATTATTTGTTCATTGAATTGTTTCAATGGAATACATTTTTATTAACTTACAAGATCATGCCGTTCGTTGTGCATTTGCCACAGTTTATCATTACTAAAACACTTGTAACACATTTCGCACTTAAACTCGGCGTTTCGGAAACGTTCTGAATCTTGACGTTTCTTTATCTCCTCAATTTGCTCTTCTTTCTGAAAGGTCAATGTTTTAAATTTTCTGTACAGTCTCACCTTTAGACTTTATTAATCTTTTAAATATTTTTACAATTTGAGTATATAGAAGTGAAATGTTACTTACTGTGGTTTCTGCAACTGTAAAATTATCATCAAACTTTAAATCAATGTCTTTTGGCAAATTGATATCCTCTGGAGTGATAAAGCCTTTCCCCTTTCGTATTCTTATTTTATGTTGCTTTGATATTGATACTATTGGCTTTTCTTTTTTAATACTTTTTTTCGTCTTCCTCATTGTAATTTTTTGTTTTTCAGAGGCTTTTGATTCCTTAAAAGAAAGTTTACATAACTCTACATAAGCAATAACAGCTTTTAACTATGTCAGTAGGGATATTTTAAGGCTGTTTGTTTTCATATTTTTAGATAAACATAGAAAATATGTACCTACATACCGCTTTAACAGCTCCAAGCTTGCTTAGCACAATCAAATCTTCTTCAGAGTCATCATCCTTGGTGTTAATAACTTCATCATCACTAGGCCAATCTTTATCTAGTCCAGTATCAAACGGATCCATATCAAAGAATAAATTATCCAAAGGGACATCAGGGAAAGTATTTATTTCAACCTCATCATTGTGTATGTTATTTTTAGTAGGATCAATGTCTATATCACATACATTTTTGGAAAGTGTTAGAGATGTATTTAAGAGTATAGCTTTTCTATCGATTTTTAATATGTCTTTTACAGTTATCTGAAAAGCAAACAAATAAACTATTTTCTAAATGCAAAAACAATTTTTTAAAAATCTTCATATTAAACATAATAAATAAATTATTATTACAATATATTAAAAAATATATTGTACCTCTTCTTGGTGATAAAGAATACTTTTTAGAACTGTAAATGCTCTCATACATTTTTGCCTAAAGCAATAATATTTCTTCAGTAACAAGGCACACTCATAGCATGCATACATTGGCAGCTTTAGTTGATTTGCCTGAAAATGTTTTGTTACATTAAAATGATGATATTATAATATGAAAATAACAGATATGTAGTTTCAAATGTATATGAATAAAATATATGAAATACTAAAAAAGTTAAAACCTACACTGATTCCAGTTATTAATTCATAAAACTGATCTAAAGACCCAGAGTGCATTTTAAATAAATTTACATCGATTTGTAAACAAATTCTACAAACTTTTAGAGCAGTCATTTCAAAATATATTTTTACTTCTTTCCACTACTTTATAACGGTGAGACTTGCAGTAGTGATAGGGTTTTGAACTATTTCAGCTTTACTTTCATAATAAAAATAATAAAAACAAACAATTCAAATTTGAAAGAATTAAGATTCAAGACAGGCTTTGTCGCACATGAAATAATGTTCTATGTCCATCAGTCAGCTGTCGTCTGTCAATTAAGTTAAAGCTCAAATAAAGAAACTGAAAGTTATCAAATTATACACTGACTTGAGTCAACTCACTACTGTTGTTTAGAGTTGACACTTGATAATTTTCAGAATTTCTATGTCAAAGAGTAAACATTTAGCGAGAAAGGACAAAAATAATTATGAAAAATTACCTGATTATTTATATAGAAATATTATGAATGGTTTGAAATCTTGGGTATATATTATTGAACGATTTTTATTCAGGCAATGGCAACCATTAAATATTGCAGAATTTGCCTTAAAATCAATGTTAAAGTTTTTGTTATGGAGTCAAACACCCTAGAGCACTACTATGAAATATTAACTGGAAATAGTGTAAGTATTGATCAAAAAGACAATTTTTTCTACAGTAAGTTGCTATGAAGAGTGTTCAATTAAAATATATTCTTAATACTAATACCATAACGTAGGCATACCACTATGAATGCTCAACCTTTGATTTTACTTAGGTCAAGAAGCCTGAATTATCAAAATATGCTTGCTATGAGTGTGCAGCTTTACTGAAAAAGTTTTATATCTTTAGACAAAGGGGACTACAGAGTCAATTTATATTAGAAAATATTCTTAGAAGTTGCGGTGAGGTATGTGCCTTTTTCTAAAACTTTTAAATTGATAACATTAAATTTTCTGTAAATATTTTATGTTTTATAGTTATATTGATATATTAAGTTTAATGTCCTTCAGATTTCAGATAATGATATTGTTCAATTAGATAGAAAATCATTACTGTTAGGTGGCTCTAATCTAAGTGTAAGTGATCTTGAATTGAAGTATATTGATGGAACCTCACCTTATACGGATGATAAAATTGAAAATAATGTATTAATAGATGAGCAAGACTTTGATTGGCCCAGTGATGAAGATTTACAAAAACTTAAGACTGAATTAGAGATACCTTTTAAACATGAAATAAAGCAGGAAGATCCAATATTGTTAAAGGACAAAACACAAAAAAAGAGTAAAGTATGTTGAATTTACATAAATAACTTAATAATTATTTTTTAACTTTATAATGTTGAGAAAGTTTTTTACTAGAAAACTCAAATGCATTAATATATTTTAGAAACGGAAACTGAAGGTTATAGAGAAAATAAGCAAAAGAAAAGAGAAGAAAACAGATCTGACTAAGAAAAGAAAGCCTGCTGCTGTAGACTGTATTGATAATGAATGTTTTGCTAAACATTTTGCAACTATCCATTTAACGGTAACTTTATCACTTTTCCTTATAGATAACTTTCCTTTTTTTGCTTCAATTAACTATGATCACTATTTTATAAATGCATTATATAATTAAAATAAACAGGCGTCACTTTGTGGAAGTCTATGGTGTAAAATTTAATAGACCAATTTATTTGCGAGAATCCCACAACACTTGACGCAAGTTTCGCTCCGACACCGGAAAATCGTAAAATAGTTAATAACATTTAAATAAAACAATACACAAAAAATACTTGGTCAATATTTATACGAACAATAGCCCCATACAAAATATCGTTAAAACGCCGGATTTAAACCTCCATTGTTAAGGTATCTGCCGAATGTATCGTGTAATTATGTAGGATCACAACATACATGTTGCTCGGACAAACAATAAGTTTAAAAATAAAATTTGTCATAATAAAGGATGGAATCAGAACAAAATATCGATCCCGGATTTTAAGCCCAAACACCTAGAATGTGGACGGTGTATATGTAGGTCACTTTTACTCTACACTGGGTATACATTTATGTGACAAAGGGAGTGGTCTTCCAGAGAAATCCTTTTGCCAAACACTATGAAATGTGTTTCCAAGTTCAATACATATAAGGTATTTACATGCATTGGGACAAAGACTTCCGATCGAGTGTATAGGAAATAACTAGAAATTGTCTATTTTTGAAAATTCATTGAATTTTTTTTTACTTAAATGTGTAAACTTATAGTCTATATTCAATTGGAAATATACACTTATTTAAAACTATAAGTTTTATTTGTAGACAGAAGAGCAATTCGAGGAAGTACGAAGACGTCAAGAGTCAAGAAACTATAGAAACTCATATTACAAGTGTGACATTTGTTACAAAGGTTTCATACATACAAAAGCATGGGAGACACATAATAAACAACACCAAGAAGTATGTATATTGTTTCATTAATGTTGCAAACTTTATTTTTTAAAAAACGGCATCCTGCAAATAGGCAGGACTCTCATCGCATAAGCGCCACTGGTGTCCATGGACACTTACATAGCAGAGGCTTTTGAGAGCCATCAATGTAAGGAGCTAATTAAAAGGAAACTTTAGCCTTTCCAATTTCATGATTTTCTTAATTCCCTCAAAATATTTTATCAATGTTGTTCAAGGGAAAAGTACAATGCGATATATGTAAAATGCGTTTCCGGACAAAGCATAGCTTGCAAGTACACATTCAGTTCCACAGCACAAAGTACCGCTGTAGGCATTGTCCCTACCTCACACTTGGCAAGTAAGTGTCAAATACAATCCACAAAAATATATCTTTTAATCACTTCAGCGTAAGAAAAGTTTTAAGATAAAGAGTTTTGATTAAATCTTACGTCCAATTTTTGTGGCTAATTAAGACTATGGTTTGAAGAATTAAAAAAAATATATGTTCTGCATATGAAAAGTTAATGGTTATCCAGTTAATAATAAAATTATAATACCTGTAACTGCTCCGTTAATCAATTCAAGTTAATCTAAACAAAAAATATATTTGGAAAGAACAAATAGGTACATAAATACTATCGATATATATATCGATGTGTCGATTTCTTCTATTTCTTACCTTTTTCAGAAATCACGCAAAATTACATATCTTGTGGCACAGAGGTCATACGTATATATGTGACCATTGCGGGGAAAAGTTTAGGTGAGTTATAATTTTAAATTAAAAACTGAATTTTTATATTTCTATAACCACTTTCCCTCATAATAATTAAAATATGTAATTTATTAAATCTATGTAAACAGGAAAACCCAAAAAGGTGTACGTACATTTTTAAAAATCTGCTTCTATCTCTGCTTCTCTAAGACAAGCGATAGCAAACCTTACTTTCTAACTTCAGAAAGTCAATCAATTCATATTTAAACTCCAAACAATTTTTTGTTTAGTATCCAAAGTAATCTATTACTATATAACTTCCAGGCTGTATCTCTTGAACCTTCATAGTTAGACAGTTCCAATTTACACGCTGTGTTTCTGCCACTAACAACAAATAATAGAAACCACAATATAATTAAAGGGGCTCCCATACAACATTGACAACGTGGCGATTGTTCCAGATAGATAGATCTGAACAACCTAACAATGTACAATTTTTTACAGTAACCGCAACGCTTACCTAACTCATGTGCGGTTAAAGCATCGTTCAGACTGGGTGTGTGGTTTCTGCGCTTCCACTTTTGTGTCCCAACTTGGTTTGATGCAGCATAAAAGCTATCACCATGCGAGTCATGATGTGAGTATTGAAACATGAATTAAACGTATATAACTCAATTAAGCATAAAACATAATTAACTTAATTTACTAATAATATAACAAGTTTTTTCACTCTTTGTTACATACAAATCGAACATAGTATTGCAATATCCATATTTTTATTACAACACAATATTATATTTGTCTTTAAATGAATACATTATGTTTTTGCGTACTACCTCATAAACAATAAATTTGCCCTATTTAATAAACATTTAAATGTACTAAATTTATCCAATTTTATCTAGGACAACTATTTTACAGTTGATATCTTTAAATATTGCGTGATAATTTAGTTGTAACAATTTTAATTTAAAAGGAGAAAACAGAAATAGATGAAAATCCAGATGCGCCTCATTGTGCCGAATGTAACATGAAATTTGCGAATACGAAGGCATTCAAAAAGCATTTCCTCACTGCGAGAAAACATGAAGAAACCGCACAGAAAACGTACGTATTAGATCTACGAACGGTCGTAATTCGATATATTTTTATATATCTGTCCTAATAAATAAAACAACAAAAAAAAAAAATTATTATAAAACATTCCACTTAGTGTCAAGTTTTAGACGTATTTTAACTCCCCAGTATAGGTTGTAAAGAGTGCGGCGAGACGTTCGCGAGCAAGGAAGAGCGTCGCCAACACGCCCATATTCACCAATCGCGGTACGCGGGCGGCTATCGGCCTAGCGCGCCACCCGCGCCTGCCCGCTACCCGCGGCTCAAGACTGACGACCCGGAACCGGATAACGGGCCTACTGTCTGGCCTAACAAGTGTCCTCTGGTAAATATAATGTTGCATACAAACTATTTCACATTCGTTCCAGAGAAGTAAGCAATTCTACTTACCTTCTGCTGCAAAGACCAATGCCATTTATAGAATTAATAAATTTTAATTGATTGTTTATTCCAGTGTCCCGAGATGATAGCAAGTGCCCGCAGTTTGTCTGCGCATTTTCGCACAGCGCATCCACACGATGAATACGTCAAGGAAAAGCCGCATGTCTGTCACGTTTGCGGATCAAGACTGCAGGTTTGCGGTTTTGAATTCCAATGAATAGGGTGTTCATTATATAATAAAATACAAAGCTAACTTATTTTATTTGGCTTTGCCGTTGCAATCTAACTATAACTTATTTTATCGTTCTTAATTTTTGGCCTGTTCTTTAGTCTATAGGTACTAAGGCTAACATTTCTAGTCAATTAAGCGTTAAGTCTTTACGTTGAATCCTATCCTAATACTTAAGTGAATTAATGAATATTCTCGACTAATCGATTTGAGACAATTTAATCGGAAGTTTTTAATTGAATATCTTAATAATTGTAATATAATATAATCGACTTTAAGGTATTAATTTTTGCCGCTATTGAGTTTCATAAATTTCTCCCTGATCGTGTAAATAAAATTCACAGACGAAATACAGCCTCGAAGCTCACATGTTGAGTCATTTGAAAGAAAAGCCGTTCAAATGCAGTCAGTGCGGACGAGGCTTCAACAGTGCGGGATGTCGGGCCAGTCACGAGAATACAGTTCACTCGGACTTACGACCGCACCAATGCTCTCTATGCCACAGGGCCTTTAAGAAGAAGGCTACTCTGAAGGCGCATTTTATGGTACCAAATATTATGTTAGATTCCCTTAAACTTTACCAGTGAGGTAAAAAGATAGACAAAGTTGGAAGTTGAAAGAGAAACAAATGTGGATATATATATATTTTTCATTTATTAGCCAACCCTGATGAACTATACAAACTTAACTAAAAAGACAAAACTCAGCTTTATAATATCCATTTTATCAATTATATCTAAGCTAAATATTATGTATAATATTATACTTAACTATTTATGACATTAGTCCAAAAAAAGTAGGCACAATTAAACGTTATATCTTTTCTAGACTCACACTGGCGAGAAGCCGTACCGTTGCGAGATCTGCGGTCACGCGTTCACTCAATCCAACAGCTGCAAGAGCCACATAAGGAAAGTGCATGGGGAGCAACCACCCCGAATACTTACTAGAACAAGGCATACATATTAAACTATAAGTTAGCAGAAGAAGCTAAAGTATGTGTTAAGGTCTAATCTACAATATATACAATTTAAATAGCTTTCATTAAGATTTTATGGATCTCAAACCCAACACACTGTTACCGCTCGAAACATTTGTAGTGACTTCATTGTTTGTTATATCACCGTTACAGGTTAAGGGTGTGAGATTTTTATTGTAAAAGCGTAAATATTATCTGTAAGCATAAATTATGAATAATATACTATCTATATCTCATAGTTCGTTTGTATTTGTATCCTTTGTTTTAATCAAACGTAGATATATTAATATACAGTAGCGTTTGAGTAAATCTATTTTATATGATAGAATACAGTAATTAAGAATCATATCGCATAGATCCCCTATGGATTACTTTTTTCCTATGTCAGGTACAGAACCCTAAAACAATTTAACCATATGTACCGGGATATGGAGGTGTAAATCTGAGAAACTTGTTCGTAATGCTGCTTATATGATACAGCGTGGTATCACTATGTACAATTCTACCTACAAATTTTTACACCAACAAAATAACCATAGAGTGGAAGACTTAAGCGAAAGTGTAAGAAAAACAAATATTTCCTTTTCGTCATTCAAACCTGAAAATCGCCATAATGTAAAAAAAATTACCTGACCTGTGCTAAAAATGAAAATGTATCATTAAGTTAATTTGTATCATTAAGTTAATTAAGCAAATTTCAAATTTATTACACCTTCGTTTAGCCTTCCAGCTTATAACAATATGATCTGTAGAACTACTACGGCGTGGAAAATGTCAACTGACATGTTTTATATGTAATCTGTGAATATGTTTTATGCCAATTTTATTAAATACCTTACTTTTGTGTATTGCATTACGAAATATGAAAAACTCAGTTTTTAAACGAAGCAAATAAATATGTCAGCAAAAGTAGATTAATATTAAATAAATTTCTTTATTTTTTTAAAGTAATAGGTAAATTATTGATTTGTTTAGAATAGTGCAAAATATACCTTTTTAGTCACTTTCTGAGATCGTGTAAGCTTTTATTTAATAAAGTTTTTATTTAAACAAACGTTTAATGATAAAGTTTCATGTCAGGAAAATAAATCGTTGTTTATATTATCTTTTTTAAAACTAATGATTAATGGTGTTAATAATGGGAACCGTAAAGGCTTGTCGAGTATGTTTGGAAATGGATGTGAAGCTTTTTAAAATGTCTTCAAATACTTTGGAACGCTACTATGAATTACTGACTGGTACAATTGATGTAAGTAAAATGTTACAAATTTATCGGTAAATCTAGTAGAAATAAATATTTTTACAGAACAAAGTAATTTGATTAAAAATATATTTGTCTAAAAAACATTGTTTTGTTTAAATAATTTTTCTATATATTATTTTCAATGTTTTATTGTAGGTAAAGATGCTTGGACTACCAGAATATGTGTGCTATTTTTGTGCAGCACAGATGTTGAAGTTTTACTTATTCAGGCAAAAGAGTTTACGTGGTCAAACAGTGTTGCAAGGGATACTTAGGAGTAGAGGAAAGGTACAAATATAATATAAAAGTTATAATTATTTATTAATATATATAATAGAATTATTAATTCTATTGACTGAGTAGCAAATCAAATTTTACACTTATTCGTAAACCCATGTTTAAGCCAAAGTAGTATAATTAATGAGTTTTTTTTAAATATCTGCTTTATATTGCTTTCTGCCTTATATTGAGTTCATTAATAACTACTGAAAATTTCAGATAACAGAAAAAGATGTGAGACAGGTAGATAAAAATGGTCTTATTCTAGCATCTAATTTAAGTACTCAAAAAGCCATGTATGTTAGCATAAATGCAGATTATTTAATAGATGAAGATGTTTATATGAAGATAGAAGATAATAGTTTAGATAAAGTGGGACACTTTGAAGATGATCAATATAATGACAATGATTTTGATTGGCCAAGCGATGAGGAAAATCACAAGAACAAAATTAAAAAGGAAATGGTTGACATTTCTGTGACTGTTAAAAAGGAGAATGAAGAAAAGACTGATGATGTATGTGTTTGATAAAATTTTTAGTGCTTTGCTTATTATATTAATATGCAAAGACTATATTTAATAGTTTGAAAATATGGTACCCATGCTAAAGTAGATAGTTGTCAAATATAGTCATAATTCACATTACTTTACTGTGCCAATTTCTGCTCATCTTGTACTTTTTTTTAAAGATACCTCTAGCTAGACTAAAAAAGGCGAAAAAAAATAAAAGAAAGAAAGTGGAGCCCCCGAAAAAACGTCGCGGGCGACCAATGCACGCCTTAAGACGCAACACCAATCTTCCAGAAGATGCAGTCACCCCAGAGGATTTCCATAGATATGTCACTGTGGTCAATTTGACGGTAATAAGTATTCCTCGTGAATAATTTGATGGCTTTGTTTTTCAGTTGTATCAAAATAAAAATAAAGTTTTTATAAATTCTTTATTGATAGGTAGCTGAACAAATGGAAGAAATAAATAAACGTCGTGAGTCAAAGAATTACCAAAATGCCACATTCCGATGTGAGTTATGCTTCAAAGGGTTCCTAGATTCACGAACCTGGCAAAATCATAATAAGAATCATGTTGAGGTAAGACTGGTAACATCCTCCATATTCACATGATTGATAATAGAACATAATACCTTTTTAATTATTTTTATAATCTAAAAAAAAATATTTCTAAACTTATAACCTAATTTTACATGCAAACTTTGTAATGTATGTAGATGTATAATGATATGTGTGTTGTACTTTAATGTATATTAAGAAATAACTCCTTTTTATAGGGTCTTGTGGAGTGTGACATATGCAAGTTGCGTTTCAAAGACAAGTATATAGTGGGTAAACACCTTCGGCGACATGGCACAAAATATCATTGCAAACAGTGTCCATATGTCTCGACTGCTGTGTGAGTTCAAAATTATTTTCTACTAAATATTAAGAAAGAAAAAAAAACACCTTTAAGTGTACACTATTATAATTTAAAACTTCCGTTTTTCAACTGAAAAAAATAAGTTAAGTGAAGTGAATACTTATAATAATAACAATTTTAAGAGCACAAAATTATCTTATGGGTATATATTTCGTCTTCAGTTTGGTTAAAGTTGTGTCTATACAATTGAGCATATTAATGTGGTTCAGTTCGGCGGCGATTGTTGGACGCAAATTCGAACAGGTAAATAAATCATACACTGATACAAAGCAGCAACCTCGGTTCTTTAATATTACTTAAAAAGAAAATAGAGGATTTAGTCAAGCAAATCTTTGTTTACATATATATTTTACGCTCTTATTACAGCCATCAAGCGAAGCAGCACATATTGTGGCACCGCGGTGTTACGTATAGCTGTGAATATTGCGAAGAAGTCTTTACGTGAGTTTCCTTTTAGTTTCATATAATATAGCAGCAAGGTTGCGAATATAAGTTACTGTGTCATAAAGTTTTATTTTATTTTATTTTTAAGGAAAACTTACAGCTAAAAATACATAAAGAAATGAAATAGAAATTTAAAAGCTAATAACAAGGTTTCAATGTAGAAATAGGAAACAGACAACAAACACTAATATTAAACATAGAATAGAAAAATACTTAATAAAAAACGTACTTCACCACAATAAAGAAAACAAAAACTTCTTAATTATTTATCTTTAAAATATAGACCGGATAGATATGTCTCACTGAGTGTATGGAGTGGTAAAAATGGCAATGTAAGGAAAATGTTATTTAATTGTTGTATCGATAAAATTTAAATAATGAAAAAACACTTTCTTTTTGGAAATTGCGAATCTTTTCCCTAATTCATGGGGTATGTTGATAATAGTATGTGTTGTGTTGAAAGTGTTTTTCACCATATTTATCAACGTTTACAGGCAATGGATGTCGTACATGACACACGTACGTCTGAAGCATCCGTCGGACGTGGTGTGTGGTTTTTGTGGGTTCACCTTTATTTCTAAGTTGGGCCTGCATCAGCACAAGTCCCTTATGCATCGAGACCAAGATGTGAGTACTGATTTTGGCCGTGGCTAGACAAATTTCAATTAAAAATTACTTCCGAGAGAATTTGGCCAGGCAGGCAGGGCATCCATCGCCTTCTGGAGTTTGGTAGCTGCGTGTCTAGGGGTAAAAGAGCTAGCGGCGAAGGCGATGTCGTCGGCGTACAGCGCGAGAGTGCTGCCCGCCTCACATCGTCGGTGTAAATATTGTACCAGACAGATGCAGAACCCACCTTAGGTGCGTGAACCCCTTGCGCCCGAAGGCTTGCGGGGGGTGGTCAAGGGCGCCACCCAGCTCAACGGCTGGGTGGTCATTCTGTTCGGCCTGGGGACTGCAGTGGTGCTGCAGAGCGGCCTCGCTCAACGCAGTACGCGACTCGTAGCGTTTCGCCGGGGGGACCTCCCACCCGCAATGGCGCGCGCCGGACTCGCGGTCAACCCCACCGGGTGAGACCCTCGGTTGCCCCGAGGGAGGCTCAGCGAGGGACCGGCCGACGAAGTCCTCCACGCGCGCCGTCGATCGCCAACAGGGGGCGTCCCGGCTCTCCAGTGGTGCCGCTGCAGTCTTCTGCTGACGCATTGTCGTCTGTTTCGGCACGCACCAAAAAAAAAAAAAAAAAAAAACACCCCCCCCCCCCGGGGGGGGGGGGGGGGGGGGGGGGGGGGGGGGGGGGGGGGGGGGGGGGGGGGGCCCCCCCCCCCCCCCCCCCCCCCCCCCCCCCCCAAAAAAAAAACCCCCCCCCCCCCCCCCCCCCCCCCCCCCCCCGAGGGTGGTTTCCCCCCCCCCCCCCCCCCCCCCCCCGGGGGGCCCCCCCCCCCCCCCCCCCCCCCCCCCCACCCCCCCCCCCCCCCCCCCCCCCCCCCCCCCCCCCCCCCCCCCCCCCCCCCGGGGGGCCCCCGTTTTGGGGGGGCCGGCCGGTTCCCCGCCGCCCCCCCCCCCCCGTCGGTGGGTGGGGGGGGGGGGGGGCGCATCGTGAGGCCCCGGTTGAGGACGACGCCGAGATATGTCGCCCGGGGACGCCACGGAACCTCCACGTCGAATGAATGTTGCTGACCAGACCTCTCCCTTTTATACATTACTACCAACATATTTATCAGCGGTGACGTAAACAAGTTTGGTCATTCAACAATGCATATCTATTATTGTTCTGCGTACGTCGAGTGGTTATGGGTTATTTCGCGGAGTATTGGTGTATTATGGTTTTATAAGTAGCAATCTCAATATGCCAAATTCTTAGAAAATAGTAAAAACAAATATATCACTGTCGTAACCCGCCGCAAAATTATAGATAGTACCAGTTAATTCATAGTTTCTGGGGCTACGGACATCGCTTTCTGGGTTTGAAACGTGTGTACAACAATTGCTGCTCTAAGTAATAACAACAACTTTTTGTTGCAACAATTTTTTGCTCTTATTAACATCTGAACTTTAATATATATGTTTGATATTTTACTAAACCAGGAGAAGAGAGACATAGAGGACAATACTGAGGCTCCATTCTGTGCGTTGTGTGGTGTGAAGTTTGCATCGAATGAAGCGTATAGCCGACACATGGTCACTGCGCGGAAACACGTGGAGACCAACGAAAATAAGTAAGTAAACAGAGTGAATGATATTGAAAAAAATAATTTTAAATTTTTTTTATGAACAACTCGCATATTTAACCTATATATCTCTGAAATTGCGGTTGGTAATTAACTACTACAAACATATAATAAAAGTTATGACTGATTTATATTTACACAACTTTATTATTAATAACTGTTTGTGGTCAAACGAATGCACTTATTGGAATTCTCCCTGTAAGTTAAGGTTTCGTGTATCGAAATGAAAGAAGATAGTAGATGTCATACTGAATTAGTATAACGTCGGGAAAAAATTTAAATAATGTAATTATATTTAAATTTTGCAAAAAATACGTAACATCAAGTTAAAAAGTGTTCTTTAAATGAGTAACAGTTATGTTAATAAAAGACAGTATTAGTATATAATAGTCATTTTATTTTGGCCTGTCTTCATTTAAGGCTCAATGCCTTGTTAATATTTTATTTTAATCCAATAACATATTGTAAAAATATTTTTTTTTCATACATTTTAGAAATGGGTGTCGTCATTGTGGTCTGTCATTTAAAACAGCTGAAGAGTTACGTGCACATGTACGTACGTCCCACGATCGTCGGCCATGGACGCGTTCCGACGGATCTAAGAGAAATGACTCCAGGAAATATCCTATGCAATGTCCACACGTAAGTTTTATTTCAGACTCTTTATTTACACAGATCACAGTGCAAATTTTATTAGGAAATGACAGGTGATCTATAGTTTAAATGTTGCAATAAGATAAGGTAACCAATACGGACCCAAAATATGTGCGTGTACTAATCATCCACAAAAAAGAAAAATTTCACAAAGTTTTTTCACTTGATTAGCTTTCAATTGATTACCGCGCGTCCGTAAAAAACCACTCGTCAGCAGACTTAATAGACCGCGTTTCAATCTGTATAAAAGTACCTCTCTATTTATGGTAAATAATAGTTATAAAAGTATCACAGAAAATATTAAGAAATTTAAAGTTCATGTATTCTTAAACGCTCCTCGCAGTAATTACTCGAATAACTTAAGGGACACTAATAGTAGCAAACAAATTAACTGTGTTTTTGTTAACCATTGTGATAAAACTAGCCGGCAGGTTTGATTTTAAACTCTGAGTAATTCGTTTAATTATGTTGTTTAATTACAGTGTCCTCAGCAAATACCAAATGCGCGTGCATTTTTCTGGCACTTTAGAAAAGTACATCCTGATATTGAGTATCCCATAGAAAAGGGACATGTTTGTGAAATATGCGGAAAAGCATTTACGGTAAGTAAAATTAAATCAAGAAAAAATTTTTGTCTGCAGTAAATCTGCAGTTATATTTTTTATAAGAGAGTAAAATTTTATTACATCCTTAAAAATTTTTTATATTATTATAAGATATCATGTTTTCAGAAAAATGCTCTCTTATCGTACCATAAGTTAACGCATTCGGGCGAGCGTGCGTTCAAATGTGGACAATGCGGAAAGGCATTTCACATACGACGCAATCTGTTATTACATGCGGCTGTACATTCTGAACAGAGGCCTCATGTTTGTACTGTGTGTGGAATGAGGTTTAAAGTCAAGACTGTACTGGATAGACATTACCGGGTAAGTCGGTTGTAGTAAATAAAATCTATATATTGGAATGATTTTAGGCAGTATTTTTGGAATGATTACTTGGTGAAAGATTTGAATATAACATAGGTCATATCTGATGGAACATAATGTTTTTAGTGTCCTATTGTAAGGTCAACTTTGGAGATATTTATTATTCATTTCTATTATAAGTAAATTTAATATCTAAAGGCACAGAAAGATATATATACAATCAAAAATTGACAATATAATCTTATACCTTCAGGTGCACACTGGAGAGAAGCCCTATCAATGCGACGTCTGTGGTAAATCGTTCACTCAGTCAAACAGCTGCCAACTACACGTACGTACAGTACATCTTAAGCAGCCTGCTCCATACGTCAGTCGCGCGCGTAGAGAACGACAAAACAAAGCGCTTGCGCAACCAAACCAGCTATTAATGCCTAATAATATAGTCAACTAACTGATAATGTAGAACCATAACATGGCTTATGCAGTAAGGAGTCTCTTTTTGGTAATATAAGGGCCAAAGTCATTTTGCAATTGTGTTATGTGCATAATAATATCAATGAAGAACTGAAATAACCATGATAGAATAAATATATATCTGATCTGATGATAGTGAGTGCAACCAATGTTTGTATGTGGCATAAATGTTTTTTTTAATGGTAAAGATTTCCTATGCAAATGTTTACATGATATATTTATTTAAAAATTGGTTGTTTGTTGAAGCTATATTTGAAACAGTTGAAAATAAAAAAAAGCTTTTTGATTCTGTCATATATGATTAGTCTGGTATAGAAAAGTAATAGATTTATATTATACTATAGAATTAGATCTATACTATAAGTATTGAAATATTTTAAATGACATAATTGTATCATATTATTCACTGTACAGTATTATTAAGATATATTATATACTTTATGTTATAGATTGCTTTAGTTTTTATTTTAATATTTTGTCTCTGTTTTAATTTACTATACTATACTTTTTGAACTTTTTATTAATATATGTATATTTAAATAAAACTGTTTTTTTTATTCAATGAACTTTCATCATTATCATAATAAACCTCATAATCCTCATTTTTAATGAGGATCTAGGTACCAGACATTTTTGTGTGTAAAATGTTATAACCACCATATTTACACATAACAGCACATATTTTCTAACTTGTACTCATGTAATACTCTTAATTTTTTACATCTGTGCTCAGACTCAAAACCCACTCAGTAAGTGATGTGTCCAGTTTGTCAAACTGAAAATTTTATTCACAGGATGAGGGACCATCAACAAACTGTTTCATGCCAACAGCATTTAAGTTATTAGCAGACAAGCTGCAGTCACAAGTTCTAATATGTTGTAGCTGCCCCCTGTGCTGCAATAACAGCATCACATCTTGTTTTCATAGATTGTATTAATCCTTCACATAAGTCTGTACCTCTCATTGACTCCCACACAGTGTGGCAGTGACAAACAAGTGCTTCTCTTGTCCTATCATTACTATTATCCCATCGTTGAAGCATTGTCGCCCAAATGTAATTAAAAGGATTTAAATCTGGAGAATTTACTGGCCACAAATTTACTTTCAGTGTAGGCTGACCTTCAAACCAAGTTTTAACTGCATTTGATGTGTGAAGCGGACTGCTTTCTTGAAATATCATAACTTCTGGTAGGTCAGGGTATACTGTATTTATTGTTGGTATTATACAATCTCTCATTAGGTCTGTATAGATTTCTCCATTCACTGGCATGCCATTTAAATCAGTAAGTTCCCCAGGACCTGCAGTACTCATCCATCCACACATATTTGCTACAATATGAGGCATTTTATTTTTAGGATTAACATTAAAGGACTCATATTTAATGTTCTCAGTACGTAATGGCTGTCGACGACCTGATGAATTAGAGAGAAAACTCTTTTCATCAATAAATATTGCATTCAAAAAATCATAATCTCTAAATTCCCTGGCAAACTTTAACCTAGCAGCTTTGTTAGATTCTGTCATAATAACTTTTGTAGATATTTTGCCCTCCCTTTCCAGAGCTCTTCTTACTGTGCGAAGGGAGCAATTAAACTTCTGTGCAAAAAATCGTGTTGGTGTCAATGGTTGCGCTTCATAAATAGCCAACATATTTCTTGTCTCCTCTTCTCCTATCATGTAAGGTTGTTGACGTCTTCTGGGTTTGTCCTGTAGGTGACCTTCTTCTTCATAACGCCGAATCCACAATCGTACTGTATTTCTCTGTAAAAAGAAATATATGTCTGGAGTTAGATAAAAGGCTTCAAGTTGCTACATGGAGAAATACACTCGTGTAGTATGTAGATATTTTATTTAAATTAATTTTTACTGGAAATTAGAGGTAGAATAAATATATCGAGATTTAGTTATGAAAATTAAATAACGTACTGTTATTCCCAACTTTTCTGATATTTGTCTTATATTAAAGCCCTCTTCGTGATATACCAGAATTTTACTTCTTTGAATAATATCTAAATTACGTGACGCCATGGTGGGTTTTCCACCACAGCACACTGATAGTATCTTTTTTATTTGCAACACAAATAAAGATTTTACATATTTACAAATATTAAAACTTTTGTTTTCTTTGCAATTAGGTCAATAAACTATAAAGATGGCGCATTACCATTCTTAATTGTCAAAACTCAAATAATCAAATTATGGCATATGTCAGACCTCTCAGGGGTACAGGACATTGTAACTTTCGATTCGAAAGCCTTAATATCCTAGGTGCCTTAGCTCGTTATTCTTAGACGTATCTAAATATCAGTCATCAATTGATGGAGCAAAGTGTGTGTATAAATTGCAAATTCTCCATTTATGTATTCCGTATTTAAATGATATTTAGAAAAAAAAATTATAAAAAGTATATTGCCGTCAAAATTGACCCTGACACTTTTTCATTACTTTCTTTATTTTGTTAATTTAGATTCAGAAAAGAATTTGAACACCTGAAGTAAGACCAGTGAAGTCTTATATATATTTCTTATATTTTTCATAAAAAACATCGATATAATTTTACACTTTTATAATCTGTACAGTACTTCGTAATCATCTGTGATCTACATATTGTTAGTGTTCTGTGGCCTTTGAAGTCTGGTGTTTGATTTTCCTCAGTTGAATTATGATAATAAATATAAATAATCATAGAAAAATCATAATAATATAAAATAATATGAAATTAGAAATTATGAGTTTTATCTTGTAAGAATTTGAAATATTAGTGCACTGCGAAAAATGGAAAACGTGAAAGCCTGTAGAATCTGTTTAAAAATGAATACAAAACTTTCTGTCTTGCACCCAAAAACTTTGGGGCTATGTTATGAATTACTGACAGGAACGACTGTAAGCTATAATATTGGTTGCTTAACTTTTTATCAAATTTAATGTGTTCAAAGCGCACGATGATAATAAAAAATAATAATACCTTAAAACATCCTGATCCTGCTAGGTAGCAATATCAGTTCAATGTTGTTAGAAGCTGGTGATTTACACATACTGCCTGCGCCGGCCGGTTTGCTGACTATATAAGCAATCATTTTAATTTTCAGGTGCAAAAAGGTTTACTAAAATATGCTTGCTTTGAGTGTGCAGCTCTATTAAAAAAGTATTATTGCTTTAGACAAAAGTGTCTTCGCAGCGAAACTGTTTTGGAAAATATACTAGAACATTTTGGAAAGGTTAGATCTATGAGGCCTAAATTATAGGTTTTTTGTTATCTGATAAAAAAATGTTTAGTGTAAGTAAATTATTTTAAATTTTAGATAACCACAACACATATAAATAAAATTGATAGAGAAAGCTTACTTTTAAAATCTAATCTAAGTAGAAATGATATTCAAATAAAAGACAATGAATTCTATACACCTTGCACAGAAGACAAGTTTTGTGTAGAAAATAATTATGATGCAGACTTTCATTGGGTATGTTCAGGGGATGAACAGCCAAAAGTTAAAACTGAAGAATCCATAGTAATTGAAGTACCAGCTCAAAAGAAGGTTGAAATCAAGGTCAGTAAAAGAAAGGTATGTTGCTTGGAAACTAGATCATTTATTGTTCAGTAGACAACTTATTAAACATCAGAAACACATTTATATAAAAATTATTGAATCTAATAGTTGTTTTAGCCAAAACAACAAAAGGCGCAGAGATGGATAAGAAAGAAAAAAAGTCCCCAGAAGCAAAATGGTGTAAAAAAAAGAGACCATAAAAAATCTGTTCCTGCCACCTATAGTAAGACTGTTGCTGATGAGGAGTTATATAAACATGTGGCCATTGTTAATTTGACTGTATGTAGCCAAATTTTGTTTTCTATTCATGTACTTACTTACTTACTTTATTATTATGTTTTAAGTTTGATCACAGCTAGCTTAATTATTTCTTATTATTTGCTTTTCTAAAGTTTAGAATCTTGTCATATTGAATGTCAATATTATATAATCTATAATTAAATTAGCTTCTTTTTGTGTAATATGGGTTTCAAGTCATATTGATTCACAGCATGTCATAATTATTGGTATATTATAAGAAATAATTCTGCAAATTAGGTGGATGAACAATATGAAGAGGTGCGGAGACGTCAGGAATCCAGTAACTACTTGAATTCATTCTATAAATGCGAAATTTGTTTTAAAGGCTTCATTGACGCACGCGCATGGCAGAATCACAACAAACAACATACTGAGGTTTGTTTAAAAAAAATTGTATAACAATTTTAACTTAGCATATAACATTGATTTAGTTGTACAAGATGTTTTCCTGCCTACTTTATTAAATGTTTTCTTATTCTAGGGTGAAGTCCAGTGTGACGTTTGCAAGTTACGATTCCGCAGTAAGGTGATTCTCAGCAGACATGTGAAGTACCATAGCACCAAGTATCACTGTTTGCAGTGTCCCTACATCTCTCAGGGCATGTTAGTTGGTTTTTCATTAACCTCAATTTTGTAGAAGACTTAATAAGCAGGACTTGTAAGTCTGTTTGGGTAAATTTAGTATCTTTTGTTTAATTTTACCTAAGATATTATCATGGTTCAAAAAATATTTTGTACCAATTAAATAATGGGACATTTCACGTAGAAGGGAAAAAAATGAGGTTTGAAAATCACCACATTCGGCCCATTTGTACTTCTATAGATTTGAATTGTACGCAAAATATTTTTTTTGTATAGTGTATATTTAGAATTATAGGTTTCAAAGAATTTTTATTGTACTAAAGTTTTAAATAATTTTTTGAATATAAAAATCTAAATAAATATTTTAATACATAATATTAAAAATATATTTCTTTTTACAGTAAAAAAATTACAAAAAATTAATGGTCAAACGGAAGTAACTTTTCTAACCGGAATTACAGTCACTTCGACCAATTTTTTTTAATTTTTTTTTCTTTCAAAATATATTAAATATAGTGAAAGTACACTAGAAAATTAATACACACCCGCGTCCAAAGGGCGATAGTAGCACTTGCTTAGATCGCTTGTGTGTCAAATAAAATGCTTGTATAAATTACTTGATAAAATATTCGAAATATAAAACAACATTGGTACAACACAAGAACTTTTATTTAATAAATAATTATTAATAATTAATGTAATTTTAACAATTTTAATGGGAATTTATGCAGAACTGGTCCTCTTTACAAGAAGGCCTGTGGTTGTTGGAATGAAGCTGTGCAATTTTTTGTTCTAAATTACCTAGACGCAAATCAGGTTCCAAAAAATTCTCTGACCTCTATATCATCTTTAGAAAGTAATAATGGGTTTGGTGTTATAATCATTGGTTTATAATTTCTATTCTTTCTTGTAGATAGTTTGACTCTATCTAAAAAAAAATACTAACTTATTAAGATGGGTATATATATCGAAATAATAAAACTTTTCTACTCTCCAAAACTTTTTTTTCTTTATAATATATTATTAACTTATATTTGTATTAGTAGTTATATTTATATTATATGAATAAAACTTATTTCATATATTAAATATTTAAATATACGCTAACGATATAAAATATTAATAAATTGCAATATCGCGAAACTCTCAACCTTCAAGCGCTACATATACCTTCAGGTATATATTAAGTATCTCTAAATAATCCCATTTTAAATTTTTATACTTTCATTATATTAATAATTTTGAAAAAAAAAATTGGTAAGTATTTTTGACAAATTTTTTTAAATTTTTAAAAAAATTTTTACTGTAAAGAACAGTATATTTTTAATATTATCTATTAAATATTATTTAATTTTTATATTGAAAAATTACTTTGAAAACTTGTAGTACCAATCACGAAATTCTTTTGAAACCTATAAGTTGGTAAATATACACTATACAAAAAAATTGCGTACACATTCATATCTATAGAAGTACAATGGGCGAATTTCATTTTCAAACCTCATTTTTTTTCCCTTCACGTGAAATGTCCCTAGTCAGTTTGTGTTTTAAAATAAAAGTATTATTAATTTATTGTGTTTTTACAGTTCTCAAGCAAAGCTCCACCTGTTATGGCACAGAGGTGTCACGTACGATTGCGATCATTGTGGCGAGACGTTTAGGTAAATTATTTTAAATAAAATTGTATTAATCATTAACACAATGTTTGAAGTTAATATTTTCTTCAGAAACTTTTGTTTTACTATACCGCAGCAGTCAGAAACTGAGTTTCTGTTGGTTTGATGTATGCACTTCTATTTCTGAAGGTACCTCAAATAATGTGAATTTGAAATCTAATTCTTATGTGATATCAACAATCCTATTAAATTTGAAAAAAAAATCATCAAAATAAATTTACCTATAAACTTTTGCAATGTGGGATATTATTGTATGTCCAGACAACGCATGTCGTACATAACACACCTGAGAATGAAACACCCGTCGGACTGGGTGTGCGGTGTTTGCGGCAACACGTTCGTCTCTCAAATGGGCTTGTTGCAGCACAAGAGCCTGCGTCACACGCATGTGAACGTGAGTCGCTTCACTTTCATTTCAATTGATATAGTAACGACCGTATATACATACAATACTCAATCACTTATTTTGGTCTAAATATTATACATATTTTTAATTATAAAAGTTGCTACGAATCGAATTTCAGTACATTAAAATAAATTCTAAAAACAAAAATTATAATGAAGTATACAAAGTATCCAGACTTGGGTTTGTAAGAGCTAATCTCCGGAACTATTGAACAGATTTAATTGAAATTTTGCACCTTAAATAGGGTATAACTTAGTTAATTTTCGTCAAAGATTTCATTGGGAACAGTAATATTTTGATATAAATAAAAAAGCGTGTTAAAAAGCTATAGAAACTTATAGAACTTTGTATACAATAAGTTTAGTAATTATAGCAGAAATTATACATACAACACATACTTAAACAAACCAAAATAATATAAAAACAAAGTTGTTTATAATATAAACAAAAGGGTTTAAATAATCGAAAATAAGTTATGTATATTTCATATCAATGATACTACTCTGTTTCAATCAATTAAAATTCATATCAAACTTAGTGTAATTAGAAATTGATTAAAAAGGAAAAGAGTAATACCTAGAGAGTGTTAAGATTATAGACGAAACATATAAATCTATAAAATATATTTTAGATAAGCGCAGGCTGTTCGTTAATATAATAATAACTATTATAATTAAATTTAATAAATATAAACAGGAAAAGAGCGAAATAGAAGATAACCCTGAGGCGCCATTTTGCGAGCTTTGTGACGTGAAGTTCGCGTCGCCTGAAGCGTTTAAGCGGCACTTGGTCCAGGCACGAAAACACGTTGCCACGGCCGTCAACAAGTACGTACAATTCTGACTTGTGTATCAATTTGCTTGGACTTTACTGGCCTCAGCGTAATCCGGAGATTTTAAAAAAATACTTCTGACTTTCAGCGATTTCATTTTAAGTGACCAATTTTTGTAACCGAACTGTAACTTCATATATTTCGGCACTAGGAAAGGTGTTTAGACGTTATGCTTACCTTGATATAGATACGGGTGTCGAGAGTGCGGGGAGTCGTTCAAGACATCGAAGGAGTTGCGAGAGCACACGCGGGCCAGACCAGAGTGTATGCGAAAGCCCAGTTACTCGACCTCGCCTGCTAAGAACAACGGTGATCCGAAGTCATGGCCCATGAACTGTCCACATGTAGGTGTATTTTAAATTATGAGGCCGATAGATGTAGTACGTGATTTTTTTTTTCAAGTCGATTGTAATTTTATATTAAAAGCTAAAATCTATCATAAGTTATGTAAATAATGTAAATTCGGCGTAATATAATTAAAAATTACAGACAGAGACCATATTAATCCTCTTGCTCCCTTCTGTGCCAACACTCGTATTAAACTAATATACGATAATTCAATGCTTATTAATGATTAATAAAGTAACTACTTCCTTTGTGAATATGATCGTAAATAAAATATTATTTCCCTAAGGAGCAAACTCCTTTTGCTTTTCTTTTTTTCTAAATAAAAGTGTGACTCACGAGGTGAATTTAGAAAGTAGCAAATTAAGTAACGTTAAATGAATTAAGAATCTTATATTTAATTAAATTGATTTCTTTTAAAATTGTAATAATGTGATTAATTTGTGTTAGTGTGGCAAAGAGATTGCGAATGCGTACATCTACTCGTGGCACTTCCGGACGGCCCATCCGGACAAGGACTATTACGCGGGATGTGATTCTATATGTGATATATGCGGGAAGGGACTTCCGGTGAGTAGATTTGTATTTAAATGCATGATAGGCGGTAAATGATAGATAATATCACTTTTATCGTATATGCAGAAAAATAATTTTAGGGTCCCAAAATATATTACCAATATTACGACGTCAAGATTTCTATTTTCTTAAGTAATACTCTATTACTTAAGAAAATCAGGACATTGGCCCATAACCTATTAAAACACGCTCATTCGGTTAACGGCTTTATTAAAAACAATACTGACAGTACAGATTATACCAATCTATACATGACATCTTTTAACCTTAATGAAGTTTAGTTTCTTATTACAACGGCATCTATTATGAATGAAAAGAAACCTATACAGAACAGTTATATTAGGTATAAAATCATAATATAAATGACGTTACAAAAATAATGTTGTAGAAACGTCTTCTGAGCGCTCACATCGCCAAACACTCAGTGGGTGGAGCGAACGTGTTGAATGGCGGAGGCAAGTGCGAGACGTGTGGCAAAGTGTGCGTGACGCGTAGCTCTCTGTACGCACACAGGCGCACGCACTCGGAAGCTCGTCCGCACGTGTGCACTGTGTGCGGAATGGGATTCAAAGCGAAGAGTGTGCTCCAGAGGCATGGATTGGTAATTCCCTTTGAACCTTTCAATTCACAAACGAAACAATATATTCCAATCACAATTTATTTTTCCCGTTCACATGTTTATATGAAATGGTAATTATGCCGTTACGTTTAGTTAAAGAATCTACACTGAAATAGTAAAGGCCATCACCAACAAAAAGTGATGACGTATTTTAAGGTGCAGTTTGTAACGCTACATTTGTTTTAAAAATTTTCAAACCATTTCTTCTATTTGAAATATTTGAGAATGCTCAAGTAGAGATTGTGACTGAGACGACAAGGGCCTCAGAGTCTTGCCTAAATAATCTTTCCTTATTTAAAGGGTGATTTTACATTTTGTGTGAAATGGTGTGTGTTTATTACTTCTTCACGAGCTTACGACTGGTAAAATTTGGTATACATAAGCTGACCCACTGTACAGTACAATATATATATTTATAGTACACCTGCCTATATAAAATACGTGAACGTACAGGTGCACACGGGCGAGAAGCCGTACACGTGCGAGTTGTGCGGCAAGTCCTTCAGCCAGTCCAACACCTGCCAGCAGCACATTCGCACAGTGCACCACAAGCTGCCGCCCTTGTACGTCAGTCGCTCTAAACGCGAGCGCATGATGAGGCGTCACGCCCTTGCGCAGTAGGAACTGGTGAGTATAGTATACGCCTTAGTCACAGCATTTCGGAAGATATTTGAAATGCAAATATTGAAATACCCAGGATTAAACTTCAGTTCTAAGAAAGAAGCCAGTTTGAGTGACCAGTATGATAGGCTGTGTCCTCGGGATACAGGTAGTGTGCTCCTATATTAAATCAGACTTTTTCATAATTTAATAATCTACAGTAGATCCCGCTTATGACGTATTATTATACTACTATAATTTATAGACGATTAGTATATGCGAATATTTTTTTGCTAGTAGATTTGTATCGTATCAATTTACACCCATTTTGTAACAATGTTAACGTTATACGGTTTAGGACAGTAGGAAAATACATGAAACCCGTTTTTTTGTTTTCTCTATTATATAACCTAATTTATATTTTGATAAATATATTCATTGTATCGCAAGGCATCCATCTAATCTAACACCTATAACTTATGAATGTTTTGCTAGTCTATTTAGACCCACAAAAACGTTTGTATCAAGATTTTAAAATATGTAATATAAAACTTATTTTCAGATGTATCTAATGAAGCTGTGAGCAGCAAACTCAAAATACTCTTTATGTTAAGGATAACTATAAATTATAATAAATATAATATATGTAGTGAATAAATGTTTTTTATTTCAACCTTATCATAAAACTACCACTGTCAAGAAAGAAAGCATTTTATAATAAATTATACATTAAGTCTACACTGGGAGACTCTCTTAAACGAATGTTTTTGTTCAGATTCGTTTATATTACAACAATTATATCGTAACTTTAGTATTACATACATTTGACACTTCACAATAATGAATGATACCCTAAAACCAACTCCCCTTCCCTAAATTATATCGAATAAAACACCTGAAATTTCAAATATGAATATATTTAAGCAGATGTTGTATTTAACATATAATAGTATTAATTAAATAAATGGTTTTGGATTGAAGAGGATGGGCAAAGTCCTTACTGCACACTTGCACATATATATATATATATATATATATAGACTAATATATATATATATATAAAAAAAAATAAAATATATATATATTTATAATATAAAATATAAATACTAATTAGCCCCAAGGTCACTTATTTATAGGTTTCATAATTAAAAACATACAATTAAAATAGAAACTGAAAGGTTTGGAAACTTTTTACTGATTAAAACAAAGTACATTTTAAAGTATATTTCTAGAATGATTTTAAATCAAAAAATAACTTTATTACTTCTAAAAATTATTTAAAGTATTGCTTACAAATTAAAGGGCTCTTAGAATTGATTATGTTATGTACATAATCACCTAAAATGCAAATTCCAAGCAAATATAGTTTTTATCGATTTCGGAAAAATTTAATCATTGATTATTTTTTATTTCACAAAAGCAAACACAAAATGCACCCAATTATTTTTTATGCCATATAGTCTTTCCATTGAATAAATACAATTGCTACCACAAAATACAAACCACACAATCTTATAAAATTCCTAAAATTGTCTTTAAGTATGAAATACACTTGTTATGAAAATACACTTTAACGGAACAATTGTACCTAATACTGTTATATCTTAATGAGTTTTCATTATGTTTTTTATTTAAGTAATACTTAATTCACACAGTTATTTACCAGGCATGATACATTTAGGTACAATATAATACAGTCTGTTTGTCAGTCGCTAAATTCTTGACTCTTTTCTGAAGTCTAGCGCGGCTTATGTACGGAGAGGGTTGTTTAAGATGGACCGTATGCACGTGGACTTTACAACTGTTGGATTGGGCGAAGGCTTTCCCGCACAGTTCGCATTTGTACGGCCTATCGCCCGTGTGACACTGAAAAATTTAATGTATATTATATATTTCATGTTAGGCTTTTAAAAACTTTCACATATAAAGAAAAACACTTTGTTAACGGATTAAGTTATGTATTTTAACAAAATGTAAGTATATTACATCATTTTAAATTTTCCCGACGTTTCGCGTACTTTACCGCGTGCGTGGTCACGGTAGACTCACGCACGCTGCAAAGTACGCGAAATGTTATGTCAATAAAAGACAACACTTTCACTTGTAGTAATAAAAACCGATTGGCTTTTCGGATTTAATGTGGTAGTGGTTCACAAAAGCTTTAAATGATCGATCATCAAACCAAGAGTCTTCTATTTTATAATATTAGTACATATAATACTACTCGTACACTATCGTCAGATGACTAAGATAAAAATTCTTTCTAGAACAAATCTAAAGTAAATCCGACTATGTAAACCAAATTAATGATTATTAGAAACATACCCGGAAATGCCTATCAAGCGCCCCTTTACTCTTGAAGCCTTTTCCACAGACGCAGCAGATATAAGGCCGCTGCTCAGAATGTGTTCTCTCGTGCATCAGGAGATTAGTTCGGTTGAAGAAACTTTTGTCACATTCCTTGCATTTGAAAGGCTTTTCACCTGTATGGATACGCTTGTGATAGGTCAGGAAGGCATTCCCCTGAAAATTATTAATGACACGTGAGAGAACTGCCACTCTCTGATCATGCGCACAAGACATTTATGCACAGAGCAGAATAAATTTTCGTGAAGCTAAGGTTAACATCGTAAGGATATCACGTCTTATATAAAAACAGGTGCTAATTTGTGCCTACAGAAGGCTAAAAGATACTTGTCTAAACGAAAGATTTAAAAAAGGTGCAAACTGAGCCTAAATACAGACTTAAGAAATTTTGTATCTATATATTAATTAATATTAGGACATAAATTAATTGAAACTTATTCTTAAACCTATCATTTAAAAATACAATGCAAATATACTGATCATTTTGGATGTTCGAATCGTATTACGTTGATTAAATACATACTATAATTTACATAAAAATCTTACCCGGAATGACTTCCCACAGATATCACAAATATATTTCTTCTCTACAGGATAAACTTCATCGGGATGGTTCCGTCTGAAGTGCGACCAGTATTGACGTGCGTTTGCTATTTCTTCAGAGCACTGTAAAATATGAATTGTGTTTTCTGTAGAGAAATCTATAAATTAACGCATAAGAAAAACCTATATAAGAAGAAATTATAGTGTAGATTCATAGTTTTTAATCCTAGTCAAAACATGAAATCATAACAACTGAATTAATACTAGAATTAAAATTAAAACATTGTGATTGTAAGACTTTGGAATATAGTATTGATGGATATTGCAACTAAAGGACCCTATTATTTTTGGTCAACTTAATTGTAAACAATCCACAGCTATTATACCAATTTTGAAAATTGACAAGTGAAAACATGAATTAGCATTTGATGACAAACTATTAATAATAATATTTATACCTAAACAAATACTATTTACAAGAAATCGCATTTTAATATCCAGTATTTAATTTACATTTTACTTTGGTTTAGGGAATGGTAAATGTTAGGATTATTTTCGTAATTTGAGGTTGGTTATCTATGTCTTCGTCCACGGAGCGTAGGTACTGTTTTATCTTACCTTCAATAATATTCAATATACTTAGTCTGGACATAAATATTGTTACAATTAAAAATAAACCGGACATTACATTTGAATTTGTAATCTGTCATTTTTATATGATCTTTAAATTTCTCATCTTACCATAATTTTGCGATATTAAAATGGTGTGGGGTGATTCGAATCGCTGTTATTGCATTACATAAACTAGGTATGGAGGCAAATGGATTTTTTAAAACTCTCGTCTATACGCTGGGTATTAGCAAAATGTTTTTGTATCGGGATATGCATTGTAACAATAGAGGTATGTAAGGATAAGATCTGGACGTCTAGGTTCCTACGAAAATGGTGGCCAGTAATGGAAATAATTCGAAGAAATTCTGTCCGAAAACAAAAGATTTTATCTCGAGACCATTGAGCAGCATTTTAACATAGAAAAGGACCTTATTTATGCTCAAAGCTCTAAAGAAGTTTCCCAATTAATCGGCAAAGTGCAATGAGGGCAATGGAGATTACTTCGAATAATCTTTATTATATTTTAAATAGTTTTATGTACTAAACTAGAAAATAGTAAAAGTAATAAATATTGTTTGCTAAAGACATTTTGTTTCAGTATGTATGCCCAGACTTGTATAATTTGAAATAGGTACATACATGCGGGCATTTCGTTGGCCAGGTGCGGTTGTCCGAGTTCCGTTTGTAACGTTGAAGTAATGCGTCGCACGCTTTGTGCGTATGCGCAGTACGTGAGTGTGTACGCAATTCGTCCATACTAGAGAACTTTTCTCCGCATTCGCGACACCCATTTCTGAAATCATAGTACCCATACAATTTTATAACGTTCTTGAATCAATGCAATCTTTAGTCTTAATATACAACAAAAGTATTTTACGTAAAACGTACTTCTTCTCAGAGTCCAGTATATGTTTTTTTGCGGTCACCAAATGCCGTTTGTGAGCCTCTTCCGATGCGAACTTCATGTCGCAAGACGAGCAGTACGGTAAATCTTTGCTGTCTTCATTTAGGTCCTAAATTAACAAAATATTAAATTACATCAAAGTTTGTCTTAATTCCCGTTGGTAAAAAATATGATCAAAGGAATATAATATATATTATGTACATTAATGTATGCAATATTTATAAGATTAAAATTTTCTTTATTGTATATTAGAGCAAGCATTTGTGAGGACTCGAACCGGCATTGCATCCACTATAGGCTTTTGATTTGTTGCTGTTATTATACAAGAATGGATAATACTTTCAAATAATTGTTATTACTATATATTCACGTGCAAGTATTACTTGTGACGTCACAATTCTCAAGTATTGAAATGAATACTTTTTACATATTGTCTTAAGGAATATATGTACGTACAGCGACACCACGGTGCATTAGACTCTTGTGCATATTGAGGCCGTGCTGTGACACGAAGGAGTAGCCGCAATGAGGGCAGATGTAGTCCGATGGATGCTTTATACGCACGTGGCTAAGGTACGATGTCCATTGGCTATAATAAAATATTGCTTTTTTTATTATATTCGTAACCTTTGCTCATTATTATTCTTAAAGTGCTTAATTTACATTATCCCCATTGATTAGTAGAATATTTTTATTTAAATAATGTACGTATAAGTATAACTTTAGCGCTTGGTTATATGTTAATACTAGAGGCACGAACATTTACGGTTTAACTAAATTTACACAGTCAGTGTTTGTATTGCGTACGTATTTTATGAATTACTGTTATTCCTATCTTCTTTCAAAAGCAAACGAAACATGTATCCGTTACGTCTAAACGAAAAATTGAAAACGTTAACTGAATAGTAAAAGAAATTAATTGTACTTGAAAATCATAATACAACTTTGTAAGACGCATCTACAAGATATGGAGCATGTATCAAATAGTAGAACGACCTGAACCACCTCATGTTCTTGAATGCACTTTATATAGATAAAAAAGTGACTGGCAAATGATAATTGATAAAAAAAACACTAGTAGAGGCTGAGAATAAAGTGGTATCTCAAAGTGTAACTTCATTTGTTTTGGTTATCGTTTTTTATGGGTACGACTAATATTTATCTCAACGTAACAAACTACTGGAACTCATTTTTTTATGGTAGCTAACTTTAACAATTGAGTATAATTTTTCAGTAAACCACTAAAACATGTTGTCTTAATCACTAACTGTATAATTATTTCATAAACTAATAAAATAGACTGTTGAAATTTTCACAGACTGATATTTTTGTTGCCGCAAACAAAAAAAAAATTAATTTTAAAGGGGCTTCCATACAAAAAAGTGATTGTGACATCACGCGCGGTTGTGTTTTATACAAATGTAGTGTTCTGTGCAAAAAAAAAAAAGAAAATAATTTTCAAATATAAGTAGCCAAACCATACTTACGAGAACATTTCCTCACAATGCGGACACTTATACGTAACCCCTTGATGCCAAAATACGTGGTTCCATGCCTGTGTTCTATAAAAAATACAAACTACAATGCAATACAATTACAATCAGATGTAACTATAAATCATATAATGTTCTAACTTCGTTTAAATGTTGTATATATTAAAAATCAACTCACGTATTTCTCGAGACGTAGGAACAATATTTGCATTTGTACTTCTTGGCGTGGCACATTACATGTTTGTTAAGGCAATGTTGCGACTTAAAACGCAACTTGCAGATGTCGCACTGCACTCGGCCTGAAGACTGAAAAAAAAACAATATTAGGTTACTTCAAAATTTAGGTAAATGACCAAAAGATTTGCTGTTGCAGATGGATTCACATATACAAATAGTATCTTTATGAATAATTCTATATTTTGTAATAATATTTCATCTATATTATTGTAAAGTTTTTTTTATATATTCTTTTGATATTTTTTTTTAAATGTCAGAAAAATCCAATCATTTGCATTTGGTAGTATATCTTATATTTCTAAATAGGAACATTTGGATAATTGCATAGACTTTTTGATACATACCACGTCATGTTTCTTTGTATGGTGTTGCCAGGTTTGCGTGTCCAAAAATACTTTAAAACACAATTCGCATTTAAATGGTGCGCTTTGGTAATTTTCTGACTCTTTACGTTTGTTTATCTCTTCTTTTTGTTCCTCTTCCTAAAAAACTTTACAGTTTACAGCAAAACTGAATTTTGTTTAGCTTTTCAATTAATAATATTAAATATATTGGAACAAGAATTTCCGACAGTTCTCACTTAGAAGTCTATTTACCTCTTTCAAAAGGAAAGAAAATTGGAAATTAGATAAAACACATATTAGGATACTATAATAGGTTTTATGTTTGTGCAGTCATAAGTAATTACTATATACATTTTTCACAAACTTATATTATGTATAATACTGAAATAGTCCTTACTGTTAGAGTGATAACATCAACATAGTTCTCAAAATTAAAGTCTTGCATTTGCTTAGGCTGAATAACATCTTTCCTTAGAAGTTTTACAGGTTTTTTATTGCCTTTTATGGATTTCTTTATTTTCGAGGTTTTTGTTACCTGAAAAAATATTAGTCTTCCTTTGAAAGATGTAAATCTCTTGAAACACTATCTATGATTGAGGAACACAATTTAGGTCATAACATTGCATGCAGAAAACACCAAAATATTTGAAGTCGAATCTGCTCTGTAAATTCCTAAAACTGACAAGAATTGCTATGTATTCTTATGCAATTATGATATTTTTAATTCAATATCTTTAGTTCTGTATTGGCAACCTTGGGATTTATGGTAAAGAAACTCAATGCTGAAATCATTCCTTGATTGGTAAATACCTTATAAAATATTTAACTTTGTAATATTTGTACAGTTTAAGATAACTTATTCTAAGCGAAAACTAGTACTGTTGAAATTCTCTACTTATACCTCTAATTTTTCTTCCTTAATTTCATCTTTCAGTAACTTCTTCTTTTCAAGCTTATTCTTTATACTCTTATGTACAGCGAGAGGCTCATCATCACTCAGCCAATCTTCATTACTTTCATCCATATCACTACTTAGTTTTTCACAAGGCTCCTCTTTAATTACATCATAAATATCTAAGGTATCATCAATTTTTTTTAATAGATGGCTTTGTTCCATTGATACATCTTGATTTAATGTTGTGTCTTCAACTCCATGAGGTAAAATATTTATTGAAAGGCTATTGAAAGTACTCAAGCCAAATTTTGATTGAGAATCTTTCTTTTCTATTTTTTTCATAGTATCTTCTGTAATCTAAAATATCATATTTTATAATGTAGTTCAATTCATTAACATGAATTTTGACAACAAAAATTTGACATAAAATGAAAAATTAAAAGTATTTTTTCTGTGCTAGAAAATAAAAAAATATACACACCTTGCCATATGTTTGCAGAACACCCTGCAATACTTCAAGACTTTTATGACTTTTCTGTCTAAATGTATAGAATTTCTTAAGTAAAGCAGCACACTCATAACAGAAATAACCAGGTAATTCATGTTCATTCAGCTAAAAGTTACACAGAAAAAAAGATAATAACAATTATTCAACAATAAAGATTTTAATTTTAACACAAACAATGTTTTATTTTAAATCAATTTAAAGATTTTATTATCTATTTACTAGAAGAAAAAAATTAAAATTAATTAGAAGACTTACGTTCAACCCAGTTATCATTTCGTAATATAGTCCCAAAAAGTTGGATTGTGTACTTTCCAGTCTTAAGTCCATTTGTAAACAAATCCTACAAGCTTTTACTTCTTCCATTATTGCATAAAGTATAATAATCGTTATGTCACGGTAACTGAACTTTGAATTGAGGGAATCTTAATAAATCTTAGACATCCATAGTTACCAATCTTTTTTAAAACTTAGCTTATGAATTAGAATACGGCTTGGATTAGGTTTGCCGCTTGCCATACTATGTATCGCAATTATCTACTTCTTTTAGTCAGCAAGATATAAAAAAATAAGTTTTATGGAATATTTTTGAAGCCTCAACAATAATATAAATACCAAACAATGATGAATGATTAATAGTTTAATACAATTAAACATTACAATTTTGAATTTAGCAAAGACTACAATAAGGGTGCCACAGGCTCACACCAAAGACGCTAATTCTGGCTATAAACTATGAATTGCAGGCCGCAGACCCTATTGCGTATTTTCTATAGCATTTTATTCAGTGATGCCAACTACGGTAGAATGTTCTCCTTATATCAATAGAATCTAAACAACGATTAAAAGCCCTACAGTTGTCCGTTTATGAATAAATATCAAATATAAATAAATAATACAAATAGTATAAAAATAAGTGTGCAAAAGTTTCATTCTAATTCCACTCATCTATGTGAATGGAATTAAACTTTTTTATTTCATAACTTTGTTTTCCTCCAATAATTCTCGCGCGCACCCTAAGGTGGCGCTGGGGATCCCGTTACGCCCGAAGGCTTGCGGGGGGTGTCGGGGGCGCACCTAGCTAAATAGCTGGGTGGTCATCGTGTTCGGCCTGGATCGGCCTGAGGACTGCAGTGGTGCTGCGGAGCGGCTTCGCTCAACGCAGCACTCCACTCGTTGTAGCGTTCGGCCGGGAGGCGCCCTCCCGCCGGCAACTGGTGTGCGCCGGACTCGCGGTCAACCTCACCGGGTGAGACCCTCGGTTGCCCCGAGGGAGGCCCAGCGAGGGAGCAGCGGACGAAGTCCACGCGAGTTAACAGATCGATACGTTATGCTGACAGATGGCGCTGATAATGAAATCAAGCACTTTACAAAGACTGTCGATGTCGATCTCTATGATGGTAACAGTTTCCAACAAGGATTTAGGCGGAAATCCTCACTTAAGAATTTTCAGGATTTTGGGTAAATTTAATCTTTTCTCTTTAATCACAGTAACAAAGGCTCAGCTGGCTCCGTCTGTAAAATTATCTCTATTTCAGCTAAAGAATAAGTATTCGTAGTAATCAGTCGTGTCGAAGTGGGACACGCACTTGCCCAATTTTTCTTCTTCATCCTGTCACAAAGTCATTTATTTCATCAATTTTGAAGTTAAAACGCAAAAAACATTATTACGCTAATATTTAAATTATAAAGCTAGTTAAATTATTCATAGGTTTTATGAAAACATGCCTATGCACACACTCTGGTGTTGCGGCTACGTTCGCGTGGATTTGACACTCTTGGTACAGAAAATTAAGAAATAAGTAAAGTATTTAGTGCTTATCAAAGCCATAAAGAAAGAATAATATTACTCTCAGTGAGACGTAGCGATACCCTCAAAGATTTATATCTAAAAATAACTGTTATACTTATTAAATGCTGTAAAATGTTAAATAAAAATAAACCCTTTGGTTATTGTTTCTGTACTAAAAAATACTAAATGTACACTATTATTAAAATTAATGAATGTTTTTTTACTCAAATTCAGTCTTCTAATTTGGCAAAGGCGGCAAATAACTGCGTTGAGGAGACGAACATATCCGTGCAATTCTGAAACATTTTATCTAGTCCTGAAAAAAGAAAGACAAAAACATCATCCTTCGCTGTTTTTCAAATGACAGGTCAACTTCCTGTACTGGCTACTATAAATAAACTAATTGTAGTCTATATGAGGGCGTGTATGTAAAATTTAAATGTACTCTTTGGCTTTAAATTTATGTGGTTTTGTTGTCTTAATAGTCATAAACATTAGTAAAAATGAGCTGAGGATGCGAGCTGTTACTGGAGTATAAATTTTTCCATTTTAAATCCACGCTCATCTCAGAAAGTGAAAATTTTATTCTTTTGTTGGATAGCGATATATTTGGTTGTGGAAAATGTTTATTCGCATCTTATATAAAACTCCAAAAAGTTTTTTCATAAACTTTATTTACATTTGACTAAATTATGTAAGTGCCATTTTGTTGGAAACTTTTTACTATCTTGTAGGCAGAGACGTGATACCATTGCTATACAAATTTTGGGGCTTCTATTGACGTGATATAGGAGTTATGCAGAGACCAAAACAGGTGAAAATCGGAAGATCAGAATTATACATGGGATGCACTGACACCCCCCAGGCAAACTCTCGTAATTTTTGCTGAGTGGCTTAAGATGAGTTGTCTAGCGTTATCATGATGAAAAACCGGGTGGCCCTTCTGTTGATTAATTCTTGCCAATTTCTCTGAATCGATTGTCCTGCCTTATGATAACTGCTCATAGCTACTACATACAGCATCTCCTTGTAGTTAATAATGAGGCACCCAAATATCGAGCTTTTTTGTGTACCTAGCTTTTTACACAACTAAATTCACGCATTTTCCTGATTTGAATTTAGAATTGTCTGAAATTGAAACTTTTTAATAATACAAAAACCAGTCAGATACAAATAATAGGAAAACAATTCAGTTAAAAAAAAAAAAAACCTTACCGGAAAAAGGTTTGGGTCTTTTTGAAATGGGTTTCCACACGACGAGACACACAAATGAATCTTGGAGATGGCAGACGTAGAACTAATGGGCCCTCCCGCATACGAATACAATTACATGGTCAAAAAACACGTTTCGGAGATCACCACGGAGGAGTGGACAAATTTTTCAAAATTGCTTTAATCGAATAAAAAATTTCATTAATGTATGTATATGAAGTCTACCCACAAATGGTCATTGAGCCAAACATACTTATATGAAACTGTTTATCTGAAAAAGTTTCGAACGATAATCTTCGCGAATGTCTTTTAATTACATTTTTTGATGTAAATTGTCCAAAGCTGGTACCATATCATAGCTTGGGCTCAAGCGCACGCCCGATGACAGACAGTATTGTTTATATTTTCTAATTCTTACAAAGTATTTAAATGATTTGAAATATTAACATTAATACATAATTAACTTACCTTAATCCTAAATTTTTTATTATAAAAACCAACAATAATAATAAAATAACATTAAAATCAATTTAAAAAGCGTCCACACCCTGAAGCTGTACCTATAATGCTGGGAGCTTCGCTGTATCGCAATACAATATAATATATACAATGGGTGAAAATGCCAGCTCTTTGGTCACCAGTAGGTACTGTCTAGAAAGCAGTTGAATGCCAACGCCCAAGAGATCAAAATCTTTGAATTTGAAGCGTTTATTTCTTTTGCGTCATCGCGACCGCTCCAGTATTTCTGATTGTCCGAGGCCGGTGGGACATGGCAGAAAACGCATTCCAAAAGACCAAAGACATCCCATCCGGACGCTTAATATCGTCCTTAGCGAAAATTATTGACGTAAAATGCGAAGCAAGAAGCGGCAAATGATGACATTGAGCGCGGCGTGCCCAGATAAACGACCTATACTCTTTTGGCAGTGAAGGACATGATGTCTAAGGCTATTTTACTGCGACACCACAAGGTCACTTATGGGGAGTATATATTTCCCGTGTCGGATATTTGAAGCGATTGTCGATTAAGCGAAGTGCAAGAATTTATTAAGCCAATGACTGGCATCCTTAGAGTTAGGTCTAAGGACACTACTAGAATTGCGAGATCGCGCCACCAGAAGAACCTTTATAATTGAAAAAAAAAATGGTTCTTTATAGTTCAAATCTAGATAAAACGATTCAGGCAATTTAGGTACAATGACAGGCGACTAGAGTTTATGTAACTCCTCGCTAGGCAACATAAAAGATCCTATATATGTAATTATGAAACACATCAGCTAATCTTAAAAAGGGTTTATGATATTACAAAAGCCATGTAACCATTACCTACTCGAGCAAGTCCAATTGTTCGATACCTACACGAATTGCTGAAAAACACTGAAAAGGAATAGTCGGCGTCGTCGTCGAATTATGGTAATAATATACTAAATTAATTTAGATTTATGAAAGAAAAAACATTAGATACCTTCCAAGCTCTTTTATAAAAATGATATTAATGCATAATCATTCAATTTTTAGTAAATTATTCCCGATTTTGTTTAACTTGAATCTTGAACATATTTTAGTTATAAAATAAAGAGTTACTTTATGTAGCCCTCCAACAAAATAATGGTCGAATTGATACTTAATATGAACACAGACATCTTAAATGGGTGCAATCGCGAGAAACAACTAGTATACATACCTCGAGCACGGTCCACCTTTATGTGAACCATACTTAATAAGGTTGACTATAAAGACCAAAGCTCAATTTTCATTAGAACTTAAAATATTTGAAATATTTATTTTTTTGGATATACATACTTTGTTTATATCTGTCATTGGAATGTAGATAAATAACAGAAAAGATACATAGCAAAACTTTAGCAAATTCAACGGAACATAAAATATTATGGATATCGTGTCTCTCTTTTTGACTTATAAGTTATATTTTGAAACTTATCACTTGGACACATCTTTGAGCATAGTTTAATAATCACTTGAGCGAATGGAATTTTATGGTCTAACCGTTATCACAATATAACTTACCTACTTTTCTACAAAGTAGGTTAGAAATTCTTACGTAAGTTAGTAATTGCATTATATATCTACCTACGTTCTATAAAAGTCCATAGTAAAATACCTAAAGATTTGACATCAACTTTTTACGTGTTTCCCTCTCGCTCACTCACACGGGGGATTATTGTTTCGAGGAATGCGCGCGTCGGCTAGTCTCGCTATACACGTCAATAAGGCGGATATTATTCTTATCTTTTCGAATGGCTGCACTCTATTGCGATAGAAATAAAGTTGAACATGGAAATTACTAGATCACGAGGTCCCCTTAGCTTCCTTGTCGTGTGACTACTATACATACTCTTACAATATAGTATATAATTTCATAAAATCTTATTTCTCTTAAAACTGTACCATATTATAGATGTAAAAAAAATGATTTATATTTTTTAAATATTCAAGAATGTATTTTATGTCTGTAAAGTACGACAATAAGTTCAAATTTCTATTTTTAGCAGAAATCTAAAAATTCAAAGTCCTTGAGAACTAGTCTCGTGGGGAGTGCGTTGACGTCACTGATTAATTTTTGTAGGTATGTTTATGCAATAGCATGCCTTGATTGGCCAACAAAGCCTTGTCGGCAGCCATTTTGACGATGCTGACTCACCAAAAGGTGAAAAATTTGATGCGTACTCCCCACGAGACTATACAACGGTATTGGGCATTTCCCTCGTGAACACAAAATTTGGGTTTTATGTTCTCCCGTTCGCAGTGTGGAAGTAAAATTAGTTTTTGGTGTGAAAATACAGGACTTTTGACTCTGGAAATTTCAAATCGTGGATTGTTTACAGCGAAAAACATTATTTTTAAACTTTGAAGTGTCAAAACGGAAGTTTATATTTTGAAATCAGTTGTTTGGAAGTCACTGTTAGGCTCGCAGGAGTTAATATTGCACAGAATTAAACTATACCAACGTTTCAATGGATATTTTACATTTATTGTTATAAGTGTGTGAAAACCTTGTGTTGTGTGTGTAGAGTGCGAAGGATTTTGGATTTATTGAAAGTGTATAATTAACTGGGTTGTGGAGTCAGGATGTAGCCCGAGCCCTATAAGGTAACCTTACAATTCTGTTTTCGTGATAAGTTTACTAGTCTACGAAAATGTCAGAAACAGCCCCAGTAAAAATAAAAACCGAGCGGCCAGATGAAGCCGAGATCAGAGAACTCGCTGCGAAGATGGTGGAGGCCAACAAAGCAAAAGCTCTGGCTGCATCGGTCGCAGCAGCGCGGCCACCGCCTGGTGCCCGGCTAGGAGGACCTACTCCTGCAGTGGGTGGTCAAATGGGTATTATTAACTTTTTAACAAGAAACCAAAAGCCGGGCACTCCATCCTCTACAGAGACGCGTCCAGTTAGTGAAGACAAAAAAACACCAGCTCCAGATGAAGCTAGCTGGAAGGGCCACTTTGGTTGGGACATGCTTGGCAAATGTCACATACCATACATATTCCGGTCTGGAGAAAAGTATGTAGCAGTACGAATGGTTGAAATTAAACTATTGAACAAGTACCTGAATTATTTACATGCAGATATTTACTCTTGTACCTGTATTCGAAGCTATTACATCACAGATGTTGAGGCCTTATTATTAAATGAGATCAATAATAGGCACTGTGATGGTCAGTTTGGGCGGGATCCCTTCACACAGAAGGATTTGGTAGTAAGACTCTCAGATGCCTATGAGTTCTATAATTTCCTAGATGTATGCTATAATAAGTTGTTACGTGGAACAACAAATAATAAGGACAAATGTGGTTTTATTCGTATAAATAAGGAATCAGTTGTACCATACACAGTTAGAGACAATCAAAAATTTGTACCTTTGTTCTATTTTGAAGGTGAAACAGACAATCTAAAGTTAAAAGCAGACCAGTTAAAAGGCTGGGACTTATCATACCTGAAGTTCTGTTGTAAAGTGCAAGGTATTAGGAATGAACTATTTGCAAGTGAGACATGTTCAGTGATTAGTTTAACGGACATTAAAAGTTATTTCCCACCTGGTACGGACTTTGAGGAATACTGGCCAAACAAAGTGGTTGATTCTCAGCTCCTAATTTCTGCTAAAGGTGAGATACTATTTTAATAAAAACCTATGACAAATATTGTTGCTCTTAACTTAGGGTATACGATAGAGTATAGGCTCTAAGTTATGCAGTTCATATTATATCAGGGTAATTTTATTTATATGAAATTTATGCTACCCTCAAATATCTTATTAAAACCTAATAAAGTTCACTAAATTTAGTTGGTTATTTAATGAATGGTTATTAAAATGTTAATCATTCAAAATATTACCTTTAAACAAAGTAACAAAGTAAGTAATACATGTCATGGATGCATACTGCAAGTAAAAATTATATGAAACCATTACTAACTTAAGTTTTTGTTATAAAAGGTTTATCATTGTTTTTATAATTTAAACAAGCAAGCAGCTCATTGTGCAGGTACCAAAGTAGTTGTTGAGATATTTAAAGGCTTTTTGGGTACTTTAATTGGTTTATCATAATTGATGTGTTATATTGAATTAATAAAAATATCTGTGATACTCTTCATACTCTTATTAATTATAAACGATCAACAATACTACTACAATAATACTTGGTTCTTTTTAATAATATGATACTTGCATAAATAAGACAACAATAAATATAGAAAGGTTATATTTAACCTGCTCAAAATAGTTGATTGAAATCAAGGTTAGACCTTCAAGACAGCAGCCTTGACATGATAAAAATAATTTGCATTACAATCTTGTCTATACAGAAAATTGTTGCTCTCAGATATATGTTATAAAAATTTTTATGAAGTAAAATGTCATCAGTAATTGATTTACGTTTTTCATGAAAAAATAAGTAAAATAAAGTAAATACTGCTAAAATATACAGTTTAAATAACAAGACAACTTATAGATATAAGAACAGCTAGTTTAAATATGTCAAAGAAAAATTCTTTAGTTGGTAAATTATATTTAGGTATATTTTTATTATTATTCCAGGTTCAGTTTCTGGCGGTCAGTGGACTCGAGCACCACCAGCTCCTCCTCCAGGAGTAGTGGGGACTGTTGGTGCTGGTGTGGGAATGAATAACGTGGCTGCTCCATCACGAGGTCGCCGGCCTGCTCAGCGCCACACACAAGCAAATGCAGCCATGCAAATGCCTCATGCGGGACTCTCTGCTGCGGCTGTACAAGCATTAGCCAATGGCTGGACAAATTTACCGTCATCTTTGACTCAAGCACAAACTCAACAAGTTCTGCGGTTAGCTCAGGTAGTCAATTGCATACAATATATTATATATTTTTTAACACAAACTAGTAGTGTTGTTTAATATATCTTTTCTTTTATCAGCCCATATGTAATATTGATGTATGAGTCCCTGTTTTTGCTTTAGTGAATGCTATGAAGATTATATCATATCAGTGGAAAAAAAACCTTAGATATATGAGAGTAAATATAATTTATGTAATATATAGGCACAAGTTGCTGCTCAGGCGCAAGCAGCAGCTCGATACTCAACTGCAGCAAATGCATTAGCAGCTGCAGCAGCTGGAATACCTCACCGCTCGCATAACCAGAGAGCTGTGCAGGTAAATTGCTTTCACCACTTCATTTGACCATATTTCTCCAATACTGCCTTTTGTATTTCAATTTTCCCTTTTCTACTTTTTTAGAATTTAATTTTGTATTTTTACTCATATTGCACACTGTTGTGTTTTTCTGCATTTCTACATTGTTTTTTTTTTTCAAAATATTTGATTCTACATATCTTTCAAGTGTAGCTTTATTAAAAATTGTTTTCATAACTAACTAATGAATTCAATATATATTTTGTTTTATCAATGGGCTAAGGAGAATGTTTTCTAACAAGTTGTTTTACATGGAAATGATACAAATATTAAACAAGACTCATTCTAGTCATCTTAAAAAATAAAAAAAACATGTGTTTGATGACATGTTTAAAATAAAAATTAAATAATAACAATGTACCTTATAAAAAAGCCTATCTAGGTGAGTTGTACAATGTTTATACATTGATTAATAGTAATGTATGTTCACTTCTTATATTGCTTGCTATTTTTGGGTTTCTTCTAAACTTTTATATATGGGTCACTTCTGACAATTTGTAATTTATGGTTTTCAGTTTCCAAACAGTGCTATAACAATGGCGATGGGCCAGCAACCTCCACCGCTGGTGAGGAGCACGGCCAACTCCAACAATATGAAGTGAGCTTTACCAAATTTGCTATACTATAAAATTAGTAAAGCAGCCTTTATAACTAACTAAATCAAGGTGAAATGTTGTGACAGTGTTTAAGCTCTTCCTGTGTATGAATTCAGAAGTAAACTTTCTAATATTCTGTATAAATATGTATATGCTATTTATGTTGTAAAGTTATAAAGGCTGCCAATTTTTTGGAAAACCATGTCGCCATTGTCCTAACACTGGTATTTTAATCTTCTTTGTTTCTTAATTAAAAAACACTTATATATATTTATGAGCTAAACTATTTGATTGAAGCTTTAGAAGACTTTAAGCTTTTTCAAAGCTCTAGTAAATTTTACTAATTTTTACTCCTTTAGTCAAAGATGTTAAGTTTTCAAAAACTAACTTACATATTGCTATTCTACATTACATTTTCATTTACTATTTAAAATAATATTGTTGAAAATTATATGGATAGAATAAGGAAATGAAATTCACATTACAGTGTTTCGGCACAAGCAAGTGGGACAATGAATGGCCACTCAACCTCACACTCCGGGGAGACAAGGAAAAGACTAACAGCTATCCCAGACATCAATATCAGTGGAAACCATACGCCATATAAGGTAAATAATAGTTTGTCTATTTTGCAAGTTACTTTTTTGTTAAATTTGTTAGAATTGTTTTGTTACTTTGTACTCAAGTCAATGAGTAAAATTTTTGTAAAAGGCTAAAATGTGTAAGTAATAACATATAAAGTTTAATTCATGTTTATAGTAATATACAACCAAGACAAGTTCGTAACGGCTCCAAGTCTCGTTTTGCATATTCTTCATTGATCAGTTCCTCTCCCCCCTCCAAATGAGTATAATATGGACAGTCCATTTTCCAAGGAGAGAACCCAGTTTCTTCGACCCTGGGGAAGTGCTTCACCTTCTTATATTTATTTGTCCATAAGTTTTTTTGCAATTCCATAGGGAAATTTACTTCTGAGAAAATCCTCATCCCTATAGTTACTAGTATTCAAGAATTTATTCAATTTCATCTGTTTACAGGTGCAGAAAGCATTGGTAGAAAACATGATGGTGCCATGTATAAATGCAAAGCCCTATCAATACACTGAGCTTCTAATGACATTACCAGACCTTGCTGGTAATTTCTTCCCAAGGGTACCCCTGACTACCTGCCGGGCAATGCTTGATGCACTAGGCCTTTCACTATATCGGCCGAACTCGTAAGTATAATTTAAACTTCCATTTTCGGTGTCTGGAGTTTATAACCATTCAACTCTGGAATCCATGCAACTGCAGAAGTTGCAGAGTTTCACAAATTTGTTTTAAACCTTTTTAGTTTTGTGATTTTCTGAATCTCCTCACAAATGAAAGACATAAAACTTTGTTGTATGGTTTATATTGTATAATATTGTAGTAATTATATTATTTAACTTTATTTTGAATAGCACACAACTACAAGTGCTCCGCAACTCGGGCAAATGCAAATCAGCAGCGGCTGGCGAAAACGGGATGGCGCTTGTACAGATTCGAGATGTCATGCAACATATGCCCCAGTTCAAATACATGTTGCGGTCCGGCTTGGCTGCTGATGAGCCACCTCACCAGCCTCCTAGACCTGCACATGCCCCACCACCCTCGCATGCAAAAAGGGCAAGGGCCAATTAGTACCACCTCTAGCAACAGTGGCTACAGTTATAGGATATTAATTAAACTAATTGAGTGCAAGAACTCTTTGTGTTAGCCATGTGTAGTGTCAATCGTTGATAGTGCTGTGCCAGACTCAATGTGAACCATGAAAAAGGGCCCACATGCAAGTACTAGTTTAAAATTTAAGCCATCATAGAATATTGTATGAGCAAATTGTCACAATTAATGCATTATGTTCATAATAAATATTGTTATAAAAATATTGTATAATTAGACCTTCTGCGCCTTGTTGTATAGAGGAGCATATATCTAGAAAGAAGGGACATTTAACCCTGCCTTAAATGTACCAACTATATTTACAACACTGATGGTCTTCCATACTGTGAATTGACCTAAATATTACCATACATTTTGACCATAGGAATCTTTACAGAACTAATTCCTTCAAATGAAAATTGTACAATGATTAACATTTTGCTCAAAATTTAAGTAATGATGTAAACAAAAAATTCCTAGACATTTCTAAAGGTCTTCCACTGCATGTTTACGTCACTTTCATTCCTGCATTATCTTTAAAGCAGTTTATTTAAACCAGTTAATTACAGACATAAAGTAATCCCTGTAATAATAAAGGTTGATTCTAAGTCTAAACTGCAAAAAGAATATTGCAAAATTGGAAGAACAATCAGTTGGAAATTGTTATTAAATATCAATGGAATGTGGAAGCTACTCAACATACAATACCTGTATTGTAAATGTTAATGCAAATGTCAGGTAAAGAGTGGTTTTTCAATATTGAAACAAACAATTTCTCTGTACATATTGTATGTAATGTAAATCGGAGATCTTAATTATAGTGATCTATTATCTTAGAAGACTGAGATTTTTTAATTGTTTCACAGATCCGAATATTGTAAGTTTTTCCGTCTGCAAGTGTAGTTTGTAAATATTACCGTACTCACGGCGCGTTTAATATATAGGCATTATATTTAAAATGCTTATAGTTAAAAGTGAATATATAATTATACTCTTTATGTTGTAAAGTTTCTATGCTTTACTATCTATCTTAAGGCTTTAATTCAAACATCACATTTTTTCTTTTTAATTATATTATTAGTAAATAATATAATTGTGAAATGTTAGCTGTAAAAATTGCCTAACATGCCAGAGATTGGTGGATAATAAGCATTCAAGTGTAAATTTTTATCTTTGGAATATTACAAAAAAAAACTACATGGCTCAGGCACAATATTAAATAGATGACCATTGTTAGATTTTTGTATGTAATATTGTTGTTTAAAATATTTATTTATGCTTACATTCCAGCCATTCTCAGCTAGTGTATCTATGTACGAATTATTTTACTCCAAAGCATTTTATTTAGTTTTTAAGTATGGGGAGTTAAAATATGTAACACTATATAGTATATAGTATTTGTGAAAAAAATCTCAAAGCTAAAATATTATTTTTCTATGTAATTTGATTCAAAATCAAACATTTAATAAATCCCCCACCAGTGACAAAGTAAGATTTATTTTTAAGATTTTGTATTATTAGGAAAAATTAGACATTTTGTTCCTGTAGTAACCTAGTGGAGATTAACAAAAGCTCGATTATATGTAAAATTCAGTTGGATAAAAGGACCTATTTCCCATACATTCAATAGCATTATTTCTCAGTTTAAAGGAATGCATCTCAATCCTCATTTTTCTTTCTTATTTCACATAATTCTTGTTTTTTAATACAAGAGTGAAGTAACTTTTGATAATTCAAGTGAAACCTTGTTAAGTTGCAACTTGTGAGAACAGTGTTGAATCATATAGGTAGTTGATGTGAACATATTTATTTTTGTTTTAAGAACTTAAAGTTGTTGTGCTTCAAGTTGAAGTAACTTAAAAGCTGTAAAGTATTGTAAGCTAAATTATTTATGATATAGTTTAGGATCTATTTGATAAATTTATAGTTACAAATTTTAAATGCTCTTACGAGAGTTTTTCTGTATTAATTATAATTAAATGGGATTTTTATCATATTATTCTATGGTTTTATTGGAATCAAAAATTATAAACAGTTCAGAATGAAAAAAATATGTGACCATAGATTTTAAAAACTTTCAATCCTCTTAAATTTAAATGAAGAAGCAGGTGGAACACTTGGAATACGCGAATGAGGCCATCACAGCGATACAAATTTAAAAGGGAATGCAATATCGTGGCAGTGCTATCTGAAGCGTTGTACTGCATACACGCGTTATTTAAGTGAACCCTTATTTTTTGATAGAAAATGCGCTCAAATTGTACTCATAAATACTAAAAGTTCATTTCATAGTTTACTATCGATATTAGACTGCTTTATTTACGCAAAAAACATTATTTTGATCTAGAACATCCCTGAAACCCTTAATTGCCAATTGTTGCCACTTTTCATCGAAACATCCTTTAGAGAGGGATACACGCTAGTTATCAGTGATGCTGATTGCTTAATAAAGGGGTTTGACGGTAAAATGTTGTTTTGAGTATAAGTGGATGTGATTCAGGATAAAGCTTAGCTTCTGCAGGTTAAATATAAATATTCCATTTATGCTGAAGTAAATTGTTATCCATACTAAATAATAACCATATTTTTTAAAGGTTTAGTTCAAATTAATTGAGATAAACTGCTCTGCTATATAAATTACTATTTTTATGCAATGTAACACTTAAATATTATAATGCAAGAATTATGTGAACTTTCACATTTACGACAGATATTATACTTCGGTATTAATGGTTTGCAATTGGAAGCGTACAAAATGTTGTTGTATGTCCATTACATTATAATCCAGTAAATTAATATAAAACAAACAACAATAGCATGACTATTTTTGTTTTATAAATATTATTTACATCAGTTTAACATCTAAACAATATAATATACATATACTCGATGTTGTATGGACCCGGTTAATAATGTGCCACAAGATGACCAGATGATTAATAAGAAATCACCACACACCTTATTCCAAGACTGGAGAAATTCTGATTCCGAATTGAATAAACATGTGAACGCTTTGAGTGCTGAGACAAGGCCGAAGGGAAGGCGTTATCTGGAGTAGAGGGTGTCAACCTGGCTTGCGACCATAATTAGAGTCTCAGGAACCTGTGGTGGTTATTTAAAATAGGGACGTGAAAGTACGCCTGGCTCAAATCTATTTTTACTATCCCATCTTGTTCATGTAGACATGTATTCCACTTGAAAATCATTGAACAGTTAGAATTTCTTTGTCATGATAAAGGTATTAAGTCCCCTTAAATTTAAAATTTGGTGGTGACTACCGTCTTTCTTTGCAGCCAAAAAGAAGATTGATATGGAGTTATGTCTGCCTCTAAAAAGAATGCTTACACTGCTTATTAATTTACCAAATGATTTGGATGTGTGAAGAGTTACGAAAACACTCTTTATCCGGTTGTGAACTAGTAGATGGCTTTTGATTACGATAAAAGTTTTCAATTAAATACGATTGTTTTGAACTTAACATCAATTTATCAGCCCCACCATTTCTTTTAAGATACCGCAGTTCGGGGCATCTTGGCATCTCATCACGGTGATATTCTTTCCTTTTAGGGACCTATTATTTCCGCACGCCTTATGCAATTATTTGTAAAAAATTAACGGTAATTTCGCTATGAGGTGAAAAATTTTCTTTACTCGTTAGAAAATAGCTTTTCTCTTTTAAATGTAAAGTAACCGAGGTGTTAAATCGTTGTAAATGTATTTTTTATAATTGGGCAAAGTTCGATTGAGATGTTAAAAGATTCTTGAATTAATTATAGAATTTAGTTTATAATTTATAATTAAAACTTCTACCCTTTCAGGCAGATAACAATCACTCGAGGCAAGAGCCGGGCCTGAGCAAGTATTGTGGCATTGAATTTTTAGAAATAAAATCCACTATGTATGGCACTTCTTATGATAAAATATTAAAATTTTCAGACTTTACAGTTTGATTTTCAAACCTCTAACTTTTTGACCGTTTTCTAATTGATGACATGTTCGGACACGCTGTCTGTACTTTGGCAATCCGAGAACGGGCGCATTACGAAAGCCGTGAGGCGGGATATCAACCAGGTCCTCGATAATACTACTAAGCTTCTAAATGAATTCATTTCATTACATTCAAGTTTCAATAATAGTTTTTCGATTTTTTGGTTTTCTCCTCAGCACACAGTATTTTCATTCAGATAGTTGACAGCGAGTACTTACACATATTGTCAATTGTCACCAAATGCCACATTAGTGTCTACAGTAAACTGAGTACTGACTTTTACTGTCTTGTCTAACGAAATGAATTAATAAATCAAATCGAAAATTCATTCATTAAAGATTACATACTCTTTGATTAAAGCGGACTTGAATAGAAATGAAGTGTTTAGAATATAGAATTTGTAATTTATAACTAAATATCAGAAATATATAATAATTAGAAAATAATTATTAACAAACCATTCGATTTCTACTTAATTCAGTGATTGTTTTATATACTCAATATACCTAGTTTCATTGACGATGGAAGCTGGCAGTGAACGATACTTTGGTCATAAAATTTACAATTTAAACTAAGTCATTTATAATTTTTAGCTCAATATTATCATATTTTCTATTATCATTAGTTTTAAGTTTCATTTTCTTATTTTAGATATATTATTTTTGAAATGAGTATTCAAGTTTGTAGGGATACCTCAGACGCTGTGGCGCTATATTTGCCACAACGTTTGTATTTAAAGCCATTTGCCAAAATAAATATTTCTGTCCAGCTTCCCACTCACAAGGTACACGGCAAGTCAATTTCCAATTGGGAGCTTATGGAAAAATTACGAAAAATGATCCAACCTGACAGTTTTTCAATGTTAAAAGTGTCTAAGCATAGTTCCGAAGTGATACGGTTTGATGGTGAGTTAGAAAATCGGCAGAAATTGGAGCGTATAATTGCAAGACTTGAAGATAGGATAATTCAGCTAAATGATTTTCCTGAGCCATTAAAAGTACGCGTGTGTGAGGCAAAATCTGATTTTCCTAGTCGTCATGCTTGGGATTCATTTTTTCGAGATGCAACTGATATGGATGAAATGAAACCTGGAGAAAGACCTGATACAATTCATATTGCCAATCTACCCATACGTTGGTTTGTTCATGACAGAGACAGAAATGAAGATTCGCCGCCTTCTGAGAAATTGTTTAAAAAAGTGTTCGAAAAGTATGGTGATATAAGACAAGTGGATGTGCCGGCAGCTGATCCCTTTCGCCTGCAAATGAAGGAATCAATGCGTGGAATATTAACACCACCACAGGATAGTGCTCTTTATTTTGAAGGATACATTCAATACAGTGAATATGTAAGTTTTGTTAGATGTATGGATGCACTAAGAGGAAAGAAATTATTGAGAAAGAATGAAGATTTAGCAGAATGGTGCAATATTCTTGTTGACTTTGATAAATCTAAGCACATGACTGATGCTGCTGTTAAACGTAGAGCTATTGTTAGAGAAAGGCTTGCTTCTAGGCAAAGGGCTAAGGATGATGAAGAAAAACAGGAAAAAGAGAAAAAAGCCATGATTGAGGCAAAAGAAAGGTATTTTGTTTACACAATTAAAGCAGTACTTGTTATTATTGTGTTAAACTCCCACTTTTACAATTAAATGTACTCAGTAATTAATTGAATATTTCATTGACCTTAGCAGCAATTCTTAGTGATATACACCTTATCAAGTATAATTTATCTCAATTTTACAGATGGAATCTATGGGTTTAGATCCTAGTTTTGAATACTATAAAACACCAAAATTCTTTTTGACCTTTGGGGCGGCTGTCACATGGCATCCCATCTGTCATATCAAGCAAGTAATATTTTCTTCACTTTCTATTTGTAACTTTTTTAGACAACGAATTGAGAGAAATGAAAAGGACAAACTTGAGAAGATGAGGGAAAGGGAAGAGAGGCGGAAAAAAAAGCAGTTAGCTAAACTCATGGAAAGGGAAGATGTGGACCTTAATAAAAAAGTTTTGGAAGAACAAAAAAAATTGCTAAAAGTTCAAAAGAAGTTGCAGGCTATAAGGCTTATTGAGGAGCTATTTAAACGGATAGAGGTTTTTATCATTTTGCTTATATAAAAACAAAATTTAATACTGTCTTTTTTACCCATTTTTATACACTATGTATGGTATACTAAAAGTTTCTCAAATTAATTAAAAATATACTATTAAAGGTCAAAAATGAATTTATAGTTTTTCTAAATATTTTCAATTTGTGTATGTGCGCTTTTTCATTATAACAAATTTCAAAATTTTGGTGCCACTCCTACATAGGTACTGCTACTATAGTCCTCAAAAAAAGGTATGTTTCATACTCTTCACACAAACAGGCTCATCACACAAAGAAAATCGTTGACCGCTTCGCCTTGCATGTTGCTTCATCGCCAAAAGCAGATTGAATTCGATGCCCTGTTGGACTATTAAATGACACTCGTAGAATATAATACTACGAAAAAAAAAAATTTTTTTTAACTTAACTAAGTATTATTTATGTAAGTGGCCAGTTCCGGGAATTTTTAGTATGACCTATGTAGATACTTTAGGCATTCATATAATCCTATTTTTATGCGTAAATATGTTTATCTAATTGCTTTGTAAACTATGTGGCAAAGCTAATACAAAAATGCAACATGCTCTAATACTATAACTAAATCTTCTATACATTATTTTGTCAGTATATGACCAATAATAAAGTATATTTGCAATAACATATAAATGTAAGAATACACAATATGTAGTGTACAGACAGACTTTGGCTTGATGACTCGTATAAGCACTGAATGCGTGAATTGTTTTTACTCACATATTATAATATATAGTGCTTTGTCTTTAGCTACGGCCTGAACTCCAGCGTAATGGTTCCCGAGGTGATAGTTACTACCATGCCAGTGACAGAGCCACCCGATCAAGAATCGTTGACAAGTTTAAAAGACAACAGGAGAAACTATTAAATGAACAACAAGACTTACTTCGGCATGCTCGAGACGGTAAAACCATAATTTAAAGAAAAACATTTTGTTAACGGATTAAGGTATTTTACAATTTGTACATTATTTTTAAATTTTCCCGACGTTTCGCGTGCTTTACAGCGTGCGTGGTCACGTAGACTACCGTACCCGTGACATTTTGTAAAATACATAACTTAATCCGTTAACAAAGTGTTTTTCTTTAAATGAGTAATAGTTATGTTAATAAAAGACAATAAAACCATAATTAATATTTAGTAATGTTTACTGATACTTTATTGATGCAACTTTATCTGTGAAAGAAAGGGAAATCACATTGACTGGATTTTTTGGGTAATTTTTAGTTTTTGGGGAGATTTATGAGAAAAATTCCTTAAAAAAAACTGACTGATACACATCTTAAAGGGTATTTATATGGGGGTGTTTCGTTATCTACAACATTTTTTTTAATAAAGGTTATTTGCTTTAGATAATTATGCAATTACTCGTTGTTTTCAGGTCGTATTTTAATTCGTTCAGCATTAGAAACTAAGAAGCCGAGGTGCGAATCAGCAAGTTCGATATCGTCGGAGGATCTCAACTATAAGCGGGTCAAGACAGAAAAACTGACTTCCCCAGAGAGGGAAAGTGAGTACAAAGCTGGTGAGTATATCTGATAAAAAAGTTAGCACAGAATTGTGAATTGAAATTAAAAAAAATAATTAATTAATAATAAATTGAACTCAAATTTTTTATACATTAAATCAATTAATCCATTCATTCATTTTCCGTGTCTCTATTACTGAGAGCTCGTTGTCTTTCTGCCACCAGGCTGTATCTCAAGAACCGTGAAACAATTTTCTATTAAATATTGTTTTAATCTGTATGTATACAATATATATGTGCAGTTAAAGTGTTACAGACAAAATGCATTTTCATTGTATGATATTGTCTTAATTATAATAACCGTAAAAATATTGTACCAGTTCCAGGAATGTACCCGAATCCGTACGGTTACGGATACCCGTTGGTGGCTGCGCCCGGATACGCCTTCCCGCAAAGTATGAGTATCCGATTTCTTTTTACAAGTATTTTAACACATACAATGCCCTAAGTTTATGAAGTTATTTTTTTGATAATGATAATGTAGAATTGGGCCATGTTCAATTGGGGATTGGTTTATACATGTCAAATTAAAGAACAAAACCCGTAGAACAGCAAAATAAACATTGAAAAAAGAATTAAAATATCCAAAGCAACTATCTTTTAAATTAAAAAAAAAAATTAAATAATTGAACGATTGATTATAAATAATACATTCTTCTTAAACAGTACATGCCAAAATGAGGCTAACACCTATTAAGGGAATATTCAAGCAA
>CAVNZL010000135.1:0-225000 GCA_963693355.1 Pontia daplidice | reverse complement strand
AACACATACACATTTGTGGTAGTCGAGTGGCGACTGATAAATAATCGTAACAGCTACTTACTATAACAAATCATGTTTTACTAGATATTTCAAAAAGCTAAGCGAAGCGGAGAGTCGCAACGAACACGACGACCGCGCACGTTCGCGCTCACGACGACGATCGTACTCGCGATCACGCTCCCGGTCCCGTTCCCGATCACGACGGCGCTCGTATTCCCGATCACGCTCGCGCAGCCGGCGATCACGCAGTCGCAGATCTAGAAGCAGGAGTAGGCGATCGCGATCAAGAAGCCGGAGATCTAGGTGAGTTGAATTGTGTATCGTGAGTCACCCACGTATTATTTATTGCGAGACTCGGTTTAGACACTGTCGGTTTCTGTTCGTGATTTTTTACAAATTGTTTTAGTATATGATGCTAGTAAGAAGAGGCCATCGCGCGTCGTTTTTGTTGCCATTTCAGTTAGACTCTATGTATTTTTAGAGCTTTTTCAATTAAAGTAATGAATATATATATAAAAATAGCTCTTTCGTCATCCTGTAAGTGCAAAACAAAAGGGTATACCGTGTAAATGCAATAAAAGTTATACACGCCACCTTTTTCCCTGGTAAAGCAGTTTTTTAATTAATTTCACATAATAAATTCACGCAACTCAATTACAAAATTAAATTTAAAAAAAGTTATAGTTATAGGGCTGGGGAGGAAGTGAATATTAAACGTTTTATTATAGGTTATATCTATAGCGTACAATAAACTTGAAATCAAAATATATTAATTCTAAAAAGAATCGGCGGCAGCGAGCGATTCTCCCGGGTTTTAACTCCGACGAAATCGTGGCGATTTTAATACTAGGAAAACATCACTAATCTGAAATTTACATTTTGACTCGTACAATTCGATCAAATACGGATTTTAAAATTGATTAGAAAAAAAATAGAGAATATAAACAATGGAGTGGGTCACTCAAGTTTGATATCTGGCGGCGTCAGACAGACAGACACATGATTTCTTATCTCCCCTGCCTACCGGAAGCTTGTAGGATTTCTTTCTGAATCAATTCCAGGACCTTGTATGACACCACTAGTGTTTGATTTAAATAATTATTTTTCAGGTCTCATCGCAGTCGAACTCCATCGAGATCCAGACGATCCAGGTCTCATTCGCGACGTAGATCTAAAACTAGATCAAAGACCAAACATCGCACACCTTCCCCAAGAAAAGACCGGACTCCTGAAAGACAACTAGTATCTCCTAGACGATCTAAAAGTTGGTCTATGCCTAAAGAAGCCGAAAATTGAATAATATTGTTTTCAAATGAATTCTAGTTTTCTAGAAAACAATAAAAATATCGTATTTAAATAAGTTTGATTATAATTATTGGTTTTATGTAATAATAAAGATTTTTTATTTATATATGTATTAATACAAATGTATATTTTTATTGCCCCGTCACTTTACATTTCGCTCGTAATTTTTTTCAAAGCCTGGAATAATATAGCATAAATAAATTTAAAATGATTGTTTTAAGAAATTAGAGAATACGAATCAAACAGCACAATGAAAATTAACAGATTTTATTTGTACCATCGTAATAACAAGAACACAATACAAGTTTTTGTATCTAAAATAAGCTTCAATAAGAGAAATATGAGACATGTATTTTATATTACAGGTGGTTGTTTCCTTCTTAAAAAATCATGTCTGCTTATATGATAAATTTAGTTCAGAGCACTGTTCGTAAAAATAAGTTTTACACTAAACCAACCCAAAAAAAACCAATACACCAGAACACATAATTAGCGGATTAGTAAATATCGATCTGAGATATAAGATAACGTTGAAGTAATATACATGAGTGTGAAGATTTTTCAACTAGTAAGGAATTGAACGACCAACATGAATACTGTTGGAGTAGTTTTGTTCTGCCTCGTAGCTGCTATACAGGTATGTATGTATGTTCACAAAAATACTTGTTTTTTTGTGGCAATTATTTCAGTTGAATATTTAAAAATACTGGAACCTAATATTTCTAATGGTGTAATGCAGACAAGTGGAAACACATTCCAATACTCCATGTGGTTTCTGTTCTTGTCACTTGTGTTTCTTCTAACAATAAAATCATCTTCGATCTTTAGCCAACGTTATCTGAATGTGGCCTTCAATTCCTTAGGTACTTTTCCCCGTCTACATATTATATGAAATGTAATGCAACCTCATTAACGACTCTTCGATTTAACAAAATCTTCGCAATCCCCTTCAATTGTCCTTAAGAGTTAATATAAAATATACCTGCACATGACGAAAATGTTTTCGAAAGTAGAAATACCTCTAATTAATGAGTTTTGTTAACAAAAACCTTTAAGAAGTTATCACCATATTTTTTTGAGAGAATAAATTGTTTACTCTTTACCTTAATACTTAGTTAATGATGAAATGCCTTGTAAGTGAGACGTCCAACTAACTTACGGTGAGTTTACGCCTAGAAAATTAAAAAGTTATAAAATTATCTATGTGTTTGTATCGCAATTTACAAAGGTTAATATGCCTAGCTATCTTACCAAAAATACGTAATTCAAATTGAGCATACATTTTTTATCTAATCTGTACGCTTCATTGATCATCACTCTCTAATGTCCGGTACACATTTTTACCTAGTTGAATCAACTTTAGTCATACATAAATTGAACTAAATAATATAATTACAACAAATCCTAAGAATTTTCATACAACTGTATGTCAATAACTAAGAATTAAGGAACTATCTCAGGTCTAGACACGGTTGTAGTGCCAATGGTTTATTTAATAATATAAAAAATACCTAATACTTAAAAAGTTTTCAATTAATGTGACCAATTTATTTGCACATATCTGCTAACTTTATAACATGCAAATAGTTGAGTTCGAAGTAATTCAAAATATTTTGTCATATTTATAAATTCATTCCTAATAACTTATTTATTTTCTTCTTCGCTACGTACTACGTATATTGTTAATTGAACTGTACACACTGTAAATGATAATTTTGTTTTCAGGGTCATCATAGTGAGGAAAGTAAGTATCAACTGAAACAGGTCAAAGTCACGACGAAAAATGCGTTTTATTTGAATAAAAAGTAGAATTAATAAGAATAAAAATGCTTCTTCTAATATAATTCAAATATAATACGATTTTAAGCTCTTGCAAGAAATAGGTCTCCCACCCCACAACAGTATTTAACGTTGATCGATGTTATTTATTTTTAGCAAGGGAAGCAAGTAGGTTAAGCGTGCCCTGGTTGGTTCACCTTCGATTCACCCGCTTGTCACTCAGAGGTGGATTAGACACCTGTGTTGGCGCTCTCTATAACAATAGATGGGTGCTTACGGCTGCGAGCTGTTTGATGGAGTGAGTTTAACAAATATTATACAGAGAGGTTTACTGTATATCTTACCTAGAACAATATTAGTCAGTCATTCTTTATTTTGTTCAAATTCTCCACCACGTACCATGATAAGTTTATGAATCTTGATTTTTATAGCAGAAATGTTGTTTCAGGGACATCGAGGGTTATAATATAACGTAAGTACTCATATTATTCTCCGAAAGAGTTTTATTACTGTGCCTTTTAACTTTAATAATAACGATATTAAGAATGAAATATATATTTTGTTAGCAGTAATATGTAATATATATTTAGTTAAATATCTATTCTATATATAAATCCTGCTACTAGAGAAATCGCTCAGCTATTGATGGTGCATTGTGAGCGGATACCAACACTGATAGTATGCGGCTCCTTTAAGTACGGCCTCTGGCGCAATTAATTTGTGGTGGCTTTGCTAATTAGTAACTCGAAAAATAATGCAAATATCTATATCAGATTGCGTCTGTGCTTGCAGCTTTCTATTCCAAGTAAATACTGTATATTAATTAAATACTAATATTTAGTGATTTAATTACTATTAATAATAAACTTTTTTGACAATTAGTGAATCGCTATTATTGTTTTATCTGTATTAACAGTAAGTTAAAAGATAATTAAAGGGTGTTGAAGGAATGACATCTATTTATTAATATTTTATACAGGTCTCGATATATCTGGCTTCGCTTCGACACTAAGGATGTCTATAGGCCTGGCTTCGTAATAGAATCCACAGTTGTAAACACTCACCCACAGTTCGACCCTATAACTTTAGAGAATAACATTGGTCTTCTTGACCTGGACAGGCAAATTGAATTCACAGGTAGGACTTTTATTTAGATTTTCTTTCCATGTGTATTGTGCGTAATGCAGAAAGTACGATTAATGTAGAAGGGGAAACGGTCTCCCACGGGTTATCCTGGCATACGAGGGAGTTACAATAAGTAACGGAAAAGGAGCCCACAACCAATAATTAGTGTAAATAACAATTGAAATGGGAAATTTCTATATCACATAACTTAAAAAAATCCTCTTTTGGGATGGATCATTACAGATTACATTATTTTTTATTTTTAGACAACATACAACCTATTCCGCTGGCATCTAGCGACGCTGATCTGCCATCATCTGGCCGAACTTGCGGTTATGGCGAGAAAGATGGAAGTGAGTTTGATCGGATCTACTAGCTCCTTACCTTTAAATGATTAAGGCACAATTGGCTTTTAATAATAAAATGTTAAGTCGAATATTGCGTACAAATATCTACGTATATTATGATATGGACTATTTGAGTGAGTTTCAACCTTTTTTTATTTAAGTAAATGTGATTATTTTGAATGGTTTCTATGTTAAATTTAATCCTTCCAGAATTTGGTGATGATCTATTCTGCGTAGATGTTACAGTGGCTGAGGCTGACGGTCTTCTTGTTGCACAGAGCAGTGTGAATGCTTCAAAGGTTTGCTAATTATTTTCCTTTAGGCGTCTCGCGTGGCACTCTACACATGTTAAGGGAGTTGATCTATAATTAGGATGTGAATAAATTTACTTAAATATTCCATAAAGTACTCTAAAATCGGTTGAAAAATATTTTCATAGGCATGTTTTTGTACGACTTTGGGGCTTTTATCGAGTGCATGGAAAAAGCGATTTCAGCTGAGTTTGTATCATATGTAATTAAATTTAGCCATTTAAACGAGCATTGAATAACCTAATTAAGTAGAAGCTTGATGGACTAAATGTTTAACTTGGTATTCTTTATGTACGATGTAACGATAATGGACTGAACCTTTTAATAATTTATGTCTTGATGTGTTAGTTATTGTCCTAATTTGAGCAACAGTATACCCCACTAAAAACACTATTATGTGAACCCTATTAAATCGTCTTACACTAATACACTAAGATTTAACTTAAACTGTGATTACTTAACGCTACAGCAACTTCATCCAAATGTATGATATCTATGCTAATAAATAATTATAAAATATTTTTTAATAGGACTCGACTACGTTAAGTAACAAGTACAAGCTGGAACAATAATTTTTTTTTCAGCTTTCCTCCCTACTTCTAAATTTGTGTCTTGGATCGAGGGGGTAACAATCGAGAAGGAAGCTGAAAGTGACGAGGTGTTAGAAGTTGATGGAAATGTTAACGTAGCCGAATGAATTGTAATTCCATTTACAACTTCAACTACATAGTTAATAATTCAAATTTATCATAAAACTGTATTACAACGGTTAACGTTTGGTAATGGAAAACTATATATATGAGTTCCTACAATAAATATTAAAAAAAACCTGTAAGTGAAATGTCTCAGATGTTTGATCGTTTAAAAAGTGTTTTATTAAACTAAACCAGAATGTATATAATTCGTAGAAATCGCGCCACACCACAGAAATTAAAATATATATTTCATGCGTGCTCTGAAAAAAGGCTAACTTTTTATTTCAATGAAAGTTTATATATTTTTTTTAATAAAAGCTTCAATGAATCTAGATTTTGTTTTTTTATATTAGAATTAGTTTTCTGCCCCGCTTTTATAAAGTTCAGATGTTTTTCTAAAGAGGAATCGAATTCGTACATAGTATAGTTATATATAACACACTATACATATATGTAACACACTATATACACTACTTACCCCAACTTAAAATTAAATAGTGAATATATAATTGTAAATATATAAAATAGAGTATATAAATAAAAGCTTTATTGTTATTATTATTATTATTATTATAGATATATAAAGATCGCTGACCATTTTGTAATTCTATAAAGTGAAATTCTTATAGCATCATTTGTATTGTATTGTATATACTTATATATAAAAATAAGTATTGTATTAATTTACAGCTGAAGTAATACAACAGTAACATTTCTTAATTGACTTCTTATTATTTTTACCATTTTAAAGATTTTGTTTTTCTACAAAATTACATTAATGTTAAAAAATATCAGACCATTGATATGGCTACCTATTTAAATCAGAGGATTAAAAGTTAATTATTTTATTATCTTCTGAATGCGATAGGGATGAATTTCACGATATCTTATCAATATGCGATAGCTATTCATAATGAATATATAATTTAATCATTCTGCAATTAGTAATTAGTGAATCGAGCAATATGAAGGGCTTCACTATTATTTTATTGTGTTCTTTAGCTGCGGTGCAGGTGAGAAGTTTTTACCAGTAGTCAATCTTGGGTTGCTACAAATATAAGTCAATATTTATATCAGAACCATATAGAGATATACATCGGTTTATTTCTTTGTTAAAGTAGTCATCTGTCTCTATTCATTAAACCACAAACCCTTTTTGAGAGAAAAGGACAAAACAGTATTGATTGCTGTTAGATTGATTTGTGTTGTTGTTGATAAATTCCCATTATATAATGTTTCAAGGTGGGTACAGAAATAAGTAATTAAATGGGCTTCTTTAAACTTTAAACACAAATCTTGAACTATGACGTAACAATATCACGTTTAAGAGATTAATAGTAATAAATATTGTACGTAAAGTTTCAGCGATTATTGTTTTATGTCGGTTTACTATTTTTGTGTTAAACAGTATATTAAGGATAACTTAGTAGGTATATAATATGTGTAGAACGCGATTGAAAATGTAATTTATATAATCTTATCTGAAGTCGGGCTAATTTATCATGTCTTAATCCGCGTCCCATATAATCTTGTCCTAATGCCTTAATTACTTCATAATTAGCTCCTGTTTCGAGCACGCTAATTACACAAACAAAACTTTACTTACATACCTTTCATAACAGTGTATGTAATACTCATATTTAGCTCATTTTAAAAATAATCATAATTCTCTTATTTTACAAAATTTTTCCCGATGAAAATACTTGTAAATAATAAAGATATATTTATCTACGTTTTAAATAGAATTTGTTTTTTAATATCTTATGCATTTATATTACACAATCGAATAGTTAATTTAAGGTATGAAAGTTCGAAATGATCTAACGATTTTGTCATATACGGTAATTTATGAAGATAAATAACTGATAAGTTTTAATTTATTTTTGTTTGTTTCAGGGCCGTGTCTTATGTAAGTACCAATATCTAAGACAACATCATGTATATATATTATATTAATTACCGAAGCAATCTTAATATACTGTTTTAACAAAAGCAAGCATTATTTCGCTTCTTGTCAAAACTGTTTTCATAATATGTTACCAAGAGTTGCAGACTTATAAATATCTTATGTTATTTAACAGATAAATTAAGTCTTATTACAATATTTATTAAGTCAGGCAGTCTATCTGTCTCATGAGTAACTATTTTCAACAAAGATGTATTGTAAATTGAAATTTATCAAACAAATCATGATATTTCTATGAGCCACTTACTCACATATTATTAAGAATACGACCTCAATAGAAATCCTAATGCAAAACCACAATTTTCAATCGTCTCATGATTTTACACGCATAACCTTAATACGATTGAAGTCAGTAATAGTTATGATAAAAAAGTAACTTTTAGCATCTGAACCTGAAGAACCCAGTGTAAACCTACCCTGGTTGGTTCACCTTCGTTTGTCACGCTTGTCACTCGGAGGACGCCTGGACACATGTGTAGGAACTCTCTACAACAACAAATGGGTGTTAACGGCTGCGTCCTGCTTAATTGAGTGAGTAATCAAATACATTCTTAGTAATATGAGTTAAAATTAATTGAATTATCGATTTCCTATCTATGCGTTTGTCCGGTTGAGGTACATTTATCAATAAGATATTTCATTAAAATTAGTTGTGCGGACCACAAGGGTTTAATTAAGAGTCTATTTTCTTGAACCGCTGAAATTGTTAAGTATACTGATGAAAATCGTAGCAGGTAGTTCACTGTTGTAAAAATTTTTTGCATAAATACAACAAAGATTCGTTTTCTAGAATTTTAATTTAGATTTTTTATCAGTATACATTCGTTTTGATAGAATATCTCCAAATAATTCTTTGTAATTCCAATTAAAAAATTAGCCATTTAGTTTTTTCCTTTGTTACAGATTTAATGGAGACAATTCAACAGAGTGAGTAGCTACACCAGATTTATTTGTACCTACTGGCGTGATACCGTGCAAAATAAATATCAATTACACGTAACGTAACTTGGTACACATAAATTAGAAACAGTCCTAAATAATTCGATATACTAGCTCCTGTGAAAATGGTTGAATTAAAAGCCAGCAAGCTGAAAACAATTCTGTTTTCTCAGAACGCAATACATATGGGTCCGATACGACGCCCAGAATGTCTTCAGACCTGGCTTCGTGACTGAAACATCGACAGGTCAAAGTCCATCCTGAATACGATCCTGAAACTGGAGCCAATGATATCGGTCTTATTGACCTTAACAGAGAAATTGAATTCACGGGTAAGACTTATGAGACCATGCTAGATACATTTAATTAAAAGAACTAGGCGTTATTTCTACTCATTCGGACCAATACTAGTAATAACAGTAATAATAACAAAAGAACTACGGTAGGTCCCAATATTGTCAATAAGTTACTAATATTTTAGTGATTTAATGATACTTTTTGGAATTAAGAGGGTATTTTGGTCAATTCTAAACGTGCAACCCTGAGGTCGTGTAACGTTACGAACATTGGTTGTGCATTCTGTCTAAGAGTGTACCTTTTCTTACTACCTCTGTCTAGAAACAATTTCTAGACAGTGTTGACTAATGATGTATTTAGGCATACCTTGTCGAATTTTCACCCTCAATACTTATAATATAAATTAAAGATATAAATAAACAAAAATAACAATAATAATTAATTTCGTGGAAATGAACCAAGCAGAAAAATTTATGAAAAATCTTAAAGCATACACCATTTTCGCGCCGTGCCAATCTTAAATAAAATATGATTTTGCAGCTTTATCCCAGGGCTACCTCCGGTATAGGCATTATCCATCATTTACAGTAGATCCTGTATATTAGAATTGTGGTATTCCGCGAAAACAGGATATTAAATTACTTCGTAGCGTACCCAATTACCTACTCGAGGCCTCTTCATATTCGGTTACGATACACAACTTTGTAAATTCCCTTAATTAATCTCGGTTCATTTTTCAACTTCATATTGTAAAATGTAAGATGTCATGATAGATTGTTTATTTCTAATCGTATATCTCATTTCTATTTTGTGGCTTTACTTAACTTACTACATTTCTTGTATAGGATACAATTCAGTTCTTTCTGTTAACTTTCTCATATTAAGCGTACAAGCACTTCGTAGGGCATATTTAATAACCTCTGGACGTTGCCGTAACATTCTACAAATACCGTGCCACAACCAGTATAGTGTTTTAATAAATAAGCCTTGAATAAATAATTTTTTTTACATTTATGTAGGCGCACATACATCACATAATGGTGCTTTACATTATCTCTATGTCATTTAATAGTAAAAATAGGCGTTTCTCGCTTTTATAAGGTAAACCAAAATTGCCACAAGTCTTACATAGCCAAGAAAAAACGTCGCACAACCATGAGGCCCTATTTTATCCCGAGAGCATTTGTCGCGCGGCAATTAAAACGAGCCCAAGAGAAGCTCTTTTAATTACGGACTCTCCAAACTTCGCACAACTTTACTCTAGTACTTGGTGTACTCTTCAAACCAATTTTCATTTTACAGTTCTTCAGTTTAAACTTTTATTTTTACAATTTCGTTTAAATTTTACAACGTGCTTTAAACTATGACATTTGTAACCTTCGAAGGTTCATTTTCTTAACACCATCAATTTTGATGTATTTTGTTACATTGTAAACATTTATAAGAATGAAACACTTTAATAGATGACATTTTTTTTCAAATTTTCAGACAGGATCCAGCCCATTGCTCTAGTCGACTCTGATGCTGAATTACCTACATCCGGTCGTGTCTGCGGCTACGGCGCAAAAGGAGAAGGTAAGTCGAGTAATCCAGTAATCTTATTATATAATATTTATATATAAATTTAGTAGAATGTTCCTCAATCATTCAGTAGATTAGTTTGATTAGATACCATAGTATTTGCATTATTATTATTATTATAAAATTTAATAATATATACTTTTCATATACTAAGCACTGTGCATACTGCACACGGTGCTTATTATTGAAAAGGAAAGGCATATGACCTACTTGCGACCATCCTTAGAAATAGGCATGGGTCAAATATGATCAATTCTTCACACAATTTCACTTTATGACATTTTATCTTTTGCTAAAATTTAATCTCTATGAACATGGGCAATTTTACACAGGGGGGCTATATACTGCAATTTTAATATTGATACAAGTATTATTAATTAATTAATAATATGTACACAACATTAATATAATATTCAATAATAATTATTCGACACACAAACGTTCGTTATTAATAGATATTGCTGGCAGGCATTAATTCATCCCATCGAAATAAATTAATTTTCTGTAATTATTACGATCAATACTCGATAAATTATGTATTTTTAATTGTAGAGCCTGGTGAAGATCTACTCTGCGTGGATGTCCCACTATATGAAAAGGACGGTCTATTATTCGGAAAGGACGCTGGAAATGCTACCAAGGTTTTTACATAATTTTATCTACATATGTAAAAGATGTATCGTAGCAAACAGGCAAAAGCATTGTTACACGCGATATGTTGTATTTGCGACTCGGTAAATGATGGAATACGTTATTTTATCACCATTTCCAGTTTTCGGAGACCTGACCAAAATATTCATTATGATGATGTGTGAATATAAATGGGTATTATTAATATTTTGTGTTTGCAGTACGACTTGGGGGCGGCCTTAGTGTCAGATGGCAAAGTACATGGTGTACTAGTACGCCCCGCTGATGAAAACTCAACAGGAGGTTTGTGTGTTTACATCTTGACCATACTTTGTATCAATCTGGACGTGACCACGTTTGCTGGGAACGTCGAAATAAATAATAGCGTTTTAATTCATTACACTGGGTGATATTCTTGTATTGACCTATGGGTTAATAGAAGACAATGTTACATGTTGACCAGGAAAAATCTTTATCAGTCACTACTCGCGACCCATATCCTACATATATCAAAATTGTATATAATACGTTATTATACTAAATAAAGTACAATGTTACAGGATATATATCTATACGGCTTCATGACAAAAAATATGGCTCTTTATTTGATCCAATTAATGTAATATCATGGCCGTGTTCCTTAGAGATTTTGTTACGTATAAATGTTTCTTATACGACCCATAGTAATAACAATAGACAATAATAAGATATTTCATCTTTTAGCCTTTCTTCCGATCTCTCAATACGTAGACTGGATCGAAGAGGAGACAGCTGGAAAGGAACCTGAATCCGAAGAGGAATCTGAATCCGAAGAGGAATCTGAATCCGAAGAGGAATCTGAATCGGAAGAGGAAGAGGAAGAGGAAGAAGAAGAGGAAGAGGAAGAGGAAGAGGAATCAAATACGGAAGAAGACGACATCCTTGTTGAAGAACCCATTCTTACTTTTTAAATAAAGAATTAAATGAGAACATTTAATATGTACTTAATTATTTCTAGATAGCTGTGAATGAAGTTTATCCTTTCCTATTAACACTTAATGAACTATTTAGAGCGGGCATTTGCGGACGGAAAATTGTCATACAAAACTATTCACGAGTTGTCAATGACTCAAATCACTAAGCCTCGTCGTGTTAGCCTTAAAAACCTAACTGATGCAGTTAATAAAACGTAATTAAACATTTTTTGATTTATAAGACTATAAAGACTTCTTTTAATACGATCAGAATTAAATAAAAACTCTTTGGTATACCAACTCTTTTGACTTTCACTTTTTAACCACATCTACACAAAACATAAAAAATTTAAGAGCATATTGGCTCACACGGATCATTGACACTTTCGTAACACTCGGTCTGCGCACGAGTGGGTCAGCACTTTCAAGTTTATCTCATAAAGACTAAGAGGAGTTTCGAAATTAATGAAGAAGTTAGTAAATTTAAGTTTTGTTAGTTTCACATCCACATTGTCCGGAAAACTTTTGTTCAAATCTTTGCACATCACGGTCTGTAATTGTATTTTATAAAGGCGATGTGCATTCCTTAGGTGTATCAAAAGGAGGAGATAAAAACGTAAACTATACCTACTACTAGGCTTTATATTCTCCTTCCACGTGGGGTAATTACCAACCAGAACCAGAGAACCTTAGAAAAAGGATGAATTAAGAAATATTAAATGCCTAGGATCTGTTTCGACATTAAAACGTGGAATGCCGGTTTCACGTGTTCATTATAAACACGTGTAACTAGTATTTAGTAAACCTTACCATTTATAACACCTCTGTGCTTAAACTTTATAGCATAAGACATTGCATACTATTAGGCGATATTGCCTATCGAGTATCAAGCGTAAAGGCTTTAGGGTAAAAATTATAAAGTGGCATTAATTTATAAACCTCAAATCTAAATAAATCCTCAAAACGTGTAAAAATAATATTTTGTGAAATAATATCAATATCTGTTTAACAAAGATATAAAATTCATAAATGTTATCATTATATTATTAAAAACCGAATATTTTTTACATAACGTCCGAAAATTCCGTCGAATTAAAATGAAAGTAGAACGAAGACCTTGAACAAACACATTAAACTATTACATAAGGTTGTGATTATATAAACTGTCAATGAATTTTGTTTCAACAAACTTGTTCCCGGCCGTAACATGTATAGTTAGATGCGTCAAGTCGTTTTTAGGTCTTTACTCCAAATACGTGTAGTTTCTCCTCGTATTTCAAAATATGGGTAAGGCACATACTACTGCTTAGAAAAAGGAGGATTATATAGTGTTAAAGAACTAGTAAAAATGAACAACATATATAGAAACTTACATAAATGATTTATGATCTAATAGATGGTGGGAACTTTGCGAAATAAGTCTATTGCACGTCTATTGATCGTGGGAACAATAACCTAAAGTAAATTCCATAGTTACGTGATGAGCACTTAAATAAAAAGTATTGCACCCGTAAGCCCCACTTTCCTAATAAATTTATCATTTCTTGAGTATAGGTATAGAATATAGGTATATAGCAACGGCTTCTTATACTTACAAGTAAAGAAGTCACTACTTATAAATCTATGTAATACATTATAGTAATAACACTGCAAAACTCCACTAAAAAAATAATAATTTATAAAAGGTATATAAAATTGAAATAATTGAATTAAGTGCTTATAGAAGTTTTGTTCAGTAAGTACAATTTTGGTCAATAAGAGACAATTGTACTTTATTATTTGTGTGTTATATTTTATCTGTAAACAAAAGTTTAATCTATGCTATGCTAACGTGTAGGTCTGTGATAGCATTCTTTAACGCATGCGTTGTATAGTTTGGTGAGTATCGGGATTTGGCGCCATAAATACGTTATGTGGTGTATTTGAAAAATGTAAACTTTAAGAAAATTTATTTCAACAATTTGAATTGTAATAATGAAAAAATAATTCATAAAAGCGATAACAGATAAATTGAAATAGTAGTGTATTTGTCTCGATGTTATGCATGACTAGTATTGAAGGGCCAACAAATCTCGTGTTTCGTGAAGAATTGCGTACGAACTTTCTCTTTTACCTACAGCATCGCGCGCACGATCTTTTGTTTGTTCATTTGGCTACAGCGCGTGCGCAGGTCAAGCCGAATTCTATTTAAGCTATATTAGTGCGTTTTCAAATCGATGCGATTGGTGTACCGTCATTCATGCCGAAAAAGTCCTGTTACTGACAAATTACAAGTGATTTAAAATATGCAAAAATAATTTAATAATGGCATAGAGAAGTTAAATAATCATAATGTTTCCATTGAGAAAACTTTGTACAGTGTCAGTGATCTTAATATTAGTGGTTCAAAATTGTTTAATTAAAAGTGATATACTATGTTATTTACTCTGGTGTGCTGTTATAATAAGATTATTGTTGCATCTGCTAACCTATGATTATGACTATTGGGAAAAAAGAGGTATATTTTCACCACCCCCATTACCTTTCGTCGGTCATATAGCGACCGTAGCTGCAATGAAGGAACAAGGGGGCATGTGTTTTAAACGGATTTATGATCAACATAAAGAAAAACGATTTTTCGGTGAGTAAGTACATTTAATATTTATTAGACTAGTAATTGAGGGTACGGAAGGAACTTTAGCTCAAATTATTAATGAACTTTACGGTAAATGATGAAATAGAAGTAATAAAAGGCGTAAGATGTTTATTTATTTGAAATGATTGAATTCTTAAATGGAAACCTTTTCTTTTACTAAACATCTTCCGAAATAATGAATTATGTTACATCTAATTTTTAGAGTCAGCCTTAGATGGAGAGACACATATAACGATTACATATAACGATTATTACAGCTATAAAATATGAAGTATATATGAATATTGGTCATACACTTTTTCTCTTCTTCGGACTGCAACCACAGCTTATCATAAAATATATTTATTTATATTAATTACTGGAACTTACTTCATAATTTTTGAAAGAATTTTACTTGAAACTTATTCGTTTCTGTCAAACGTTGACATTTTGAATATTCGGTTATTTGAAGCGTGTTAACGTATTACATCCAATACTCTTTTCTTAGCTCTCATTTTAGGTTTAGTAGAAAAAAATTCTAACATTAAACCTCGCTAATTTACAGTGTTTAGTCAATCGAGCTCTATTATTCAGCTACACGCATAAAAAAGTACCTCACCTTAACCTTATTTAGAAGGAAATTAATTATTACTCGAAGGTCTAAGTTAAAGAGTATAACAATTATCGGATCGGATGTTATGCGGGGAAGTTTCTGTAAACGTATGCCGGTCTATTACGTAAAATGAGTACACGTTTTTACAACTAGTTTTTAAGAAATGGATTGAAAAATGTTTGAAAACATATAACAATACAGTTTTAATCTTGTTAAATCCAGAACAACAAACAACATATAGATTTACATATTTATTTTTCGTGTTAATAGAAAGAAAAGAGATTCCACTATGTCTATAACCATTTTACATCATACAGTTTCGTTACACGGGTCAATGACCTAACATTTGGAATTCCACATTAAACTCTTGTTAGAATTATATTATTTTTACAGGCACTCATCAGTTCTACCAAAGAACTTTGGTGGTCTGTGATCCTGAAATTATCAAACGTATGTGTGTAAACGATTTCTACCACTTTACCGATAGAGGATTCTTTTTCAACAAAGATACAGATCCTTTAGCTGAATCTGTACTTTTTTTACGAGGTGGCGAATGGAAACGATTACGAGCAAAAATATCCCCCATTTTTTCGTAAGTACAAACTGGTATCATATCAAAAGTTAAATACTTGTATTAATATATATTCTTATTTTAAAATAAATTTTAAAATTTCAGGCCCAATAAGCTGAGGGGAATGTTTCCCATTTTAGAGAATACCGCCAATGAATTCCTTTCTCGAGTTAATAAACTGATAAAACGAGATAACCTTGAAGATAATAATAATAATATAAATAAAAAAGGGAAACTAAATATAAGAATCAAAGATGAAATAGATGGCAATAATAATTCAAACGTTGATGATGTAATAAATTTTGGTGACGATATAAGTTTAATAGAAGAGAATAAGGTGACAAAAGGTCATTGTTTTATAAAAAGAGAGAACAATAGAACACATGTGAGTGCTAAAGATTCAGTAAAAGTGGATGCAGAGAAATTAGTTGGTGGATACACGGCCGATGCAATCGTACCATGTGCCTTTGGTCTAAAAAGCAATGTTATGTACAATTCGAAGGATCCATTCGCGGTAGCTCTTTACGCCTTTTATGAAATGAGCTGGTTCAACATTTTTGAAAAGTATGTAACAATATTAATCTCTGTTACATAAAGAGTTTTCATTGTAAAGCAAATTTATATTTGACTTATATACGATTCCCTAGAAAATACTATTATAATAATTTACTTATGAGTGAACATAATTTAACAGATGTTATTATGAGGCTTCTTGTAATATTTCTTTATGTGTTTTGTTTTTTGATTATTTCAGAACAATGCGCCAATTCTGGCCAGCATTTGTGTTGTTTTTCAAAATTCGAATCATTCCTAAGAAGACCCATGACTTCTTCTATAACATCGTGACTACGGTATTGAGAGACAGGTCGAGTGGTGTTCAGGAGAAGAGGGGAGACTTCATCGATATGATGATGGCGCTCCGGAGTGATGAAAAGAGCGACGATGAAAATGATTATAAAATAAGTAAGTGTTGTCATAACTCAATTACGAACATTAACAAATCCCTGTTACACATAAGTGTAAATTTGTTGGAAAGACAAATATTGTCTTTTATTGACATAACTATTTCTCATTTAAAGAAAAACACTTTATTAACGAATTTAAGTTGTCTATCGTGACCACGCAGCAAAAGTACGCGAAATGTCGGAAAACGTTTAAAATAATGTAAAATATATTTAAATTTTGTGAAAATACTTCTTAAATCCTTTAATAAAGTGTTTTTCTTTAAATCCCTGTTATTTTTTGTATATTGGTAAGATTAAAAAAAAAAATTTAAAAAAAAATTGAAAACTATCGGAGTAAAAAAGTAAAACATTCGAGCTGTAGTTTTGAAAGTATAATAATGTAAGTTTTCAAGGAAGAATATTATATCATACTACATTTTTTGTACTCCTCATTTTCGAAACATTGATGTTACACTAATGATCTTGTTATTTCAAGTTCATATTTGACGCTGATTATATTCTATTGATTCAATTCCCTCATCTCCCTATATTCGCCATTCGGTTCACAGGCTAGTTAAATCAGCACATAAAGTGAATTTCGAGACAAAAAAAATTATAAAATCGAACAAAATGATTATAATTGACATTTGAAATCTTGTAATGAAAATTCAATACGAGGCGATTTTTATTCATCAAACTTTATAAAATATATAGAACTGTGATGCGTTTATTCATATATATATATAGTATATATGATTTAACTAGATTTTTATAAGCTATTATGTATATAAGTATATACTATATATATATATAGATAAGCCGCGACACAGCTGCTCTTAATCTATCTGTGGTAAAACTTAGTTTCATGGAAATCTTGCTGATTCTAAGACTTACATGACAGCCTTGTTAGACAGGATTACAGAATTATAAAATACTAGCTGGCGCACGCGACATCGTCTACGTGAAATTTAGAAAATTAAATATTACAAATTGCCTAATTGTGATTTCATCGATTACCTTATAAAATATCTACATTTCTCGCGTGTATCCGTCACTTTTATGGGATTTATAAATATAATAGTAAAAATTTTTAACCGGGAATTAAGTTATGAGTGCCAATTTTTTAAGCATTTTTTCTAAGTATAGACATTCGATCTTTACAGTTTTATAAAGATAAATGATTGGTAAACAAATGCAATGAACGCGTGAGCATTGCTAGTATCATTTTCGTAGGCGTTTAATATTTCTTTTTCTATTTGTAAACAAAAAAAAACATCCACATTTTTGTTGTTTGTTACAATTACACAATATTTTGGCTGAACTACATAGGACAATTCGTTACAAAAACATCAATTACTTCAAAGGACCAAAACCGTCTTCTGTGAGTTCAGATAAGAAGCATTTTTTTGCACAATACTTTGCTATTTCCTGTTCTGGTTTGGCTCATTAGTGTGGTCCTATAATAACTTTGGTACAAGAAATACGCGTTCTTCCAATTAAGTACAGCACACCACTTAACAACATAGTTTAATTTGAAACATTATTTTTCAGCTGACATGATTATATCGGCCAACGCGTTCATAATTTTTCTCGGGGGTTTTGAGACAACATCTTCGACTCTTGCTTTTCTCTTTCTTGAGCTAGCAGCGCACCCTGAAGTCCAAGAGAAAATGCGAAAAGAGATAAAAGAGGTTATAGAAAGGAATGGGGGGCTCACGTATGAGGCATTACAAGATTTGACATACATGGAGATGGTGATCCAAGGTAAATATACGCAAGAAACTACAGTACTAATCCAGCTTAATTATAATATTTTCCATTTGATTTCAATACTTATATATATTATTGTACAATACATTCAGAAAGACATAGGCCGACCACTGTCTTAAGAAATGCACTCTCAACACAACCGCTCTTTATTGAAACATAGTTTAATACATTAAATATATCTTTTCATATGGATCCGAATTTATTGCTTTCGACGATCATACCGGGCATTAAACTCTGTAATTAATTTCATGCTCTATAATGAATGGAATACTTTAAATGTATTTTCAGAGACGCTACGCTTGTATCCACCGTTCCCGACTATTCAGCGGATGTGTACCAAAGACTACACAATTCCAGAGACCAGCGCTGTTGTGGAAAAGGGAACCATCGTGCTGTTTCCCACTCTTGGTCTACAGAGAGACGAACAGGTAGTTATTATTCATTAAACAGTGTTGAGGATGTTGTATTAAACTCAGATTTATGAACTATGAGAATAAAGGTAAAACTAGCAGTATTAATTTTTGTTGTCTAGATAATCTGCTATAGCGGAGCCATGTCTCTAGATTCTAGGAGTAAAGGTGTTCCTTTCCTGAAAAACTTTTATATCGAAAAATAATATCACTTTAAGGCATACAGTGTCTCCCCTAGGAGAGACAGCTAGTATCTTAAAACAAAGTAATGTACCAGATATGTTGAGTCTACTCTTAAGTCTCAATTAAGAACGTCCTAATATGAACTATTCTTTATTGCATAGAAGAGTATTCAAAACATAGATACAAAATATATATTATATTTGACATCTATGTAATATATGCGCTGATTCAAATCTTTATATATATAATTCTTCTGGATACTGTCACTGAACTTCTCTCAAACGATGGCCTTTTTGAATTTTTTTTTCAGGGCTGGGAATGGCTTAGATTCACAATATATAAAATTCTGTGTCACGGGGTTCGAACTTGAACTCCTCCGAAACGGCTTGACCGATTCTAATGAAACTTTGTGAGCCTATTGAGTAGGTCTGAGAATCGGCCAACATCTATTTTTCATTCCTCAAAATTTTATTTTTTAGACAAAATTTTTAGTTTCTATTTTTTTATGATACAACATACAAAAATACAAACAATCCTAAATTTTCACCCTTCTACGATCAACCCTTATTTTTTATTTATTAATTGAAAATGAAATCACATGTATGGCAAAACAACGTTTGCGGGATCAAATAGTAATGTACTAAAATTGGTCTACTCTTTAAGTTCAATTAAGATGAATATTATGAACTATTCCTAATTGAACTATTCTTTATTGCATAGAAGAGCATTCAAAATATAGATACCAAATATTTGACATCGATGTAATACGCTTGTTCAATTTTTTAACTTGCTTACACTGCAATCACGGTAAATTATTTTGTTATGAAATCAATGAAAATAATGCGTTTCACCGATTGTCTCCAGTATTTCGAAAATGCGTCGCAGTTTATCCCAGAGCGTTGGTCAGATGGAAAGAACGCCCCGAGACCTGGCGTTTACATGCCCTTTGGAGACGGACCACGGTACTGTATTGGTAAGTTTTCGAGAATGATCTATCGCTGACATATTAGATATAATTAAATATATATACATCAAAACAATGCTTAGATGTATCAGTCAAATTGCATCTGTGTTTAAATCAAATACTATAAGTAATATTTCAAAAAGCGCCTTTATACAGCAACTAAATAGTAAAAGGGATTCCCCCATATATATGGGATCACCCGATCCTGGTTTCCTTTCTGACAAAATATAAGTCCGGAATTTTTTTAAATAATGTAATTATATTTAAATTTTGCTAAAAAATACATAACATAAAACAGTTAAAAAGTGTTTTCTTTATAATATAAGTCTTCAAAATCGGTTCATGAACAAAGTCATCTGCGAACACAGATTTAATAAATACGATCTAATTATTTATGTTGATTTAGAGTCGACGTTTGAGTAAAGGTGATAATAATAAATATATCAACTCTTTTTCATTTTCTTCTAAAATATTAATGAAACGACTAAGATTTGCGAAATGCAATTTGCAACACCACCGTATGAATAGTTTTGTTGATATAGCAAATATACTAAACAGAATTGAGTTTACACTTTAACTTAAGGGAATAAAGCTCAAATTTTAACGTATGTATAATATGGACACTGTTCGGGTTAAATTACTGCAGACGCGTTGAAACGGGTGTCAATCTCACGTAAACAACGTGAAAGTGGTACTTTGGAATTATGCAAACATTCTAGTCACGGGGTTTATTTTTTACTTAAGTCCAATCCATCGATAATTTCTCGTTTGAAACATTGTTTGACCATCTAATATGGAAAACATCAGCTTATCAGTCGAGGGCCTCGTAAATTTAACCATCCCCCAAATTTATGCCCTTAATAGTATGGTTTATATACATTATTTATAGTAGGTATAGTTTTGACTATAGTAATTACGATTCAAGGGCTAATAATAGTTTTTTTTGTAACCACTCTTTTCTTTTTTGAATTTTTTATATAATTTACGAAGCAAATTTCTAGCAGATTGTAGTGTAATTTTCAAGTGTGAGAATTTTCTAAATTTTATATATGTGTTTTTTAATTTAAGAAATAAAACTTATCACAGAGTCTCCGAATTAATATTAATTATATATTCACATTGTGCAAAGAGATTCGTTTTTATTGTCTTTTTTTAAATTCAGGTTCGCTGTGAATTTATTTTAGCATGCATTTAATGTTTTATAATTATTATGGTTTAACGAGTTTTACGATTACTGAAATGAGCGCTATGCCGCCATTTGTCCATCGTCTAAAATCTAAATTAATACATTTTTTATTTATTTTCAGGTAAAAGATTTGCAATTATTCAAATGAAATGTTGTCTAGCGAGATTGCTGCCGCAAATTCTCATTAAGCCTGTGGGGGGTCAACGCCGCACCCAGCCGTTTCTTGCTGACCCCTTGTGTCCCATGACCCTGCACCCCGCTGACTCCAGGGTCATTATTACAACCTTATGACAGTATTTTGTTAAACAAGTATGTCATTGCATGTTACCAACATATGTAAATCTAGTATTGAGATCTGTCAACATTTCTCTATAATGTTTGAATATGACTACATTTTATTTAGAGAGGGTACAATTTTATGTAACGTTAGAAGAACGAAAATAATAAAAAATATTTTTTTTATGTTTATTGGTAGCGGTTTACCGTATACCTATTTAATGTATCATATGTTAAAAAACCGATTTTTATGATTACCAAATAAATATTTTATGGACATATTTCTTTATTTAAATGAAACCTGCATGCGTTTGAATAAGAATACAGAACATTATTGATTATTCTGATTTAGTAGAAGTTCTAAAGCTATACTCGTATACAGCTTACATTTAAAACATTGATAATTCAAGTTAATACAATTAAATATAACTTATTTCGAGTTTTAGCAATTTAAGCCAATTTGAGGTTTTCGGGTTATTTTGGAGTAAAAATCTTTATGATTAAATGAAATGCTTACTTGATTTGTTTGATTTATATTATATTCACGTTTCTATTTTGTGCAGTTTTAGCAGGTTGCAGCTTTTCTTTAAATTTTTAAATTGTGAATTTCGTTCGATCAGTTGAGCCTCATTTTGTTGGGAACAATTTTAACAGGAATCATCAACCTTCTGGTTGGTTCGAAAAAATATTTTCTCTTATAATAAAAAATAGCGTTTTTATTTACTGTCATGTTATCATTACCTCATTTTTTATTTTGGCCTTTATAATATATATTACAACTATATTTATAAAAACATGAAATGAGCGCTTTTTGTTGAAAAGGCGTATAAGTAGGCGTCGATATACTCAACAAGACTTGGATGTTTCATAAAAAAAAAAAAAAGGGGCCCGGGGCCCCCCCCCCCCCCCCGGGGGCCCCCCCCGGGGGGGGGGAAAAATTGGGAAAAAAAAAAAAAAAAAAAAAAAAAAAATTTTTCCCCCCCTCCCTTTTTGGGAATGGAAAAACGAAACCACATGTTTGGAAAACAACGTCTGCCGGGTATAAGTATATAAGAAGGACTGTTTACCCCGCCATCAACATTTGAAATTAATTTATGTAACTTTTAAATTATATATTTTGACAAATATTCTAGACCTGATATTATTTTCTTGATATTATTAAGTTATTTTTGTTTATATACTATATATGGATCAATGTTTAAAGCACACGTTTTAATGGTTACAGCACAAGGACCGAACCAAGTGCCTTGTGACGGTTACGAGACATTCATTTATCGTAATCCTATATTGATATATTAGGTGTATAAAAATTACGTTTAAGTTTCAAATGTTGCACAGCCCTGTTTTTTATGTCAATAAGATTATAAAGCTGTGTCTTATTTGTATTCTCAAGTTACTTGTGGTAGCACGTGTGTTCAGTTTAACTGATAAATTCATTTGCGGATTCCAAGTAAGTAGTTACGTAACGTTCAAGACATTCACTAGGAAATGTTTTTAATATATACGAATTCATGGTAATTGAAACATATATAATTTTTAAATGGCTTAAGTCAAATTATTTAAATAATATATTACAATATAAGGTAAGACTTGTTTACAATTACATTAAACGTTTTAGTTACGTTTTTTCAGTATTTTTATAGTCATATTAGACTTATAACTAACCCGACGCGTATCTTTTTTATAAGTCCATCTTTCGAATGATTTCGTTTGCTTGGGAAATGTACACAAAGGATTTTGTAAGGTGATTGATTTTTTCGCGAGCCGAATTGTTTCGCGTTACTTAATCTATAATTTAACCATCACAAAATTTAGAGAAACTAGCTGATCCGGCAAACGTTGTTTTGCCATAAATGTGATTTCTAGCAATCATTTTTTTATTTCAATAAAAATGATTATCAGCTTTAAGTGCCCGGGGATATGTTTATAATCGAAAGCGTTTTAAAAAATAAAAGTATGCTTTATTTAGGTTATTAAATTACTCTTTACATGACACGTTTGTCGGTTTACCATAGCAGTGCCATCTATTCATTACTTACTCAATCCGGTCGACATCTGTTAGAATCTTTTGGATTTAACAGATAATTGTGACTGTCAATTAATTGTAGACAAATAATTTGCAATAAAATAAAATTGCGACTATAATTAAAGATCTAAGCTATCCTATCTCTTAAGTTGGACCTCACGGTGTGTCAATTTAATTTAAAATCGCTTAAATTGTTTAAGAGTCCATCGCGGACAGGAGATTTATATATATTAAGATATATTCTTGAATGAGTATCGAAAGGATCATAACTATATTTTTAATTTACGACATGAAAACATCCCAATGCAGAAAAAAACACTTGTGTAGCCGAGTCGTAAAACTTCGCAAACAATATTAACATTTATATAATTGTTCTGATTTAGAGATTTGAATTAGGAGTTTTTGTCTAAACTCTATTGTATAAAATTCAACTCAATTTCTGAATAAAGTTTCTATAGAATTAAGGCGTAGAGCGGGGTCAAAATTCATGTGTTCATAATAAATATATAATTCATTTCATGAATTATAGAATTTTTTCAAGTCAACGGGACGCTTTTATCTACCTGTTAAATATTTCATTATTCAATTTATGAATTATACTTCAGAGTAGAATATATATTACTCTCATATAAAAAAATGTAATAGTGAGTAATGTGAATGGCTTATGTTAACCTTAACTTTATGCGTGTTGTACATATAAATAAACTAATAAAGACTTAAACATGTATATCTATTAGTAATACAAAAGCAACCATTCAAAATAACTAATATTTTTTACATTTTGGTTGGCTTAGTTCTGCGTATCGTTTTTTCCTCTCCTTTCTCAAACGGTTCATACTATGTATCTAAACCAGGTCCTACGAAGTCGTTGACAAAATTAAAAATTCTTTTGAAAGGGCTACCTAAGTCGATGTCAGTGAAAACTGGGACTTCCATTCACGTCACAAACACACCGAGTTATCGTAATTACCATCTGCGGTATGAAAAGCCCTGTGAGCCGCTTGCAACCGTTCTAGGGTGTTGCAGATACGGGTTGTGGAATGTTAATCATTTCGCGCGTATTCTTAAAATCTGGTATAACAAAAGATGGCGGTTTTATTTTGTTGAATTAGATATCTTGGCAATATTACTTTTATATAAACATTAAATATTACAATACTTATCATGTTACTATGTGTTTATGTTAAAAAATAGCTTAGCTTAAACTACTTGCGATAGGTTTGTTTATTTATAATTAAGTTACACAGACTCCGTCGTTATACACACCGGATAACGGCCAAAAGAAATAAGTACCTTAGTAGCAGAGTAGACGGTATTCATTTGCAGATACAGACACGTAAAATATGGATAAATGATATTTATGAAAACCAGTACTAACTATATTTTAAAACTATAAATAAAAATATAAGAACAACAGTGATGAAGTAACAGTTATTGGCCTGCAAATTCAATAATTATTCCGATTAAATTTTTAACACGTTACGGATTTCGACATATTCACAGTAATGTTATTTTAAATTTATTTTCTTAAGTATCGAATCGGCATTTATTAGCTAATTATTGTAATTTTATAGTGATCATAGTGTGTTGTTTTACCAGAATTTAATTACTTACCTTATTAGCAAGCCTATGTCATTATATACCGAGAAGCGACGCGTAAAATATTTGCATTTCTAGCTAATTGCTTGTCACCTTAAAATAATTTAATGTAAAAAAAACATAACATTAAAAAATGAAATTAATACATATTGGACAGTGGGCCGCCTCATTGGTCTAGTGGTAAATAGCTGCGCCTAATTTTTTTGAGAACCTTGCCGACGCAGAAGTCTAAATAAATAAATCTTTCACATAGCAAATTTTATGTACTCAAACTAATTTCATATTAATAATAAAAAAAATGAAAACTGAAATATGAAACCTACTTCGACTAAATCTAGTATTTTTACGATAGATATTTGTCATTTATAAAGTTATAAATATGTAGAAATATTAATAAACAACTTTGTTCTATGTTAGACGATAAAGAAGTGTAAAGAATTGAACGTGATTTAGTATAAGTATTTTTTAAATTAAAACTATTATAGCTCGTTCTACAAATTTTGCAAATTTCACTAATTGTGCTACATTTTAGGGAAATGAGTAATTGTGAATATGCATTAATCAGTTACGAAGCTATATTGACGTAACAATACTTTTTCATTTTTAACAATAAGCATCTTTGCAATAAGCAAATTTGCCATACTAAATATATATAATAATAATAATAGCTTTGAATCCATAAATACACAAATTTGAAGGACATGACAGTAATATATAAAAAAATAAGAAAAATAAACACGTCTGTATTATATGGACCCCTCTCGGGTAAAAGCCTCCTCCAAAGACTTCCAGATCTTTTATCTTTTGCTGATGTCAACCACCTTTTGCCTGCTGTCTTTATAATTTCATCGTATGAGGTCGGCCTCAGTGACCTCGTGGCCCTGGCCAGTTTACCACTCTTTGTGTCCACCTATCATCATTGTATCTGGCCACATGTCCTGCTCATTTCAATTTTTTCTTGAGAGTGTCAGTTATATTTGTTCTTTTTCTAATTTCTGTGTTCTATATTCTGTCGTTTTGCTTTACTAAGCAAAAAAGTAAATATATACTAATAACTAAAGATATACTCATAGATTATAATTTCTCGTGCCTATAACATTGGGTGCCGTGGAGCAGCCGTGGGTGGCTGGACTATAAATAAATAATCTATACTGAATAATAAAAACATTAATTTTACTGAATCAATAAATTCTTTATATATATCTCAAGCGGTCATATCCGTGATAGTAAAGGAAGCGATTGGACCAAAAATGTCAATAAAACATGTAAATAAAAATGTTTTCCGGAATTAAAATAGCTAAATATGTTGTTTTCAGATATGAGGTGATATTAAAACAAGGGGAAAGCTTGAAGTAGAAAACGGATTTTGATCATAGTCATATTTAGAAGGCGTCCAATTAAAGATGAGTTTTAACAATTGTAAACTGCCAGTTACGCAAAGATCACCACGAAATGATCATTTAAGACCAAAGGCGTCTCACAGATATGAAACACACAAGGCTGATATTTATAACAAAATTAATTGGAATAAAAAAACAAATACATGTCGTTGGCCAGATTACTATTGGTCATATAATACTGACAATCCCTATCCATCTTATCCGACACTTAACAAAATAAGGCATTGTTTAAATTACAGACGTTATGGTCCATATATCCCTTGTTATAGTTATTTTGAACCTCCATCTATAGAACAGCTCACTCCAGGACTGCAAGACACCCCAGCGCCTCATAAGGACAATAAATATATAAAACCTCTTCCCATCAAAACGAATGTCGGATTGAGTCCTGAACACAAAAAAGGTTTTGGAAACACACAGCTACCAGAGACTACGAAGACTGAAATAATTGAAAAGAAGCCATCAATTTACTCCCCTCCAATTCTGCCAATACCGACATATTATGATGTTTATAAAATATTGGAAAAAAAATGGGAAGTATATTTTAAATCGAGGTTGCGGATTAAAAATAGTAACAAAGGAAATAAAGTGGAATCAGAAGAAAAAGGGAATAAAATTACGCGGGTCGATTTTTTACCAAAAAAGATCAAAGAAAGCTCTGTTGCTGTTGGGTAGATTAATAATACAGTATTCGAATAGAAATAAACTAAAATAAATAAAACTAAACTAAATTAGGAGATGTGTAAGGGTAAACATAAGTGAGGGCAGAATTCAGATATACAGTATGTCATTCCTTTGACTGAGTGTAAAGTTTAAAGTAAAACATCTAAGATCGAATAGTTTAGGCATTTAACCATTGACCACATGCACGACATTATATTCTGGCTTATTCTATAATTGAATCTTTCTATAATATGGTTTTAATGATCTGCGTACCTTTAAAATAAAATATTAAATAAGTTATGTTACATTTATTTAACCTCATTTTTACATGTATAACCTGAAGTAATCCATAACCTATGATAGGTTATGGTCGATTATATTTATAGATTTCCAGGCTAAAAGAATTAAAAATAATAAAATAAACAACAAAATACACTACACCACAAACTTATTAACTGGTACCGGTCGTTGCACCAAAAAAATATTTTTTTTTGCCGTGTACTTAATACATATTTCATATACTTATTAAATACCTATTTATAATTATAGAAAAAAATATACAAAATAGAAACCTTACGCATTAGAATAACATATACGCTACAATTCACAAAGTCTATAAATTATATAAGTTAATCCGTGGAATCTTTAAAGCACACTCAATGAACATAATTTCATGTCAATTCCCTAAATCTTATGCAATTTCAGTGTTTTTATTATTTTTATTATCAAAAAATTCCAAGTTCGGCTTCCGTTGCGTCTGCACTAAGTTGCCATCAAAAATCCAATGAAAATTCGACCATGCCAACTAGAAGAGAAGATTTTTAGCAGCCGCATTAATGAGGGTCAAATCAAAAACAGTCATCGTATGATTGACTTTTATTTTAAGCGACTGCTCAATTTCATTGAACTAAAAACTTTATATTCTCCAACATAGCTTTTAACAATACAAGGAATTATAAAATCTTTTGTAGGTGACTTTTGCTAGTGGAGACTTGGCTTTTAGGTATTTAGCTGTAGTAACCTTCATTCGTTTAAAAGTTTTAATTGATTAAATTTCTGAACTATTATCTAACAATTATTTTTTTAGTTCTAACAATTTAAGTTTGAATACCATTTACGATTTATTAATTTGTACTTTATAAATTAGAAGGAAAAATTTTTTGTCTTTCAAGCGCTGCGTTACAGGACAAACGTGTATATAAAAAAAACACAACAACTCCTTTAACACGAAAAATGGCATTTCCGGTATCTGAAAAAGCTCACTTAAAATTAATTTGCAATTTCATATACCACTTGGGTCTAGCAGGCTGTTGGTATGAAAATCGAGAAATAAGAAATCCAATATTAAACAAAGCATTCTCCATAGTTGTTTATGTGTTTGGTGTAGTTTTCATAGCCAATGTTTTAGTAGCAAATTGTAGAACTGAATTTACGTATAAGGAAAAAAATGAGCTGCGTATATTCAGTTATGGCTTGCCAGCAATAGCTCTAAAAGTTTTTATACTTTACGCGAAAAAAGAAAAAATTAAGGTATTTTTGAAGAAACTTCTGGAAGATGGTGTGTTAACAGAAAAGTTGGATAAGAAAGACAGGAGGTCTGTAATCATGGTTTACGTGGTTGTTATGTGCGCTGTATTTTCAGCAACGGTGCATACACTTGACAGCATTAAGGATTATTTTATGGAAGGTAAATTGAATTATCAAGGTATCAGATACGTTCCCTTTAAAATATTCCATTGGGTAATTATTCTTGATTTTATAGTACATTCATTTAACTGCAATAAGTTATAAATATGCCAAGAGACACAAAAATTTTCACGCACGATATCATTACGATAGTTTCTTGAAAAATTTACTAAAACGAACAATAAGTTGAAAAAACCAGTGATGATTAAATTGAATACCATATTATAATGGAAGATATTTAATTGTTACTTTAGATCAACTTTTGACTTCAAAAAAAAAATTTTCTTTATTTTTAAAGTCAAAAGTTTCATATAATGATTTCTTTTAACGTTTCAGGTGTACCAATTCGAATTGAAGTACTTTATTACCCTAAGGCGTCCGATACTGGGCTTCTTGTAAATTTCATCAGGTTCCTAGCCATAGTTCACTTTTGGTACATAATCTGCATAATGAATTCCATAGACTATCTATGTTTGAGTACTTTAGTCTTCATCAAGTACAAGTTTATAAGGGTCCGGTTGTTTTTTGAGTGTCTGGGAAAAAAATCCAAGAGTAGCAAGAAGTTTGAGAAGGAGTTTTTGGATGGAGTCATGTCACTTAGGCATGCTTTATGGTACCTTTAATTCTACTTAGCCTGTGTGGATAATTAATTTGTTAAGTTGAACAAAAGGATATTAGAAGATTCTTTTATTCCCTGTAAAACACTTATTTAAAATATTGTCACCAGGTGTGCTCACAATGTACAAAACACTATAGGGAGCATTTATAGTGTCCAAATTTTTGAAAGCATTACTTTATTAGTGGTTTTACTTCTAAGATTCGTGGTAAGTAAAGTAGAATTAAGTATACGGTAGAGCCTTTATTATTACATTTAAATGTTTCTTGACTTTTATTTCAGAAGTCTTTATTGAATTGTCTTTTAAATAAATTTAATTTAAATAATTATTTTTGGTAGTTTATTATGTTACGCGCGACTTCGTCCAGTTTGTGGGAATGTTAGGTATAAACATGCAAAGTTTTATTAAATTAGGTGCATATGGTGCTGTGTATAAAGCCGCAAGTTACAAAAGTTTTTAATTATCCTGGAACTCTTATTTTCCCGGATGAAATTGATTTTACAACAGTTAAGGAGATAAAACCGTACAAAGGACAGAGAAACACAAAAAAAATAATAATTGAAAAATGTGGTCGTGTTCTTCTCCTATGTCAGTAGGCTTTCAGTTTGTTACGTTTCTTTTTCCATGTACAGAAATTCGGTATCTTAAGATTTATTATAGTATAGAAAATTCCTGATTGTTAAGTATGTGATAATTGTTCATTAAATAAAATGATTTATTACTTATACTAACTATACTAATAAGGCGTTTGTTTGCATTAGCTTTCTTCATAAATAGCGCTATATATGAATTTTTGTATAAAATGTACTTTAAATATGAAGTTAATTAATGAAGTGTATACCAGCAAACCTAGTTAGCGTGCATTATCATAATTAAATAGTGTAATGTATGTTAATTTTATGTTTAAATTTACCGTGTTATTTCAGTATGTTGGATCTGATATGGTGATGTTTCTCATGTGTTTGGGATCTTATTTCTTCATTGTTATGTTAACTGGACTTTATATGACGTTTTCGGCTGATATTACGTATGAGGTAGGTTGTACAAGGCAAAACGGGAAGGAGGCTCACCTGATCTTAAGTAATACCCGCCGTCCATAGACACTCACAAGCGTCAGAGCCATGAGCGTTGCCGGTCTTTAAGATCGTCGCTCTCTTGAAGGAGGACCCATAGAGGATGCCTAGATGGGGACTCTCTTCTGTCGAGATACAGAGATTTCATATCATGCTCCAAGATCTGGATGCACTTTGGAATTTTCACTCCTTTTTTTTAATTCATCTTATTTCATTGTGATGCTGTTCACGCCAACATGCCATAGAATAATTCTGGTTTTCTAATTTAGAAAAGAAGTTGTAGTTGAACCAAATAGGGTCATTACTTGTCATAAGCAGTTTCATTTTCGAAAGTGCAAAAAAGATAGCTTAATTAAATTTAAACCTTATACTTGTATAAAATGAAATGTATGGCATAAAATGTTATTCAATTTTAAGGTTTATTTGTATTACAATTAAGCTGTTACTATTCCACAGCACAGAATGAAAGGAAATGTAATGAACGCGTCAACGTTTTGTTTTAGAGTTTTCCATTTCGTTGCAGGCCTTGCAAGTCCCAACAATCATTTTCCACTGTGGTTGGCAGAATGTTAAACTCAAACCTGGTCTTCGGAAACTAATAGTCCTCACGCTCCAACAGTCTCAGAAGCCAGTTTATATGACAGCTTTTGGAGTCATCAATTTGTCATACGAAAATTTCTTGGCGGTACTAATTTAGTACGTTGTGTATGAAGGATGAATTCGGTCGTCTGTTTCATTGGTTACTGAGTACACTAACTGGAGATGTGGACATTTCCATGTTTTATTGGTTATTGTTGTTTGGTCCATATGTTTTTCTTCACAGTACGAGCAAGTTTTAATTTACGCCATTACATCTATAATTGTTGTACAGGGTTCGAATGCACGTTCTCAGGGTTGATTTTTATATGTAACACCGTTCCTCTATCAGTATGTTCTTACAATTTACTATCAGAAAACGTGTCTCTTTGTGGTTTACAGCCGAACATATGTTTTCAGATATTAAGATTGTCTTATTCATTCTTCGTTGTTATGCGAGATTCTGACGGCATAAGAACTAAAGGAAACTGAAAAATACAAGTAACTGAACAAAATGATGAGATGAGATGATGATGATGATGATGATGAGAATTAATATGATTTGTAGAATAATATTTGAAATAAATATATCATTGCAAAAATGTTCTTTCTTCAAAAAGTTGTTAATAAGAGTTAAAATGAATACTCTATATAAAAATATACTATATAAAATATTATACTTCTATCACATCTATAAAAATATGTGATAGGAGTTTAACAAAGCATCTTTATCTATATTTTCTGACTTTCATATTTGTCCTTGTAATCTTTCCTAGTAATTAAAACAATAAATACCGAATCATGTTTTCACCTAAGGAAACCCATTGATTGTTATATTTTTTTCATAGTAGCGAGCAAATAATCCTCATTGTAATTATAAATTATAAACACGTGTACGCTAAATCCACTGAATTGAATTAACTTATTAAGTTCGTTTTCTATTATTAACATATGCTATATATGTCGTATCGTAGATAGATTTTACTATCGATGATAAGAAATTGAATATACAAATAAAAGGAAACAATATATATATAAACGGGTAATGAAACAATCATTTTAATTTATTTTAATTTTAATGATAAAAACTTACTTTTAATTTTTATAAACCGAACCGAGGGACCCCGGTTCAATCCCAGACAGCATTTGTGTGACGAGCATAACTCTTGGCTGTAGTCTGGGTGTTATAAACATGTATTATTTATTTAAAAAGTATCTATGTAAGTTTATTTTTATCAGTTGTGTTAGCAGCCACAATACAAGTTATAAATAAGTTTCCTTTGGGTCTAACCGACCGTTAAATGTGTCCCAAAATTATTGTTATATACTATAATGGATTTTGATTTCAAATATGTTTCTATTGTAGTTTACTCGTGGATAAAGTAATTTTTAGTTCAAGAAGTAGCATATGGGTCTTAATGTACTATGTAAGTCGCAAATACGATTAAAGTAGATAATTGATATATTGAGTCATAAATACATTGCTTGTTTATTTTTTAAAAGCCGCGTCCCTGATTTATGTTAACTGCTGTGTATTTTCACTGATTGTGAATTATTTGTTTGAATTTTTCGCTCAGAGTAATTAAACTAGAACAGAAAATTTGTGTGTACATTCTACGTTTGCATTTGAGTATTTTATTTTGGAAACAGTTCTACAAAGATACATTGAAAAAGTAATATGTTTATCCTAACAGTAGTGATAAGTATGTACGGAAACTTAAAGTATGATATATTATATAAATCTATCTATCTATCTTTATTAAGTGGATTCATGAAAACGTGTAATCCTTATTTAAAAAGTTCAGGAAAACCTTCTTCAAACTTTTAAAAGGGCTCTGAAGTCACTTAATCCCAATAATAAAATGTTTAAAGATCCATCGAAGTTTCATGGTATCGTAAATAAAAGAAACATTATGCAAATCAGCACAAAACGATGATCAAACTGCTATGTTTGAATGTAAAACGATAGACGAACAATAGTTTTCCTTTGGAAAGCTTAGAATATAACAGGAAATGATAGATAAAACCGTTTTTGACACGACGCGACCGATCGCTTTCCATTCTTTGCTTTTCAAAATGAAACTGAGGTTCTTTAATCGTTTGGTATACAAGTCGTGTTAGGTATAGGCTTTCAAGGAATATATACGCCTATCGCCTTCGTCTATGTTATTTCATTCTAGCCCTTCATTTTAAACCATTTTATATATATTTTCGGCAATTTTAATAACAAAGCTAACGAAACAACATTATTTATGATAAGACAAAACTAAGAAAGAAATATGTAACTTTGAAACGTAAGAAGTTGGAAAAACGCCAAAAAATGTTGGCAAATTTTAGCAAGTGTTCCGTTTAAAAATAATTGTGTTTAAGTTTTCGGAGAGTTGAACAAAAGATTTGGAGACATTTGAGATATTGCGTTAAAACACGAGTTTAATCACACGAAGAGGAAAAAAGAAATCTTTAATATTATTAGCAGAAAATCGACAAAGAGTCTCTGATAAGCATGTTGTGTTTGTTGTCTTATCTTTATTCTTAAGTCAACCGAAAGAAATGAAGACAACACAAAGCTTGCTATTGAAGTTAATATAGTTTTATTAGGTAAGAGACCAATTAGTCAGATCTAATTTTTCTGATCGAATTTAATTCAGCCATAAATCTGGAGGTATAGAAGTTCTCCCGCCAAGTCGACTAAAGAAGTACAGCCGTTGCATTCTCAAGCCCCTGTAACTTCTCTGTAAAATGGAATAAATATCACATTTATTCCATTTTACAGACGGAACGGCGAAAGTATCTGATGTCTTTCCTTCATAAAAGTGAAGGCATAGCAAACATTTTATAATTTTAATAATTTGGCTCCGCGCGTTTGTGAATTAACAAATGTTTTTATAGTTACAATATCATTTTGTTAGCAAAGTAACAAATTATCGATTATGACGAAGTAGTGGGAGATATATACGCCAGAAAGGCTTTGAAAGATTTGTTAATTTTAACTATACATCCTAGAACTTGAAAATTATGTTAAGTTCATTACAAACACTACTTGAATATGGAATCAATTAAAATATAATTTTTGATTAACTTAATTAATAACTTTATTTTTTTTATTTTTTTTTTATTTAACTTGGTGTTTGTAAAAATTGTTTGATATTAGAGTATTGATATATAATGCTGCCATTCACATGGCGCCGATACGCCTTATATATTTAATATCATGTTCATGTTCATTGTATGTATTTCAATGTTCAATGTTCATGTATTTGGAATTTGGTTGTATAATAATTTTAAACATATCGAGAAATTATAAAATTTGTAAAATACTATGTATTCAGTCTACCGTGACCACGCGCGCTGTAAAGTACGCGAAACGTCGGAAAAATTTAAAATAATGTAAATATATTTAAATTTTGCAAAAATACATAACTTAAATCCGTTAATAAAGTGTTTTTCTTTAAATTTATAAAAGGTATTTATTAGGAGTTTACTGCGTTAGATTATCATAACTTTAAAATGAACTTCTTAAGTGCGTTTAAGCTTAAGCAGAATTTTTAAAACGTGCTTTCAGTTATTGAATTTTGTGTTAACTCGCTAAAATTCGTTATCACACACCGGATATCCGGTTTAGCGCTTCAGTGACCCCCGGAAGCTGCGCCACAGTTAAATAATTGTTGTAACTCTACTATTTGCCAAATAGCGGTGTATACAAACGTATACATTAACAGTTATTTGATTGTTTAAATGTCCTCTTTGCTTTAATTTTTAATTTAACATTAAAATTATTCTGAACACAAAATTTTATCCAATTCGATGTAATTGTTACAAATTAAATTGTGCTATAATTTTTTATTTATGTAGATCTGGGGGCATTCTATGAACACAAACTAGAAAGCTCAAAAAGATAGTTAAAATTAGAAAATTGTGCGACTAACTCTTGGCACTATTATGAAAATTGAACCTTTTCTCGTATACCTCGGAGCTGACATTTTGCATACATTTAAGTCTTAGTGTAAATACAATACACATAGGAAAAAATATCAAAACTTTTTGAAGATTTTGGTTTGGAACCTCATACTTATTAACTATAATAGATACAGAAATGCCATGTGCTAGCACAAGTTATTAACATTTATGAGCACTATACGGATAAGAAGTACCTACCCTATGTTTTTCATTAGATATCATATTGTATCTATACATAATTTGATCAATATCCATGATGGCAAGGCAGACCTACGTGCGTTTGTTATTTCACACTTTACAGGTAATGTTTTAATTTAATGATAGGATAATATTATTCAAAACAAACACAGAATACTGTAATGAATATTCATAGTTTAAATCAACTGAAGATTTAATTGAGCGCCACACAACCCATCTAATGAGATTTAGTATCCATTTAGTCAAAGTTTTAACGCATGAAGATCCCTTTCAGTAGAAGCTACGGTTCCACAAACCTTTATTAAATTGACAACTTTATCATCGCAAATTTATAGCGCGGCTCTTTCGCATGCTGGGTATAATTTTGTACTACACTTTTTAATGCGTGATGAATTCGAAACTCTATTTTATAATAGTTTTTGTAGTAGATAATTATGTAAGAGAAAGAATTTATGGGAAATGGCTTAAATTGTATTTCACGCTCTGTTACTGAAACCATTTTCTGGTATTTATTTAACTCCCCTATCGTGTGTCTTGATCTTTAGTGTTTTTGTCTAAATTACAAATCGCTGGACCCTTTTAACCCGCTCGGCACTTAGTAAACTCTAAGGAATTCTCTTTAAATTATGGAGTCTATTGCCGTCTTAAATGAAGCAAACCGTTTTTTTTTTCATAAAAAAGACCTTTTTATATAGTACGAAGCTTTATTTGAAAAATGGATGAGCGTGAAGAACGGTCGGTCCAAAATATTTTATGAAATATCTTACAGCATATTCTCCGAGTATTTTACATTACATTAGATATTTTGTGAAACTCTCGGTAAATGGATCTGAACTTTGTACTGGCCTGTTCACTTAATAAAACATTAATTTCCCTTGCCCTGATATCTTATCGCCACAACAATAATTAATTAATTGTAGCCGTAATGTTTTAAAGTTAAAAGTTAATATAGCGGTAGATTGCACAGGATACTCCATAGTCACTCTGCCAGACTATACCATATATTTTAAATGTTGGCTTTTAGCTTGAGTTTATATTCAAACAAACTTTAAGCCTACATATATAGAGTTTAAAATTGAATGTTCAATGAAAGACTAAAAGTAGGGTTGTAAACTTTGTTACCAAGAAGTGGATATTTTAATTTTTGGATAATCAATTTTTAAATTGACATTAAATATAAAATTCCATTAGAATTTAATCACATCAAATTTTCTATTACGAGCGTGAGGTTATTGACAATGGTCATCTAGGGTCAGCGTAGGGTTGGCTCGATGTCAAATTCTATAGACATTCAACAAAATAATACAAAAATCCACAAAATATAGCGGCACACATGTTTTAATATTTATCCGGACGAGTCAACCCTATTATCCACGTGGGCAATTTCAGGAATACAGTCACGTGCGGAATGTTTTATGTTTAATTGTTATTTGTTTTTGCCGAGATGAAACGTTGCTGTTGTAATGTCACTTTGTTTAATTGTACACGTTTGTATTACATTTTTACATAAATGACTCATTTGAAAAAAAAACGCCATTCAGCAGCTACTACGTTATTCATTCATTTGTGTTATCCACGAATAATAAATAACCATTATATTTCATTTATAACAAATTGGATACACACTGGAACTTCACTTTGTATGTGCTGTAGAATGTATCAAAATTGTAAGGGAGACTGGGCCAAGTCAATTATAGAACTAGTACGGTAGCATTAGCGTTAATGAAAATTCGCGTTTGAAAGACAATGTCACATTTTTTTGGCACCACTGTGAAATCCAGATTTGCCACAACATCTGATCTAAGCACAAAAAGCCAACATTTTTGTTAATTAAATAATAAACACAATTCACTAAAGAAATTCTTCTTATTTTTACCTTTCAAAATTGGTCTATCAAATCTGAGAAGGAGTTATAAATAAATAGACTTATTTTTTACACGGTTAGCCCTAAGGTAAGCTATAAATAGAATGTGTTTTGATTGATAGCATAACTGATTAATTTGTTTACGCTTTTATAGATACACATGATGACATAACACAACCAACATATATGCTTGTCATCACACAGATGTTGACCATATCTGACTGTATCTGTTTGACAACTTATCTTTAAATCTTTTACTTTATTAATCTAGTCTTCATTGCCAAAGTTACATTAAATAAAGACAGAATTGTGAAGAGACTAAAATCTTAACTAAAATCACTCCAATTAAATCAAAATCGCAACGGGGGTTTAGTCATACTTTTGAAGTCTGGTGGCTTCTGACATGGCTTTAACAACTGTAGATTTAATAAAACTTCTTATATTATTTTGCGACTTACCGAACACCTGCACTGTTAAAAAGAATATTTTGATTCTGTAATACAGGAATTTATAATTGAGTTATATCACATATGATTCAAAGCTTGGTTTGTCAGTCAAAGGAAATACTTGAGTAGTAATGCTCTCGTATTAAACGTGATATCCAATTGCGTGGTTGTTCGCCATAATATGAAAAGTCAACACATATTGAGATTTTCATTAATACCAGATAAATTATAATTGTGTTCTTGTAATGACGCATGAGTGTCATAAATGGCAAAATTAGAGGTCGGGAAGCAGGTACTTATCCATAAAAAGTAAATTGCACTAAATAACTCCTTCGTCTCTTACGGTAAGTTGCGGTTAAAATATACTTGACTACTTAATTGACAACGAAACAATTAGATTTATTTATTGTTCAAAGAAAGGTTAATTAAAATATAATTACACATAAAAATATTCACTTTAATTGAACTATAAGTATATATGGCAAAATTAATAGTCCCATTGCTTTTGTTTGATAAATGTTTCAATTTAAATAAATTTCAGCTTAATTATAATTATTTAAGTTAAGTAATTAAAACAACTAAGAAACGATAAATTTTATTTTACCTCGGGTATTTGGATCTAGGGTTTGGTAGCGATATTAATCGCACATCTGCGTAGAAATATTTTGTACAATTAAGATTATTAATTAAAATACGTTTAAACAGTTAGATGTAGTCAAATAAATCAAATACATCCACTCCTTATTTATAAAAAGAAAACGATTCCTTTATCTGTTTCTATGATTTTTAAATGCCTTAGATGTACCTACAAACTCAAAAATAATTAGGAATCCAGGAAGCAGCCACTTCAAAGAATGATGTGTCATTGACAGATACTGCTCGGCAATAGTATCCCTTTTTTACATAAATTATCATATTTATCGATTTTTGCTAATCTTTGATGGCCATTTCTCACCACTTACCTATTATTAACGCACACAAAATTATCATGAAATATAGACACCTGAGGAAATACGCACCTGGAAGTTATTTTTTTGTAGAGAAACCGTATTCGCTTATGTTTTATCCCAAACGTTTAATTAACCTTCCTTATTTTTTACAGTGCTATTAAGCCACCGTAACGAGACGTTTTCTAATTTCCTACACCACCTAATAAAGTGTCCTAGCTACTTTACTCGGCTATCTTGTCTATAAAATTAATTGAATCCTCTAGTAGATAGTATTTTAGGCATTCCATTAAAAGGGATATCTACTGGCCTTTAAATGATACAATAAAAATATACTGCAAGTTCCTGTTGGTACGAATATGTTTTTTTAAATTCTTTACATCGTGGGTTTTAATGAATCAGCATAACGTCATATATGCCTGAGTCAAGACTAAAGAAGACACGAGGCAACGTAGCTCGTTATCAATAATAAAAAACAATATTTATTTTTAGAGTAAAATTTATTTAATACAGAATAAATAATCCTATTAGTGTTTTAGAATGCCGCTGATAGCCAAGCGCTGAGGAACTTCTGTTGAACGTCTGTCGCAGCGACTTGCGATAACGCCTCCGATGCTAATGTATGACTGTACCTCTCAACGATCAGTTACTTGAAATACGACTTTACATTTATATTTTTGGTTTTACATTTTATAGTAGTGCCAACGGCACTTCGAATTGCTATTTTGAGATGTTTCTTATAGTCCCAACCATGGCAAAATACACGTTCCTTTGTAGTAATATATTTATGGTTTGCTGTTGGTTGATGTGGTTATTTGGGCAGACACGGTCGAGCGATACTAAATTACTGTGACTTTTATAATTCTTTAAAAAAAGAATCATAATCTTTATCATATCATTAACAAAAGCCTGTTCATTATGAGAATTTACTCCAGTTAACTCTTTTGCTCGTGTATCGAATACATTTAAACACAAAAGAGTTTTTCCACAAAGGAACATCAATCATACTTGAGTCTTGCATTAGAATGTTCTGACTGGTTTTTCATGTGTAGAATTAAAAAGCATTTCGAATTTACCGAAGGTGATTTGTATATGTCAAATTAAAGTCAGTATATATCTAAAATTGGGCATATTTGTATTCTACAGTTATTAGGACAGATTAAATATAAAAATGTATGTAGCATGAATTCGAATGTTCTTAGGTAAATCATTGTAAAATTGATTTCATATCGTTGGGCGATACACATTGGTCGGATCTACTGTCTTGTGAGATCTATATACAGTGTGGGAATCATTATTATAGAAAAATCAAATCACGATAGAATTAGTCAATAAATAATATATAAAAAATATAACGTGAGTTATGTAATGTATACTTTGTTTGATTAAGGTACGCACGCAGATAATCATTAAACTCAAATCAATTTTGTAAAACATATTTGCTATTTAGTTATAGTTTAATTGATAAGATGTTACCATATGTATCCGGAACATGTGAATCTTTCAAATTATTAAAGCGACTGTACACTGCCAGTGCACAGTATGAAAGTTTGTGTTTCATTTATTTGAACATCCCTCCAACAATCGCTGCCGAATTTAACATTTCAGTTAATTTACGATAGCTGCCACTCACATTTGTTTGGTTTTAAAATTGACTCAATTACATACATATTGACATTTACTAAGAGTACTATACATCTGAATATTTTCTCCGCCATCTTGTTAGGGCATGAAAAATCAAAGCTTTCAATTTCGAGAGTTGAACAGATTTAACTCATACGTAATGTATTTCAAAAGTTCTGAACGGACTAATACCTTAAGTAACTACCATTAAGTGATACACATCGGATGAATGATGAGAGATCTGTGAACTTCTCACCTCATTATTCAATACGTAATCCGTCTTGTTATATTGTTGTAAAAACATTTCGTTCAATTTACTTTACAGGCACAAAAAGCCAGATTTTAGTTAAAATAAATTTACTTCTTAATAAGGAAGTCAAAATTAATCCTATCAAAGTTATGGTTATAAAAATATCGAGTTTGAACTACAATTGAATAAGTAAAAATCTTCGGATTTATAAGTGTGTTACGGCGAAAATTCATGCTCGTGCAAAGGTGGCTTAAAGTCGGCTTGTCTTAACCCCTTTATTGATTGTTTCTATCAAAGTAAACTCATATTTGAGAAAACGTTATAACCGATGTATGCAACTGACAGAAAAACACTTTTCTGTAAATGATTTAAGTAATTTGTTACAAACGGATATCGGATAGTTTTTTTGGGCAACATTTTTTGAAGATTGTTATTGTATTATTCGAGTGATGGTGAGTTTTTAATACTAGGTAATATTTACGTTTTTACGATCCAATTGAGGTGCTGGTAAAGTTCCAATAATTGTTTCGTATAATGTTCTGCTATCGACTGAAGCATACATGTAACATACGAATACACTCAAATTTAATAATAAAAAAAAACACCTTGAATATTATTGCGTTTGTTAAATTTCACCATCATCTCGAACACGTAACAAAAACTTTTACCAAGTAATGGAAGATATGAATTTATGGAAACCACATTAATTCGATCGAAATACCGAAAGATAAACAGTCAGCAATTAATTTTAATTACACAAAGTGAGCCGTGGTTAAATTGTGATAAGCGTTTGTTGAAATATCGGCATAATTTCAAGAGAACGAATTTCGATCATTCCATCTATGGAAATGATAAAATAATTGTTATTTAAATTTAAAATTATCTATTAGATACTCTGCTTTGTTGCTGTACAGTATCAACTGGAATCTATTAAAACAACTAAGACTAAAAAATAATGGGATAACATCGCTGAAGAATAAAACGGTTGGGAATCTTTATCGGAACATTAAATAGAGCACAAAAAGTAAAAGCAAATTGCAGATTAATTAAACTTTATCGTATAATTTATTTAACTATAAATAACATACTCACTCACAACTTTTATTCTTATAACATTAATAACCTAAGTTTATTGTCAAACTCTGCCAGAGCAATAAACTCAACAAAGTGCGGTTTCGCGCACTTCGTCATAATTCTTGGGATGCGGCGAGCAATCGCATTGCATCGCGACAAACAAATTGTCATTCCACGTCTCACCGACATATCCAATTCCACAATCTAGCTCTTATACGTGAATTTCAAGACGCAATATCTAGAATATGAATTTACTGGGATTTCGGCGTATTATGATGCAACTAGCTAAGGTAGCTTTTACAAGTTTTATATTAATTGCGTTTCTGTTTCTTCATCTCTCGCTTGATGTATTAAAATCAAAGTTTTAATTTCAATGTAAATAAAAAGTATAATTTTTGTTTAAAAATCGAAGAAATTTTATATATTTGCATCTTCTTATAAATTACGACTTAATAAACACGCGGAAAATGTAACGAAAAAAAAACGTCGCGCGATGAAGTTTTTTGAAATGATCAAAACATGTGTGCAAGTCGCGTCATGAAGTCCTACTTATCTCCTTTAGAATAAAAAAATGAAATAACGAGCCTGAAATAAATACAAATTCAAAAACTCAAAATAAAATATAATAAACTGGTTTTATAACCGGAACTTTACCACACTTATCTAAATAGCTCAAAAAAGTGGTCAAAAATGGTATTGTTGTCGGATAAGAGGATGACGTGGGCTATCTATATGGTTGAGCTTCCGTACGCTAAAAGGGACATTTTCTTTTCAATGCCTTTAGAATTTTCGCGAAAAATGCGCCGTCACATTTGGATAATGTTTGCGAGGACAAAGATTAGGGCGCGGGATTTTAGATCCAAAAAATACTGAAATTTATTACTTTATGCTCGTTTATTATGCACCCACAATGCGAAGATACCACGAAACTGTAGGTAGAAATTATTTTCAGGTAAAATTTAGTTTAAAAAGTATGAGATTAAATAATTATTGCCTGATGTTTTTGAAGTCAGTAAAAAATATGTTCACAACTCATTTTTATTCGATAAATCAAAACTTTATAAACGCCGCAGTCTGTCATTAAAAGTTCTTTGAAATAAAAATGCGAGAAATCTTAAAAAAGGGCAAATTAATCAAGGTAGGAACTTATAGCGGTAGGAAGTTGGAAAAAACGCAATATCAAAGCCGTTTTCTACTAAACGCTTAGGAAGTCAAATTGACCTAATTTTCCCAAAAAATAAACACAAAAGAGAGAAAAAATTTTTAGAAATAATATCTATAATAAAAATTAGTTTTTCACGGGAAACGATAAAAATCTCAGTAAATAATATGGTTTTGGTAGTAGAGTTGTTTGTACCTTTTACCTATGTGTATTAGTTCCCGTAAGTTTGAAGATAATAATAAGCTTTTTATGCTCATAAGCGTTATACGCTTGACGGCAGCCGTGGGTATTGTTTATACTGGATTTCGAGAGAAGCGCCCAGATGGAACGTGCACAGTGTTCGGTCAACACGCCTGCATCAAAAATCTTCGCCGGGGAAGGCGAGGTCCCTTGCTTCGCACATCTCAGAAAGATTCCGCCCCGCTCTTCAGGTGAACTCCCCCGCCGTGAAGGCCTAAGCGGAGGTTCAATCTAGTCGTGGTGGTACAACCATTACATTCTTGGCAGAGCTTCACTCACACTCACACACAACAGCGATATTCTATTTCGATATTATATTAGACTTCCAGCGTGTAAATTAGCTGCTATGGTATTAGCATTATTTTGGTTTATCTACTTTCAATGTTCGAGTATCCTGTAAATGTTTTAAAAACGATAAACAGTCATCCGGCCCAGACAGGCAACGCCCGGGTAATGCACCGACTTCACTAACTTTAAACAACAACAAAAACGATGGTCCTAAAAATAGAGAAATATGTTTCTGAGATTTGTTTAAAAGTACCTTTATATGACATAGAAGGTGCTTACGGTTCGGCTTTACTATTTATCTCATAAATCCTAGAAGTCTGCTTTCGTCACTTACTCCGTTTGAGCAGTGACCCAAAAATCGGGGAAGAAATGACAAAATTACAAAGCCAGTGGGGCACAACGTCACAATATATGTATTACGGGTAAATACCTAAATATAATAAAACATAAAAAAATTACTGGCAAATTTTTTTACAGATTTTAACAATTGTTTCACTTTTGTGGGGGCCGTACTTTCAAATGCCTGAAATACACCAGCCAGCGAGTTATTAATTTACATTAATATTGTCTCTTATTAACATAACTGTTGTTGTGTTCAACAGAAGAAAACACGAAAGAAAAACACTTTAATAACGGATTTAAGTTATGTATTTTTGCAAAATTTAAATATATTTACATTATTTTAAAATTTTCCGACGTTTCGCGTGCTTTACAGCGTGCGTGGTCACGGTAGACTGAAGACAAAAGGTGTTAATTGTCAAAATAAGTGTCACAGTTGCAGAGAGGTTGTGCGTTATCTGTATTTATTGCCCCGGAGTTGGTATCGACTAAAACCGGAAGGATTTTTACAAAACTGGCTCACGGTGTCCTCCATTTTTTTTTGTTTGTGGATTGTTTTTCATTGAGATTTTTATTTTAAGTCCATTGAGTTTGTGGATGATGAATCAAAACATTTTCTCTTTTTTTAGATATAAAAAAATTGAGACAGCTTTTTAACTGTTTGGAGTAAGAATGTTAGGAATCTTAGAAACTGCTGCTTAAAATATTAAGCAGCAGTTATTTTATTATATTACAATATGTAATCAATTGTAGTAGTGATAAGTGGTAAGTTGTCGCGTCAGACTGCGTCATTCTTGAAAGAGAATTTATGTTGGAGAAACCTTACTTTTAAAGTTCTTTACTTACCTCACTCCTCAATTGTAAAATATTTTAACGCCCGTCCGCTATTTGGCACAAATTATAAAGTGTCCATAAGAATGGTATACTACGATCTTACGTTGTTTTAGCGTCTCAATTTAATTATTCGAAAAAAGTGTTGCCCTAGTTACAACATTACATTACCCAAGCACAATTTGTTTATTTAACAATACCAAAAACTTACGCAATCATTACTATCACATATTTGATTACATAACTTATAAATAGAAAAATTTTTAGCAACCGAGTTAGTAAAAATGTACAGTGCAAAAAAATTACATACTGATATTCAATATTTTGAGCATTTGGCATAAAGATACCTCGTACAAGAATTAAGATAAGGATAACAATCTCGCGATCTTGATGAAAAGCAAATAACTATAAATCTCGTGTTGGTTCCACAGCTAGAATACAAATGTTCTAGTAATTTCAATGAGATTTTCTTAATATCATAGCAGCGAGCTGAGGTTTGTTAGAGATTAGAGGTAGATTTACGACTACATTCGAGATGAAAATATCGTCAACATGGGCTACAAATCGTCAAAGTAAAATATATAAAGTAAAAATACATAATTAATGATTTTAAGATTTGACTTACCAGTATTGTATTTCCTGTGAGTATGATTACTTAAAACCAAAAACTCCGATATTGCTCTTAAATAAAACAAAAAAAAACTCTGTTTTATTTATTAAGAAAGCAAAAGATAAATCTCTAAAATATTAAACTTAAACATTGAATATACGAGTATAATATAATAGTTTCACTTATAAAGAATATAAAGCGAATTTAAAATTTTGGCCATCACAATAAATATTTAAATCTACGACATAATAATGAAATAATATAAAAGATTTAGAAAAATATTAATAGTCGTTTTAACTTAAATTAAGCAGCGGGGGAGTACGACAACAGGTCGACATGGCTATAGGAGTCAGTAAGCCAATGGTTATGTGTGTGTGTGTGGCACACAGCATGACGTTAAGCGACTTTTAACAATCTGTAGTTACAAGATATTGGAAATGAAAATCATAATCATTACTTCACACCATGAAGCGTGCTAACGCTCTATGACCGAAAGTATGTTTATCTTCTATTCAGAGTCTCGCTGGACCTTCAGGTCAGCCAGTCAATGATGCGACTGTTCGAGGTACTTCTCTGAAGGTGGGAGGAAACACTCACCTTCCTTTTCATCTTTTGAATAATTGCTAGGAGCGCAGCACGCATTAGCTTTTCTTATAATACATAAATAATGGCTAGACATTTGTCTAAGCTATGTAATTTGATGGAAAGTTTCGAATAGATAATTGACAATATCTATTCTATGAAACTATAGGCAATGTACTAGGAATTGATATATTAATATAGACAGCGTATCGTAGTTGTATTTTCTGTGAATACGAACTACGCTACGCTACTAAGCTGACAACAAGGTTTTGAATGAGTATTTATCAAACATTTTTATGCTATATTCATATATAGCAAATTATTTTGCAAATAATACACCATGAAGGCCGGAACTCATTTGTTTTTTTTCTGAAATCAAATTCTGAGATGCTGATATTTGGGACTGGATGAGCTCTATGGCTTCACCCGATTTAATAAAGATACTCGTGTCCTCCATTAAATTTATGAATCAATCTATTACTACCTAATTTGGATTTGAAATAAATTATCACATTTTAATGTAGTTATGGACTATTTCACACGACAGGATAGCTCACAAATGGTAGATTTTTTCGACAACACACACAATATATTAAATTGAAGGCTACGTCTTATTCTGATGTATAAGATATATTATTGTAAAGTTTCATTAAAATCCAATCAACAGTTTTTAAGAGAAATAATAATAATCCTTCCATACTGACAAACTTTTGAGCTTATAATAGTAGGATGGTTACTTTTCACGCATTTATTCGATCGAATATGTCGCATGATAATTTTTCCATCAACCCTTGATATTTTAAGTAGATAGTAGTACTGCACGAGCGTTGGTCTATTTTAACCAGTATATTAGTACGGTATATGGTAAAATTGTATTTTGTATAGATACATCCAACTTCACTAAATCAATTCATAATAAATACATAAGTAATATATTATGTTTCACAGATTACAAGCAAAGGAAGGACGCATTTGGAAATAATTGAAATACTGTATCTTCATGTAACGCTCCAAGCTGTATCAGGCACCTAAAGTTAAATTCATAGTGATGTGACTTTGGTATCAATAAAATATATAAACATGCAAAGGTATTTTATTGTGTGTTCTTACACAATCTAATACCTGGGATTTGAAAAAAAGTCGTTCATATTTTCCCCTCCCATGTACTAAACTTATTTTAGGATTAATATTTTAGGCGGTTTCTATAACAGTTCAGCATCAATATTGCTGAATATATTAAAAATAATTGATCGTTTTTTCCTTTAATTTTTTAGCTTGTTATTTTAAGTTAAATCTTTTTTTATTTACTTTATTTCAAATACTAACATCGAGTGTTATCCATCACTCACGCAAAATATTTCAAATACAGTATATAATGTGAAACTTCAAATAACGTTATCATAGATTTGAATCAAAATTATTGCCTTCTACTCCGAAGATAATTGCGTTGGAAGCTTCTAGCACTCTCATAAATTCTATACTCGCGGAGTATTGCTGAAATCGGATATAGCAAGTAAAGTTTAAATAATAACTGTAAACATAACAAATTGGGTTTGACAGATATATATTTCACCTTTACCAATTTAATAAGGACACATTAAGTTACATTTCAATGAAATTTTTTTCTTCTAGTAATTTGCACGTGTGTACGTAAAGTTCACGATTGAACACTCTAAACCCGTTCAGTGATGAAAATAAAACTCTTCTTGCATAGCTTATTACTAATTAGTTCAATAATTATTACTTACCTCACTACATTAAATAAAGCGCGATTGCTATAAAACTGTATTATTCCGAGTAAACAAAAGCAGAGAGGGTCCTTTGAAGTGTTTCCTATAAAGTCCTAATGAATTCGGACTCTGATTTCAAAGAGTTCGGGCTTGGTGCGACGTGATACACTACGATGAAGCCAATTGGACGGTTTCGAATTACCTCAATTAATAAATAACAAGCAATCCTCCTGTCTGTATTTAATACGAACTATTAGTTCCTAGTATCACTTAAAGTCAAACAATTCTATACTAATATTGTATGGACAGTCCATTAACCGAGGGAGGCTGTAATATCTTGCTACTTTGTAATTAATAAGATTTATACATGTGCACTATACACAATGGTATTTTATTGAATATGGATGGAAGCACAAAAAATATTGACAATTGAAAAAGTCTTCCAACGTTATTTGCAAGCTGATAATAAATAAATATTTTCCTTCTCACTTCCGTAGTCATGTTGCTGCGGCTCTACATAGTGCGTAGTAGACACATAGGTAATGGAATAAAATACACGTAAGAGGAGCTCAAACTACAAATAAATAAATACTAAATTTCATATCATAAATGTAAGTAAAAAGTGCAAGTATCAGTAAAACTTCTAATTTATCAGACAGAATATGTCATACAATAGAAACCATATTATTCTTGAGGCCATTGCTAAACTTCGGTCTGTAACTTAAAAAAAATGTATCTAAATAACCAGCAAGATGAATAAATGCATTGAATCCTATTGGCTTGAATATGAATGTTTTTAAAATCCACCATTTACTTTGAATGTACATTGGTAGGTGTTCTTTTGTCTGGCTCACAACGATAGGAATATTATCGAAATAAATTTTAGTATATTTTTTAGAGTGGATAAAGTCAATATTGTCCTGGCTTGATACACAATAAAAATACTCAGGGATTGGGTTAGGTTAGAAGATATGTTACAGTATAGTTACAGATATGAAATATTCCTTTCGTTCTGAATATTATGAGCCGATTAAAATTTTCAAGGAGACACATAATGTATTTGAGTATGTATTACTAAAGATGTTAATTACTATTTTTGAATTATATATTAGCGGTCAATGTTTTGATTTGACCATTCTCTATAGTACAGATTCGTTGTTTAGTAGATAACAAATATTAATTCATATTTTTTGGACAAAAGGTTCGTTTCAGTAGAAGACAATATGATAGCGACCTGATGTGCCGTCGGGTTCGTTATTTACAACGTATAGCATTAAGTTTAGTGCTGTTACCTACTAGCTATCATATATGCGACTAACTTTCCACAATAAAGGAACTTTTAAATCCCCGCTTCGATTAATTTAAACGTAACGTACGATATTGTTTTAGATTATTTTTGCGTCTATAATGCCTTCTATTTACTTACGTGGAGTAATGATGGGAAATGTTGTAAAAACGGGGAAAATACCTGGCGTTTAGGCATTGCCTGGGGTTATTAACGCGGCTGAAATGGCCCTGCCAAATTTTTAGTTTAACATCCAGGATAATATGTCTGTTTTTTAATATGATATTAATCAAAATGAAGTTTTTCATGAGAAACATGAGGCAGATAAATGATAATTAATCTGATAGGGTTTTTTCTTTTGAAAATTATCACAAGCCTGTTATCGGATATAAATAAAAAAATATGTATATACAATTAATTAGCACACACACAGTTTTGCTTCTGTTTTCGTCTGCTATACGAAAACTATTTACTTCTTTTAAGAACGGGAAAACTCATGGGTTCGTTTCAAATAAAAACTCTTATGTAGGAGTTTTAAATGTTAGCAATTAAATATTACGAGAATCATAGATATACAAAATGAAATACAGATTGATAGAGGCACTTATTTCCAATTCATAGCGTAACATTGGAATAGCGGACCGTATACCCACCGTACGACCACGGTGGTCTCCGGATGAAAACATTAATAAGGTATTTTTTATCTTAAGATTGAAACCTAAAAATATTATGAGATAACAACTTTTAATTAATTATTAAATATTTATTTCATTTCCCTATTTTTTAACAATACAAAACTACACAGTACACTTATCTTTTATAAACGTATTTACTGATTTATTCCATGAAATCCAACGCTATCAAGATTTCCGTATTTCCTTAAACTTTTTTTAAATATTATCTTGATTGTGAAAAGAAATATATTAGCCGAATAGATTCGTTACAAATCAGAACATTGTTGAGTTCTCTAATTGACGTTAGTGAGATGATTTTTCTAATATTCTTCGCTTTATTTAATGTCGGTTCTTGTGTACCGTTTCGGTATCATAAGGATGTGGGCATTAAACAGGCTGAGGTCTTGATGCATCAAGAAAATATGGGGAGGATAATAGGAGGCAATCGAGTGCCTAGTACTACGACTTATCCCTATCAGGTAGTATATTTTTCATAGAAAAATAATACTAGATCAGGTAGCAGCTCGCTATTGCTTTTTTAATGCATGCAAATATGTGAACTTATTTTGATTTATAACCCTAGTGGATTATACCCAGAATCAACACAGCGTAAGTTTTCTTAGAGACTTACACTTTTAATTTTTGTTTAAGGCTGGTATAATTGCAACATTACAACGTGGCTTGACGTCCATTTGCGGTGGAGCTTTGGTTTCGAACACTCGAGTATTGACCGCAGCTCATTGTTGGTGGGACGGCGAGAACCAGGCTCAATCATTCACCGTGGTACTTGGCTCCCTGACTATATTCTCTGGTGGCACAAGAATTAATACAAGAGATGTTGTGGTACATCCATCTTGGAATGATGAGGATATTACCAATGACATTGCGGTAGTTAGGATTTCGAGGGTGCAGTTTAATAGTAAGTGCTTCATACCAGTCCTATTTTGATTCAAAATATGAATACAAAAAAAAAGTTTAAGCGATAGCATTATGAACGAAATGAAAAAAACTGAAATTTTTTTCTAGATAATATCCAGGCAATACAACTACCTACAGCACGGGATGTCAATAATGCCTTTGCTGGAGTAACAGCTACCGCTACGGGCTATGGAAAGACGAGAGATTGTAAGTTTTTAATATACAATAATAAACCTTTTCTTACATTACCAACAACAATAAAAGCTGCAGTATCTCTCTGCAAAAATACCAATTGTCATAATATACTCAAATCATAATGAACAGAAAGACTAAACACAAGTTTAATATAGTACACTCATAATGTACTTTAAATGTCTGTAGGTAGCTTTTTTGTCACAAGCTCGTATTAAGAACCTTATTGCTATGGAGCACATAAAACGTAATTTATAAACGACTAGAAACTTACCTCTTAATGTGAAGTCAATAAAAAATTGAGCTTTTTAAAATACTCATAATATTTTCGTTTCCAGCTCAAACCGGTTTTCCTAAAACCACCATGCTGCATCACGTCAATCTAAGAGTTCTGACCAACGCAGTTTGTCAACGATCATTCACAGACGTTACGTTACATGGAAGTCATTTATGTACTGACGGTTCAAATCGGGTTGGCACCTGTGAGGGAGATTCGGGTGGACCTTTGACAGCTATGGTCAATAATAAACGGATGTTGGTATGTATTGAAGAAATTGTTTAGTTTTCTTGTAATAATCAATTCTTATATCCTAGCTTTACTAGCATTAACTAGCCTATCCTTACTATTTAGAAATATACTTATGATTTTCAGCCGTCGACAACGTAATTGTAATGGTAGAATAATCGTAATAGTCGTATATATAAAAAATATTGTATTCACACCAAATTACAAAAAGTCAACGCAATATTCCGTGTACTTCAAATTTCATCCCATTAGAAGTGTGGAGAAGTCGTAATGTTTACCGAATGATTAAAGTAATTTTCGGCTTATAATTAACGATTCATTATTAGTTGAAAATTACCTGTATTACGATGAAGTACAACTTATATTGAGTACTAAAAACTTGAACACTGCAATTAGTCTAAGCCTAAGTTTATCCGCAGAAATGAAGACAAATGAATAAATATAAATTGGATTTTTAAATGTTACTAAATAATATACATACATAACTTTTATTGGGGTTTAAAGTTTTTTATAGGCGTACATTATATACAAAACTTTACAAGGGCATTTTTACTTCCAGATTGGAATAGTATCGTTTGGACTGGGTGATGGATGTGAACTACGCACGCCCTCCGTATACACGCGAGTAACGTCTTTCCTTACATGGATCAACGGACAACTGTAAAGCCACACACATTCGTAATCTTGAGACCAATATACTCACAACACATATATATTATACGCATTGATTAAATTTAATACGTTTTATTTACAATAAATTCTAATTTTGAAAAAATATTTTATCCTTGACAAGTTCTCTTGTCTTTGTCTCACGTCTTTGATCGAACTGTGAATGCGTGGAGAATTAAAGCAGTTAAATTTTTTAAATCTAGTTAATGATATAAATTACTATTTCCTATATTCAGGAGAGGAGTACCAAATAGTTTGTATATAATCAAAAATCAATTTTTCTACTGAACTAGTGTTGCAATTTCTTTTAATTTTCATTAAGTTAGCAGGTACTGCTGAGATCTACAACAATGTAAGAAAGTTGAACTTGTTCTGAACTTCTAGAATAAACGGTGCGGTTCAAGAGTTTTTTCAAACTTTACTTCATTAGAAGGAATTCTTTTGAAATAGCACGGGAATTTATTGAAGTTTAACTACGTGCACGTTTTATTTGTTGTATTATTGGAAATAGATTTTGATGTTAGTTAAATTGTGTTGGCATCCAAAGGGAACATTTAAATATTATTTACATAATAGCATACGAGCGGATTTTTAGAATATCGGGACACGGTTGGTTAGCCAAAGCGCTATTTATAGCTTTATGGTTTTATGGATACTATCACAGTTGATAAATATCATTACATATATAATTCTTATATATACAAACACAGATCTGGTACGTGCCGTACGACCACGTACTGTTACCTCGTATGTTTAACATAAAAATACATACTCTTATTGATATTTTAAAACTTTATCCCCTTAGAACCTGCTATATATGTTGACGAAAATGATAGTGTAAAAATATCGATAGGAATTCTTTAGTGATGTAGAAAGCCTTATCAGTATAAATCACCGTAATTAAGCAAAAGCTGTCAGTGTCCATTGGCAACCCTTGGTGGAGAGCCATTGATTTCCATTGTGTCCAAGACAATGTTTTAATTAACACGATTATGTTCAGAAGTATACTTTGTGCGTGTGAGTTTATTTATTAATTGCTCCAACACACCATAAATAGCAGGAATGGTTGCGGCTTCGTTCAAGGACCAACTAGTAAAAGAGATTTAAAAACATATTTTTTAATTATTTTAAATTTTTTGACGTTGATAAGTGTACAGTGTTACTATATGAATAAATATATTTATGCCTTTAGTTCCGTGTGCATTACAAACATTGCTATCAGCGGAGAAATATGCTAACATCTGTACGTAATTCTTTTTCGTGGTTATCCCCTATGTAATTAAAATATTTATGTGCAATGTCCGCGTATTCGTATAATAATTTGACAGCGACCCCGTACTACCCGTAAAATTGTAAATCAAAGAGAAACGTAGTAAAAACCTTTTTAATTTTGCTTGGAAAAAGTCTTGCAGGAAAAGTTACCGCAAGTTAAAAGTTCATTATGTTTCTAACACGGGCGGGTTTCAATGTTTTACGAGCTGAGCTCAAACCTCGAATGCATACCATCAAGCCACTGTTCCACAATCAATTAAATTGTCCATTAGTTAAGATTAATAGTGGAATTAACGCTAAGTGAAGGGCAACCTAAAATTGCGTTGAATTATAGTTTAGTCAGTGTGAGTTATGATCCCTAACGAGCCTCCTCTGACCAATAATTTATTTTCATTACTTGTTTCTTACTACTGTAGTTCTCTCACTTATCGTGTATTTACTATGAACAGTCTTTTTAGCCTCTAGCTTAGAAGGAAGACCAAGATTCTTAGAGGATTCAGACCAAGGTATTGGTAAAGTTTTTGTTTTTGTCAATAATATGTTAATGACAAAAATAACATTGCCATTAATATGGCTCGTGATGTCTAGATTATGTTAAATAATCCGTTATATGACATCAAAAATACAGGAAAATAATATAGCGCAAAAATATGTTGAATATAAATTCTATCGTAGTCTAATTTGCTTCTATTTCCACAAAAAAATATTTCATGAACCAAAAGGTAAATTGGGTGGTTGATTTTGGTACTTGTAAGAGATATATAACAAGCCTTTAACATTTTAACTATATTTTAGAGTAGATCAGGAACATTGACCATCTATGACCGTACCGATGACTGTTATTACTTGGTAATTGAAACATAACTAACTATAATTAGTAGTTTGAACGTTGTTATTACTAGGACATCTGAGTATTAACGTAAATATCGTTTGCCTCTTGACGGCGTATTTAATGTCTATGGTGCTTGCGCTGGTCGAAGATTGCAATAAAATATTCCGTAGTACGTCAATAATTTGAATAAGTCTTTTGTCATACCTAAAATATCGTTAGAGAATAATGTCCTTTTTAGCAATATCTCTTTAGAATGAATTTGAAGGTATACAGAGATGTAAAAGTCCCACATTCTAAGTCGGGTAGAAATGGCTTCTATAAGGTTTTAATTACATAATATTTGCTCCTTATATTGTTTTATTAAGTTCGTCGGGTTGTCATACATAAAATTCTACCGTAATATATAGATATTTTTAGAGTAGAATACTTAAATAACAAGGAATACCTTTTTCTATTACAGCAAAAGGCTAGGAATCGAAATGTTATCTAAGCTTAATTGATTTACACATTTGGCAAGATTCCAAGGCTCTGAGTTTCAGAGTTAGTGTCGTTATTTATTTGAATCATACTATAGTCAACCATACGGTTTCTTGAGGCATAGTAGTTTTATATACATTATTCTCAAACGAATAGATCAGAAGTAAAAAGTAATCATGTTTTGTAAGAATGTAGCCATGATGATCACCAAGGAAGAAATAGTATAAAGATCATATAGCTTCTCATTAATTGTATGATTTAAATGTTATTTTTTTTAAATTTGTGTTAACTGTAAAGTTATATTATTTCAGTTCAAAAATGCTCTGTGGAACTTTGATATATTAATGGACTTTTTGAAGGTTCTTTATGGTTATACTTCGTACTCAGCTTTTGGGCATGCCCGAACTTTTTAGGTAAGATCGTTCACGACTGTTTTGCGATACATAATACCCACGACACCTACATGGATAAGAGATTTATGAAACCATCAATTTAGCAGGTTTATATTGTTTGATGAGAAATTAGAACTTACATTGGCTTTATATTATTACAAATACTAGATTTATATTATAGGACTTACACCTAAGAATAATTCACAGTAATTAATAACAAAAGGTACCTCATAAGGTTTACATTAGTATTCAGAAAGTAAAGAATACGTCATATAAAATGTGTTATGAAAATAAATGAAAGCTTTTCCGAATGGAGGTGGGAAAATATTGAAACAGAAAACAAATTTTATAGCATTTGTTTACTTTGTTTTGGCGTATGAACGATGTAGACTTTAGTATAATTTAAATAAATTATAAATTTAAAAAAATAATAAATTTTAAAGTTATAATTTGGGACAAAATTTTATGATATTATTTTACATTAATTAAATTTATAAACAAAGAAATAAAGTTTTTCACGTTTTTTGACATTTGACAAATCCGTCCCAGAATTTTTCAAGACCAGACCTGTGCTCGAGTAGCATATTGAGTCATGTCAATTGGATACGCGTACCCAATTTGTGTCCCCACATCCTCGATGGCATCCATTGCGAGAGAGTCTGCTCCCTCGTTCCCCCGTGTGCTTATGCGCCTTCACCGAGAAGAGTTCGATTTAAACTCCATTTTGATGATCCAGAGAGCGTCAACACACGATAGCAACCAGCGAGGAGCGAGAATCACAATTTTAAGTCTTTTGGCGGGATATGGGAATTCATTGTATGGCAGTAGCGTGTTTAGAGTCATGGTATCTGTCACGTGCGGTGACTCCTACTTCCGTGCCAGGTATGCGGCCGCAACCTCCTTGATACGGAGGTCCAGAGTTGGTAATTATGAGTTGAGTACTGTTGTTTTGCTTGTATTTGCTATTTTTTGGGTGGACTCCCTTGTCATACGATCTAGCTTCTTTTTTATATACAATTTGTATGTAAATGTTATTATGCTTTTTGGATTTGAATCTGACAATAATACCACTTACCTTATTATTTTGATAATTGTAGAGCGCTAACAATTCAAAGGTTTATTTACATATTTGATGTATTCTATAATAGTGAAGTACCCTCGTTCTATAAACGCGTGATTAGGCACGTTTCACACATGACAACCCAATGTTACCGCATACTCGTGTTACAAGCCATTACACACCGAGGTCAGATTGAGTGTAATTTAAAAATGAAATAAGATAGTTTTCTTGTTGGTATTATTCTAAAATTGCATTACTATACAAAAATGGTAAATGATGTCTTAAAATGGGGTTTTGAAAACGTTTTTATACATTTATTCATATTAATAATTTTAGTAGAAAGAAATCCGGTAATTACGGGGCAAAGTGCGGATGAGAAAACTTCACTGAAACATTCTGGAGTGCCATAATGGTTATGACGTTTTAATTTCACGTGTTACTTCCTACGCGCAATTGTAATCAAATGATCTTCACATATTTGTTCATACATATTATATATTAATGCTAATTCCATACACATTCCTAGCATTAAGTGGTATATTCTGGCTATCGACCAAATTAGTCTATAGTACGTAAATGCTTTTTAAATTTTGTGGAGTGTATACTATTTATGTACAATTCTAAATTATTTTAAATGCCACCACAGACATCATTTGTTTCTTATTTCATCGAAACATTCTTCTAAAAATGTATTTTTAAGTTTCTTTACAAATATACATATTATACATTAGCAAATAAACTCTTATACTATTCGTGACTTAATGAAATTACATTGGGCAATCTCTAAAGGTTTTAGCGTTTAATAAAGATAAAATAAAACAACCATTCGACTTAATATCTATTGAAACCCTTAACCAACTCAGTTTATCCTTTCTACCTTCACAAGTGTGAATTTCCTTTACGTAACTTGGCGGAAATTGAACCAGTTCGATAAGATATAGCTTTGGAGAACACGGTAAAGTGGTGCTCAGCATTTGAAATCTTAGGCTTCTGTAATTTGACCTTTAAATGGAAGATTATGAAGGCAATTTGTATTATGAAAGACTGTAACATATTTTTATATACAGAATTGAACAATCGCTTAGACGTTTTGTGATATAACAAAGCTGCCGTAAACCGAAAGTAATTATTTTAAAGTTTTTAATTGTTGTAATTTAAGATTATTTCCATTTCAACTATAGTTAACAGCAAGGAATGAAGTCTCTGAGATACAAAAGATATTTTTTCGTATTTATTAAGATTAACTTATGATATATAACACACATTGAACGTTGTACTATCATTTTAATTAAGAAACTTATTTGTAAGGGTTTCTCGGAAGACAAATTTCATGTACTGTACTGAATATGTTAGTGTAGGATTTGACCTGATACTGTAGTGGTAAGCTCGGGTGCCATCTGAATACTAATAAACTGAGCTATTTGGCATCCTTCCCGCTACAATCGAGAAATCTACATTTCAACCTTTGCAGAACATACGCAGCCAGTTTTTGGGCGTACAATCTTAGATAGTTGTTAGTCAAAATCAGAAACTGTTGAAATAAATAATATTATAATATAGTATATGAAAAGAAAACACGTGAAGCCTGCGTCAGTTTTACTGATTATTTAGTCTTTATAGGCACGTAAATCCCTCTTCGATGACCGAGAAACGTTGGCTTATAAAATCTAATAGTAGTTTATAAGGTTCATAGTAATTTTAATGAAAGTATAAGCGAGTACGCTTGGACCTATCATTATTGTCTCGTAAGCTCATCTCTTAAAATAATTTTTAGAATTTAGTTTTTTACGTGTTAAATGAAAATGTATTGCACAAACGTAAAGTTCTAGTCGAATTTTATGTTAGAAGCAACTCCTGCAATATTGTTTACGACGTATGCAAATTTATTGATGTGTAACATTTTGATGACGTTACGAGGGCTATATTGTGAATCGTATGTGGTTGCAACCTCATTTATCCAAGTTCTTCGCCAGGCCTTCACCAGCGCTATTTTAAAACTATGAAACAAAAGCAAATACTGATACGAATTATTTTAGTCAAAATTTAATAAATAGGATGAGTATTGCTTGTAAGATCAAACATATATTTTAATTTCACTAACCAAATTTGAATAAAAAACTTTTAATATTATGTGCCATCATAAAAAGCGGCAGTTTACTTCGAATAATGTATCGTATATAACATTCATTTGCGGCTATTACTCAACGGAGATGCTACGCGTTAATTTGATTGCGAGTACTAGTGACGAACGTTAAATGTCTCATAATATTCGAAACTCTAAAGTATTAAGGTATAACACAAACCACGCATCCGAACCTACTTCCTAGATTTTAAAAAGGTTTTATTTAACTTGCTTAACTTAAAAAGGTTTTATTCACTTTGGATGGAATCTTGCAACAAAATTTGGAATATCCTCAAAGGATCGAGTTGACAATACTTGGTTAGCTTTGACGTTATTGTAAATCCAACACGGCGGAACACTCGAGACATCGGTACGAAACGAATAACTAGAAAAGTGACGTAACTCTGAATTCAATATGGCGGCTTTTAAGATGTCGGAGTAAGTTTTCGATGCTTTCTTAGAATATGGATATTAAATGGACTTGCTGAGAGTTGTAAGCGTTAGTGTTTTAAGTATTCTTGATTATCGGTGTCAAAGTGTTTTAGTCTGTAGCATAAGGTAAGTAGTTGTAGTATTGTCCATTCCATTGTATATGTCGGCGACGCGCCGGGGATATCGGGTCTAGGTTCCATTAAAACACACGCAATAACTTGATTTTAATTAAAAAATATAATTCTAATACATTAACTTGCGCCCATATATTCTAGGTCCGAAACTTTTTAATACGGGGTACATTAGAACGCGTCTGTTTATTAGAGCTAGACTTAGATATTAAGTAACTAATGACCTTACAATGATGGTGGCTTAAATGATAGATACACTATTCTGAGAAATATATCCAGTTCTATATTCAAAATTTCGATTGTATTTCACAGAAATGTAGAGCAATTAATGTAAATAAAAACGTTTATCTTTTGATACGGAATATTTTTCCAATAAAAAGATGAAACTGCTATCGTTTGTTTTTGTTGTAGTTTCATATTGAATGTAATAAAGATAATAAAATATCCAACTATTAATTCTCATTTCCTTATAATATTTTAAGGTTAACATGAGCATTGCGTGGACAATAAAATGTAATGGGTAGGAATAAATCTTAAAGGCCTATCTGTTATCTGCATTTAGTATACATGCACAGAATATTTTGAACAGTGGTTCTATAAAAAATAATCATAAACCTTCTTCTTAGAATTAAATAATACTTGAATAGTAATTTAATATTTTGAAGATTTTTTTTGGCCTAAGCCCTATTAAATCTTTAAAGTTTTCTTCATACACGCATCGTTCAGAGGAATAATCTTCAAGTAAGACCATCATATGCCAACATATGAATTGAATTTCTAAACTCTCTTACATGGGCGGTGAAATCACTTAAGTTCCTGTACTAAATTTTTTTTTAACTACACTAATTTTGTTGTAGATAAATCCATACTTTTTTTTTTACTTTTTTCTGTGACGCCTTCACGTATAAAGTAAATCACCGTTTTGGGTTGAAAATAATTGGAGACCTAAGCTTTAACATAGGGTTTTAATTTGAAACTCAACTCAACTCAAGCAGGAATTAAAGTTCTTGCGGGTGAAACTTCGGGGGAAAAATAAATAAGTTTGTATTTTACATAAAAAACCTTATAAAGACATGTTATTTTTAAAAAATAAACAAATTATTCCTGGTATGTAATTTAAATAACAAATACACTTACACAAAGTAAGAAATAATTATTTTGGGAGTGTAAATGGTTTCTTCTTACTGCCGTTAAACTCTTATAGAAGGTATAAATTGTGAAAATAGGGTCACGTATTACCTTATGCTAAGGTTAACACATTCAGCGGGCCATATCTAATCGGCTACCGTGGTCACCAGAGAACATTATTATATATAGAAAAACCTAGTCGAGAAATAAATAGGCGCATTGAAAGGTATATTTTTATCTAGGCCAAACAAATTATCTACCTGATAATAATGTTTCTCGCTTTGAAGTGTAAGCTTTGTAAAGCAAGCGTGGGTTCGAATAACACAACAACGGATTTCTCTTTCCAATCAAAATGTGTTGATATTTCATTTTCTTCAATAATTAATTTGTAACTCAATTCTAAGATTAACCGAGCTTGTTAGGTCAAAGTACACTTTGATTGTCAGAAAAAGAAGTTTCCATATTTTTAAAGCTTATATTAATTTCCTTCAATACATATATGACCGGTTCATATAACGTGTATCGGTTCATTCGCATAAACAATCAATCAAGCATGAAATGATAAAATAAAAACAAAAACCTATCAGATGGTTGTCGGAGTTGACTGAAATATTGCTAATATTTCGTGTATGGAAATCATGAGTTGTTCGCAAGTGTTACATTGTGTGATATTGAAATTCTGTTAGTTGCTTTATTCTCAATACTGTATTATAATATAATAGTTACAATACCATTGTTACAAATTATAATAATAATTAGAACATTTGGTTGGTCTTTTTTTTTATCTAAGCTTTTTATTTGCTTTTTATCTAAGCTTAGTATTACTGAAAATTGAGAATTGTATTAAAAACGTAATATGTACCATACAATTTTTATAACAGAATAAATAACCTTCAGAGTTATAAAAGACTTATATATATAGCCTAATTGCGCTCTTTAATTTAAGCACGTGTTCATGTGTTTTCTGTGATAAAACCATAGATTTATAATAATTTATTTAAAAGTTTAAGAAAATAATATTGTTTGTTTATGTTGTATAGTGAAAGGGTAAAACTTTATGATGTATTAACTATTATTGAAGTAGTCATTTAAATTATACTATTTTTTTAAAAATAAACCAAAATAAGTAATATTACATTCTAAGATTTCTGGGGTTTCAACGATAATTTTTTTTTTTATAGAACAGGGGGCAGGAGCAGGAGGCTCACCTGATGCTAAGTGACACCGCCGCCCATGGGCACTCGCGAAGCCAGAGGGCTCACCAGTGCGTTGCCGGCCTTTGAGATGTTTATACGCTCTTTTTTTGAAGGTCCCTAAGTCGTAATTATGAAAATATGACTAAGATAATATACGAAGCCCTATTCTATGAAATAAGACTTCAAGACCATTAAATTATCTATATCTATCTTAATCTTCGACAGCGCTGATGGGCCGGGTATTATGTAAATTGTCACGGTAATGGTATTATGACGTCACACATGACGTGTGACATAGGTCGCTTCATTCTAGTCACGATTCAGCCGCACAATTACTCACTGAATACGCCCTTGTTGTGTCAAAGTTGAAATTGAGGTATGGTACAATTATCCTGTGAAAAATATTATGTATATTTTGTGTTTTTTATTAGATTTTTCGAAGGCATTTTTCAGCATATGGATTTTTCATTGCCTGGAAGAAAGCGCTTTACCGATCCAGAACAGTTTTATAATGACAGTATGTTTGTAAATGAAACAGATTACGAAGCAATAAAATATTGTATTTATAAAGATCTTAAAGCTTTTAAATTAGTTATACAGTATTATTATAATATTTATTTTATTTTTTAATTTTTTTTTATTTTTTCCTACTAGGCTTACCCCCCGGACGAAGTTATCTCCGGGCCGTGGAATAGCTAATTTTTTGGGACTTTTATTTAAATAAAGTAGTCATTCCTATTAATTTTACATAACATTGCGTTATTATAGGTTTCATTATGTTATATGTAGACTATTATTTCACAAACTGTTAAATCATATTTATCTATTTTTACCTATTTCTATTATTTACAATTGTTCCTATTTTTATACAGTACTCTACTATTATATCCCTTTTTTCCTTATCAGCTAATACTTTACTTATGTTATGTCTGTCAATTCTATCTATTTTTAATTGTGTCTCCAGTTTAATTCTGTCGTAAAGGTGTATAGTACAGTCGAACAGTATGTGTGGCACACTTTCTTCCGCGCTTTCGCATAGGCACGCCGAGCTCTCCTTTAGTTTAAACCTATATAAGTAGGCAGAAAATATAATATTTATTTAAAAATCTGATAATCGTTTTAATAAAATACAATGTTAAAGTCGTACAGTTTTTCTACATAAGTATTTCAAGCAAATGAATCTTAAATATATGTATATACTGTAATAAAAATATGTTATATAAATAAATACATTTAAATTCTAACGACGAGTTTCTGGTAGGAGTGTTTTTGGTTAAAATATGATAAACCGAATCGAGTCGCTTGTATACATTAGGTACCTAAAGATATAATAATTTTGAATACTCAGTCAGTGTACCGAGAATGTCATTGCCTAATGATCTGTCTACAAAAAGACGATTTTACGAAAATATCAGGAGTGCTAAATACCATATATATATATTTGTAATATTAAGTAATATGTAAGTATTAAGTAATTGTGGATGTTTTGATAGCTGTAGCTATAATATATAGCTAATAATATATAGTGTGCTTTCATTGATAAGATTCGTTGAGTAACCTCAGAGGAATATAATAATAATAATTGATTTATTCGGACAGCGACGGATAGAGGCCAATGTGTGTCCTTAAAGCTGCGCGTTGATCCATGTAAGGAAAGCCGTTACTCGCGTGTATACGGAGGGTGTGCGTAGTTCACATCCATCGCCCAGTCCAAACGATACTATTCCAATCTGGAAAAAATCCTCATGTATAATTTCATATAGAATGTTAATCGTAGTTTATAAAATATAATAGTTTCAGAAGATATTGATATACCTCTGAGAAAATTTACATTTTTGAATAACTGTTAAAACTGTTTATATTGTATACATTCTTTACTATTTATTGTTTAAAATCATGTTGTCGTGCATGTGCCGAATTTCCCATTGATGATTATTTAAGAGTTTCGTGAACATTTAATTCAGTTCAATTCTTTATAATAACAATTTTGTTTTATAAAAAAATATTCTCGTATAGTTTGACTTATGTAATGATATGAGAAGAGATATTCTACTTCTAGGAAAATTCGGCAAACATAAACTATAAAACAGAGTAACTTAATAAACCAATCTACAAGCAATACTCCGTAAAAAAAACCCTCAACCACTCGAGGCACGATTCGCCCCGACACCGTAGCATCCTCAGGATGTAGCCTCTACGAACAGCGTAGGATGAGTCATCGATGATAAGGGTTTCGTACTATGGTCTTCCGCAAAGTAACGCATGATTCTATTAATTACAGACTAACTTCTGAATACATACCAACATCCGTCTATTATTGACCAGAGCTGTCAAAGGTCCTCCTGAATCTCTCTCGCAGGTGCCGACCCGATTGGAACCGTCAGTACATAATTGACTCCCATGTAACACAACATCTGAGAAACTTCGTTGGCAGACAGCGTTGGTCAGAACTTTGAGTTCCACATGATAAAGACTGGTGGTTGTTGGAAAACCAGTTTGAGCTGCATACGAATAAATCTTAGTTATTGGTTTGCGCATCAAACATTTAATAAAATTTGTTTGACGGTTTGCTGCAACACGCTTTTATTCAACATAATTATGTAAATAATTATACAAATTAGAGGAAATGAATTTATGTTTGCCCTTTGATATAAATTGATTGGATTTTGTAAATAAAGTGTATTGATTTGTGCATTGCAATTAAACATTTTTCTCTACTATACAAGCGCAATTCTGTAGCATTGAGGATACCAATTAACTTTCAATAGCCATTGATATCAATACCGATTGCAATATTGAGTTTACCCCGTAATTCCATGTTTGTGACGGAGATTTCATGTTTGAATGAAGTTCTATGTATTCTACATTGAATTTGATTTGGTCATCCTCACCGCTCTTTAATAGTTAATGAAAATTCTCTAATTAGTAATTATCGGGTGTACATTAAAATTTAATTCATATCGTTTATTTGTATTTTATTGTTTATTAAAAACTTACAATCCTTCGTCTTTCCGTAGCCCGATACGGTAGCTGTCACTCCGGCAAAATTATTATTGACATCCGATATAGCAGGAAGTGGTATTGCCTGGATGTTATCTAAAAAATATAATTATTTGTAATCTCGAACTTAATATATTCTTTGCTTCCTATATTTTATTTGGTATCCTATATTCGGTAACTATGGTGAACAATGCTACTACTGGTTCGTCAAATCCCTTACAATACGTATAAATACTTACTATTAAACTGTACCCTCGATATCTTAACAACCGCAATATCATTAATAATGTCCTTAACATTCCAATATGGATGTACAACGACATCTTTGGTAGTAATTCTGGTTCCCCCAGAGAATATAGTCAAGGAGCCAAGAACCACAGTGAATGATTGAGCCTGGTTCTCGCCGTCCCACCAACAATGAGCTGCGGTCAATACTCGAGTGTTCGAAACCAAGGCTCCACCACAAATAGACGTCAAGCCACGTTGTAATGTAGCAATAATGCCAGCCTAAAACAAGGTAAAACATGAAAGATTTGCGCTAATTAATGATAGGATTGATGTTCTGAAATTGGTAAGCCACTTAAAAACTGTTAACCGTTAGGTACGGTCATTTTTTGAAGGGTCATAACGGTTCATAAATACTTCTACTAGTTGCTGGTTCGACAAAGTGGTACTGCGCAACAGTAAGTGCTTTAAGAAGCACCTGGTGGTGGAACTCCAGACATTGAGGTAAAGCGGATAGAATTTAGCGTTCTGCCTCAACTATTTTCTACTGTTAGGTTGGTATTTTATATTAGCGCTGTGAGCGCAGATATAACTTATCGTCCACGATCAGAAAATTCAACAGTGGGACAAACCATAAAACGTGCTCTGATGATTTTCTGCCTTGATTTATCATACACATCTCGGTTTATAGGCAAATCAAGTACATGTTACGCAGAGTAAATTAATTTCATTTTGTATACACAAGCAATATGGATTAATAGATAACGCTGTTTTCTTTTGTTACTTTATATAATACCTGATAAGGATAAGCCATGATACTAGGCACTTGATTTCCTCCTATTATTCTTCCTACATTCTCCCGAATCATCAAGTGCTTGGCCTGCTGAACACCGACATCCTTGTGATACCGGAATGGTATGTTACAATCACAAAGATTAAATAAAGCAATAAATAATATTAAAATCATTATACAAACGCTAATTAAAATATGCAACAAAACACTGATTCATTAAGAACAATCTAATCGATTAATATAATATTCGTTATCAAGATAAAATAGGAATAACTATTTACGTATAAAACGAGGCAATCAAACTACAGATAATTTTGGATTTCACAGAAAATAAGTACCTTCTTCAGATTATAAATACAATGTTGGCGCCTTCCAACGTCCACTTTATAGGTATATGCCTATTCCTGAACATATATATTTTTACCTTGAAATTGTGATTATGTTGCCTTTAATAATCTTATTTACTCTTATCAAACTAGAAACTCTTATAATGTGAGCCCATAGTCAACCGGTGTAAAAGCATTTTGAGCCTGATTAATTGAAGAAGTGTTCTTTTGTAGGTTATAATCATATTTAAAAACTTTAAAATGCTTGCGAATCGAGACTTAATGTTACAATTTCTTTAAAAGTAAACTGTGGCTACCAGTATTAATAGTTGACGGAAAAGAGCAGAAATCATATGGATTTTTGGTAAACATAATTAAAAAAACTAGGTGCAAACCCAGTGTATAGCAGTAGTCTCTAATATCAATGAATAATATAATTTATCTGATAAGGTGCTTGTGATAATCTAACCTGTATCAAGTTTTAATATGTAATATATATGAGTAATTTTATGTTTTTTTAATGCAACGAGGGCAAATGGGCAAAATCTGATATTATTTAAGCTGGTTCCACTTAGGGGTGATGCGTGACAGAAAGTGGAAGAGAAGCAAAACGCTCAGTTGTGGAACGACGGACATTTAGGCGATACGTAGATAGGTTTGGTACTGGGGAGGTCTTGCCCCGAGTTATCTGAACAGTATTCGATGCTGAATTTGCGCTTTATAACGTTGCTAGCGGTGACCTGGTGTGAAATACCGTCTTGCCTTGCTGAGCACACCAAGCTTCTTGGAGGATATCTTATCCTTATAATTGCAAAATTGAACGTCGTTTAATATACTAACGTATAAATTACCACACTGACTAAGGCTTTAGGGGGAGTGTTATCGAAGAGAGAACTAACACAATGGTTTTTTATAAGCGGAAAACAAAATTTAGTCGATCCCAGTTCATGACATTTCAAAATAATACCTCGACAGACACCAGTGTTCCAGTGACAGCTGTCAAGTAGCAGCAAAACATTGATATGCACATAGCACCGCCATTAAGAAACGGTTGACTGATTGCGCTGGTGCAGTACCCTCTTTCACAGGTTATTTAATTAGTGGATGGTGGGATCGCTACGTCCCCACGCCAATAAAATGTGAAATAACTTATTTATAAATATCTTACTTAAACCTACACACATAGACTATTTTGAAAAAGTCATGGCGTCGTAGCCTCTGATTCTGTGAAGCCCGAATTAATTACAGCTTGATGGTAACCCTCTAAAGGACCCTCTGCATTAAATTTTATTTACTCGGAATAATACTAAAGGCGATATAATAAAGCCTTAATACGTGAAGAAACATACAAAGTATAATAAACAAACACATAAACCATGTTTTGTTATACAAAGTATAACAAAAAAATTTATGTCCATAAAATGTTTCGTTTACTGAAAAAGCGGAAGTCATCTAAATAATGGAAAGAAGTAACGGTCAAGGTTCAACCGTTCCTACAAATACGTTTGAGGTATAAATATTGTCTCTACCTATAAATAAAACAAACATTAATAAAGTTATCATAATGTAATATTGTTATTATATAACATATGAATAGAATTTTGTACTTATTAAATAAAAGATACTTTAATTACATCTTAAAGAATTTCAAAGATCTGAAATAACTTTTATTGAATTCACCACATGATAATTTGCGTTTCGAAACATTCATCGAGTATGAGCAATTAGCAAGTTAGGCTTGTTAATGATGACGAAGGGTTTGTTTTCAGCCACGTGTGAGCTTAAACGACCCCTGGACGCATGTGTAATAAAATTATAGCCCCGTGTCTCGCATGACAAGGATTGATTAAAACTGTCCCTCTTGACGGTTAGAGGAAATGGTCGTTGTCTATGAGCATACTGAGCACGTGGGTCGTTGATTCGCTTATTAACATATAGCTTAAAGTTTATCAATGTAAGATGGTCATGTGTTTATACGCTTTAACTATCTTGTAAAATTCAATATTATAAATAGTATTTGAACTGTGAAAGTAACTTTAATTAAGACAGTTTGTTGTTTAGTTAACCTCTATAAACACCATACCTAGTGTTTATAGAGGTATATATGTGATTCCCATAGTTTTTTGTTAATTATAATGCGGCGATAAGTAAAATAAATAATAATAAATATATAAGATCTCCTATTATACAGTTTTGTACGTAATCTTCAAGCCCGGCCCTCTATGATATGTTATGAGAAATTGACCTCATGAATCAACACTTATAGCGCTCGGGAATTTATTAACAAATCTTTCTAAAAGGCTTATTTTATAAGATATGTTGCTTTGCAGTGATATTTCACTCATTGTATGTTATGATAGAGTGTTGAGGCATTATGAAAAAAGTATTATTTATCATTATTATTAGGTTTTTCTCTCTAAATTATTTTTAAACTCTGATGAAAAGAGACAGGTTACGTCTTTAGCTAAAACAGTCCAATTGGACTGATTCATTTTTTATGAATGTGGTTAGAATTTAACAGACCGATCAAAAAGTTTTATTGAAATTTGGGAAAATGTTATAGGTAATTTCGTTTGAAATGTTAAACAACACGTCAGAAGTTATCTACAAATTGCACACACAATAATAATAAATAAAAATGCGTAACGGCCAGTGTAATATTTCCATACTAATTGTGGAAAAACGTTAGAGCTACTCGTTGTAATGTATTTTTGAGTTCACTGAATTGCATTTAACCTGAAATTGCTTGATTTATATGTAGGTAAGGTAAGGCGGGTGTCACACGGGCTTACGCTAGTACAAGTGACATAGGTCGCGATTACCTGACTTGCTAAATCTACGGTCCTCAAATTTATGTATACATAACTCTCCTAACGAGAATACAAGTATATTTTTATATTTACGGATGTTACTGTATATAATGCAACTTTTTTTTATATTTTCAATAATTAGAAACAGTTCAGTTTTAACTACTACAAAATTATATGCAGTTAAAACTGAAGAGTTATTTGAATGTGATTATCTCATGTGGTGCGAATTGATTGAAAAAATGTTCTGGAAACGGGGGCAATTGTTACCTTTCTTATGTAATACCATGCATTGTAATGATTGCGAGTAGAACCGCTATGAAAAGCTACAATACGGTACAATAGTATAAACAACTAGCTGATCCGGCAAACGTTGTTTTGCCATACATGTGATTTCAATTCTCAATTAATAAATAAAAAGTAAGGGTTGATCGTAGAAGGGTGAAAATTTAGGATTGTATGTATTTTTGTATGTTGTATCATAAAAAAATAGAAACTAAAATTTTTGTCTAAAAAATAAAAAATAAAATTTAGGGTGGACTACCCTTAATATTTAGGGGGATGAACAATAGATGTTGGCCGATTCTCAGACCTACTCAATACGCTCACAAAGTTTTATATAATTTTATATAATATTGTGAATCTAAACCATTCCCAGATCCCCTTGAACACACACAAAAAATTTCATCAAAATCGGTCCAGCCATCTGAGAGAAGTTCAGTGACATACACACTCCCAGAGGAATGATATATATAAAGATGTAGACACCTTGTTGATACTATGATGCTGCAATCGATAGCTTTGAACGATATTTCAATGGTTAAATATACGTAATGTACTAGTTACGTGTTCGTTATGAACATCACATTTCGTTAATCATTCTATGATAATCTTCCACTTATTTAGACAATAACAATCATGTCTAGGTCAAGCGCAAATAGAACAGCTTATAGCTACTTCACGTGTGCATTTAAATTTCGCCAAAACTCGCGTTTATTGCAAATGTTTTACGCTCGGCTTAAATATAGTTTGTGAAGTTTTTACGAGTTTGTAACGCAAACTGCGGCTGTAATTATACTTGCTCAACAAAGCCTTTGAGCTGTAATCAATTTAGTGTTTGTAAGCTTACAAAATGACAAAATAATTTCAATTAAACTACCGACTATATACTCTTCAAACGAGTTTTCTTTTACACCTTTTTTTTTGAAAATGAGTAATAAAATACGACGGTGATTAATATAGTGTTATTATTAAAAGTAATAGAGTTATAAGTATTTATAAAATATAAATATTTTTAAGATTAATTCCTTATCTGATTACAGATAAGACATTAATCCTCTTTATTTGTAGTCTTATCATAAAATCTTAATTTAATGAACAAATCGATTGCGAATGTGATAAAGTTTAAAGTTTGTCGGCTGAAGATAACTTATCTGATCTCTATATCTTTTCAAACAACGACTAAATTATACAGATAATTTCTATAATACGTTTGTACATTTTCTCAATAAGGTTGACTCATCTAAATTACTAATTTAATTTAGTTATAATATTTTAATTTTACACGTAGGCATTATTTTTTAAAGTTCAAATGAGATAATTCTCAATACAACGATGTTATAATATAATTAATACTAATCATGTTATTATTGTGTAATGTAACGTTAAAATTATTAAGTGTCTATTTTTTAACTAATTTCCTTTGGAGTGAAAGAGTGACAATAAAACTTTTGAAATTCAGCCATTGTTTTATTTCGTCATGATATAGTTATGTGTGTTACACCTATATTTTACAATGTTTGACGTTGGTAACAGTGAATTGAAAGCATTTTAACTAAAAAGAGCTAAAATGAAAATTCTATAAAGCCTCTACTTAAGATACACTTTTTGTAAATAATTTGTATATTCCTTATACTAGTACCTCTTAATTTAATAATACTACTACATCTTAATTAAATAGTCTTATATCTCAGATTTTCCAAATGTATTTCATGAACATTACAAGATTTAACCTAAGGGCCCTACGGTCTGCCCGAAGCACTTATAAACTTAAACAGTTACCAAGTAATTAACTTAACAAAACAGGATGCTGGGAAAAGTTACATTCGATAAAAACTTGTGGTAAATTATCTGGTGAAGTAATTAATCAAAGCGACGTCCAGGGTATCGTTAATTGCTAGAAAAAGTTAATTTATTATGGGTTTTCTGCTGTGCTGAAACATTATCATAATAATTGTATAATGACAGAGACATTTCAATCGCTTGCTTTTAAGACCAATGAAAGTGAAATAGAACCTTAAATTATCTATTATTTGACGTTTTGTTATTTTATAATTTTATTATCGAATACGAGTTAATATACATATATTTATATATCATTTCATTACATAATGAAATGATTTTGCTGAACACAATAAAAATTGAAAACATATGAATTAAAAGAAGTGCAAATATTTTCAGCTCTTTAAAGATCTTATAAAAATCATCAAACTTTATTACACTTTTCCTATACGTAACAGTTTTCAAGAGAAGTTTTTGGTTGTTTTCAAATCTTATCTAACATCCAATTGTAAGTAAAAGTTTGTGCAGACCCAACTGGAGATAGGCCAAAATTGAACGATTATAAAATCTATAAACTGTTTCCAAGTTCGTTTTGCCTCAAGCTATTTGGAAGCCTCCTGAGTAAGGGGGAACAGAGACGAACTACATAAAGTATCATGCTTATTTTATAAGCTCTTCAAAAACAAGACCAAGTTTGCAACCTGAACATACATAAGTAATGAGATTGCAACTCAATTTCGAAGATATTTAATCTTCAATGGTTTGAGTTGAAATTTTGTATCTGAAATGTAAATTGTGTTCGAATTACAACATGTCAGTCTAAATCCAATATTCCGAAACATCCAAAAAGGTGGATTGTTACTACAGTCCTATAAACTTTTTGGATACAAAATTAATGCTTACATTTGTACTGTTAACAAGTTTCGTTCATGTGTACATAGCCTATTGTTCACGTATATTTTACGTAACTTTCGCAAATTCCTATGCCAAATATTGTGTTATTGGGTCAGCGGGTATGTATTGTATCATTTTATTATATTTGAAATGTAGTAAAGGGTTTTAAAAGCTGGTATACAGAACTAGAACAATACATTTTTGTGTGGAAAACTTGAGATTCATTGTTTTATTTCAAACTGAAATACGACTTTATAACAATATCAAATATTTATATATTACGAAATTTATACATATATTATATACCAGAAGATTTTTTTAGTTGAGCTCGCTAGTATCAGTAGCTCATATCATCTGTTGGAAACGTGTTAATAATATAAATAGAAAACCTTTTTTTACAAATAGTTTCGTTAATATAGCGTCATAATTTATTGCCCGATATCTACGTAGTATTTTAAGCGTCGTTTTCTTATATGAAACTTGAACGGTTTGTAATTGTAAAATTTCAAAACTAAGGTGAAGCTGTACCTTAGTTTTGAGAAATTTAAAGTCTAAAGTGGCGTACGGTAAGCATTGCAAGTGACGCTTTGAGATTTAAATTTTCTCCTTGCTCGTATTCTTTATCTCTTTCACAAACAAAACGGACCGCAACTAGATAGAGTGACATTCCAGATTTTCCAGATATTCGTGCCAAAGTACAAAAACGTACAGAGGTTCAAAACATTTAGTTATATAAGTGTGTACCTGTAACGGGACTGAAAACTATCAAAGTAAATAAATGATCCAATACACTGTTATTATTCCTAACTAAAATTTATTATTAAACATTTTTGGAATATGTTGAATTACGTGTAGGGAATGAACTACAAAACCGTGTAATTAATGGACCTACTATCCGTTTAGTAAACTGTAGGATCGCAGAGTGGAATACATAAGCGTTCGTTAAACATTCATGAGCGGTCTTTTTTGCATTGTTTAACTCTAGATATTCTTACTTCCTTCCACTTCATTTCTTCCTTTCTCCCTTTTTCAACGTCTTGTTGCTTTTAAAATAACCCATATTTACATTTTCAGTAGCGAAATACAGTATGATGGTGCTTTCAAGTAATTAATTTAATAAATTATAGTAGATTTTGCTGTTTTCTTTTGTTAGCTTCTTAATAAGGTTTTGTGAGTATTATATATTTAAATATACAATTTATATTATTAGTTTCATCACACTGTGATCAAATGTAATAATATTCGTATGGTATCTATATAAAAATTTGTACGTGGAATTCTATTATGTCAGCTTTAAGCTCATGCTCGCACGCTACTTGTATTGTAAAAGTCTCCCAAATATCATATTACCTGTTCGTCATATCATAAATTTATATTTTTATATAAAGTTATATTTAGTGTTATAATATATTTTTCGTTCGTATATAATATTTGTATACATTGTGTATATACAATACAATACAATAGTTTTATAAAACTATTCCATTGTATCTTGAACTGAACACCATTTTTATATACCTAATATCAGGCTATTGATATTCGATAGTTTCGGAATACGAGGTAATTTATTGACGTCATAATGTTATTAGTATGCACTGAGATCAATTTATGGCAAATTGACATTAATAATGTATCACGATCATGCTAGGGCAAGACTATTATCCCGGGACTACGGAATCGGGATGACGATAGAAGCAATTTGAATTGTTCAATGCCCCTAGCGATGATTTTTTTGTTTGTAAAAACATGTCTTTGAACATCACTAAACCCCTATTGGTGCACTCAGACTGATTTAGTTTTGTTGAATCTTGTCAGAACACTTACACGTATATTTTATTTTTTCTTTAAGAGTGGTGGTCGGTATCTGGTATAGTATAGATCTTCATCGCTAATGATTATCATGAAATAAGGCTGGTAAAAAAATGCGGCTGAACATGGAAATAATTATTTAAAATTTACATATATGTAATAATAGATAATAAACTAATAAATTGGCTTAGTTGTATAAGTAATGGCAGATGATCATTTCCTATTCTGGTAAAAGTATATTTACATTGAATTTGTGCTACGTAAAGTTAATAGAAATATAAAATAATACAATATATTTAACTATAGATAGTATTAATCTAAAAAATAATCATTTTTTTATTTTTTTATGTAAAAAACAAATCCCTATTTTCATACACCCACACCAAAATTAATTAAATGGGACCCAATGCTTACGGAAATAAATAAAGATTATGCGTCCTTCAGCATAACAAGCGTTTCAAATAGCAGAAACCTTTTTGATCTCTAAAACAAAGGCAAGAATTAATTAACATCTAATAATTAATTAATATTTAAAAATTATGAGGAATTTAACAAACATTAGAAATGTAATTGGAAAAATTGTAATTATAGAGTGTTAAGACGAATTTTTATCCTACTGAAAATTAGCTAGCTCTTCTTCCACACCTCTTCAGGCGCACAACAGGCGTACGAATAAAACCTTCATGCTGTTAGACCCTGGAATTAACGTGGGGTTGGATTCAAATCCTTTCCAATGACTGACTATCTAATTTGATACGATTTATTTATATATTTAAAGGTTAAGGTACATTAAGGTATGAGACATTACTAGTTTAAGATTTAGTTTATACGAAAAATATTAACTAACTGAACACCTCACAGAATGCACACAGTACAGCTAATAAAATAAAAAAATACAGTAAATAAAAAAAAATGTAGAGATCAACGTAAAATTAAATTACTTTCAGAACTAGTTTTGAAAATTTTCTAGTTTCTATGGATTAAGTAAAACATTCTAACAAATTTTGAATAGAATTGATAGAATATGACTTACTGTTATTAATTAATAGGATCGGAGAAAAGTTATGAAAACAAGTATAAATTAAAAGGTTCTTTTAAGGTTGGCGTATCGATTTAATCATTAGAAACTTTTAATACTGATTTGTAATTAATGAAGCTCTTAGTTGGAATTTTAGGATTTACTGTTTCGTTCTAATGTATATTTTTCTTTTTATTTCTTTACCATCATTAATGAACATAAGAGGTCACATTTAGGTTTATAACACTATGGTTTATAAAACTATATAGTTTGCTTTCAAATTCAGCATAAACTTAGTAAATTCGTAAAAAGGAATATTTTTTTAGAAAATTCAATATCTCTTCTCAACAAATTGCATTTCTAATTCCACCATATTGCCATTGATCGTTTTTCTAAAGTTAACGAACATTGTTTGCTCTTCATCACACATGAGATAGAAACGAAGATTTTAGACTACCTACTTAAATAAATAAAAATGTAATTTGTTACCTTACTTTCTTGATGATGTAGAAGTTTCGCAGATATGAGCAGTCCTACTGTTTTTCATACCTATCAAATGACCACAACATAAAGGGTGTTATACATCTATTGAATTATTCACGACCTCGTTGGTCTTGTTGAGGGCTCAAGCACTACACCTGTATAGTAGATAAATCACGGAAATTTGCATATCTACGAATGATGTACGTATACAGAATTCAATACTTTAGAAATGATTTCAATCATATAATTTTATGAGGAAAGAAAAACTAGAGCTTTTTACCAAGATCACGTAGTAAAAATGATCGAAATTCAGGCAATATGCTCAAGTAAATAACACGGTTTATCTAGAAATTTGAATAAAACTTCTTCTAACCACGAATTGATTTACATTTATGTACTTCGGAATTGTGAGTGTTTTTAAACATTTGGTCATCAAATAACGTAATAAATTCCTACATATTAGTCATTTTATAATAAATTCGCACATGTTTAATCTACGTCAATACTTTTTAACGCACAGAACTCCAAATAAACGCGTATGGTGTGAATATAAATCCTTGTTAGAACATTACTCTTAGAGATTTTCAGTATACAAAGATATTACGCCAACATTAAAATCGCATAAATATAGAGAATGCTTACGCAAATGCACTCAGCATGTCGTTATAAAATGTGTGTTTTTTGTGTGCCAAAAGAATGTGTGTCGGAGTTTACATAATTTTTCTTAATGGCACTGTAATTGCGGGGAAATCTGGCGAAAATATTATGCGAAGCTTTCTTAAAAAAATTACAAATGGAATGTTAAACCATTGAACTCACAGAATACTATTACCAGCTGTAATGCAAACCTTATTAAAAACCGGGCAAATGCAAATCCGATTCCGTACAATTACATGAACTGCCAAACACGACAACAACAATACAATAACAATGATGTATAAACGCAAAACGGTAATGTTTGTTGAATGCTGCTTATTTAATTCAATTTTTTGTGGCAAATCAACTATCTCATCATCTGTGATAATTTCAAGTGTCGAACTATTACAATTCATGAGACACTGGTGAACGAAGACAGTCTCGGTTTTCCCATTGGATAGGAACGCTAAAATCGAAAAATTATAACACCATAAATAAAGTACAGAGGAGGCAGATTAGTGCTAAGTTTTAACACTTCAAATGCAATTACATAATTAGCAGCTTACATCATTGATTTAAATGACAGTTTATTCTTGAACGGCAATTAATACCTTCCATTGAAAAGGTTCGAATTCCGGAGACAATAAATTTTTTAGCTGAGCATCATCTATTTTACTTTCCACTCGAAATATCGAAAAGCTACAAATGATTTTCGGTCAGAAACTGTCACGTATTGAGAAAAAATCTTCACACCGTGACGTAACGTTTAAAGGTGGCTACACAATTTTTAGTTGCAGGCGAAATCAAATATGTTTTCTTTTTTAATTATTTTGGACTAGGCTATACATATTTTTTTTCTTTTTGGAATCCATATAAGTGTTTCTTTACATTTAATGAAGTTATCGTCTACTTTAAATTATCTTAATTTCTAAATTGAAATAATTTTTAATTGAAACCTAAAGTGTTTGATTCGTAAGTAAATAATATGCAGTAAAAAATAATTTTTACTTATCCTGAATATCCTTAACAGTTTTAAGCACGTCTGAAGCTTTTGATTAATAATATATTTTTTGTAAATTAAGGCGTTTTAAAATGTTTTAAAAAATAATATTGATTATTAATTATGATTAATTATTCACCTTCCATTTTATTATAATATTATGCTCATTATTCCACCTGAAAGTGGAAATATAATGCAGTTGAAATAGTGTATAGGTTGCTTCATATGGTACGCTAAAAGCCAAGCACCGGCTTTCGGGACTGCCCCGGGATGATTTATCACTTCACTAAAAACTCAGAGCACCGTCCGAAAATATATCCAGTTTTATATTGAAGAGGAAAAAATTAAATCGCAGATTTAATTAAGTTTCAATATGAGATGTGAACATTTTTTATTTATGCACGCATTCGGTGTAATTTTTAAAAACATATTTTTTTCATTTGTCATCATAAAAGTACACGGCGATATTTTATGAAAGGTGAGGCGAATCACACACATAAAACATTAAAAACTACATTAATGTGCCAAGCAAGTCTTAAAATATTAATTCTAAATAAAACTGTTATAGAAAGTGTGATCAGCATACCCTGACGTCGTGCCTGTGAACTTAGCAGAGCACTTGCCAGCAGAGCATCAAAAAATTAGAGTTCTGTCCGTCCGTGTTATTAATATTATAATAGACTTTTAGTCTTTTAATGTTTGTTTTACATTCATTAGCGAATTTCAAATTATTAGCCTAGACTTAGCTAGAGAGTCGCCTAACCTATGCTTTGGGGGGCTAATTTATAATTAGATGTACTGAATATATAAATAAATTATGTTAAATTGTAAACAATGAAAACTTATATAAAAGCACATTCCTCATAAACATTTATAACTTGTCGCAGCGAACAACCGCTAAGCCCCTGGGTGACTAGTTAATGAAAACTTGAGAAAATTACCTTCCTACTTTCATATTTTATGAAGTGTCTAATAATAAATAGTAATTTATGTTTTTTGTTTATAAACCTGCATTTTATACAAATTGCACAGTTCTTACAAATTCTAAAGCTTTAAAAATAATAATCATTAATTATTTACGATGTCTCACCTGTCAGATTAATCGTTTTGAAAGCACAAACTATGTCGAGAATTGCAAGATTATTGCGAGAAATGAGAAAATTAATACAACATGAAAAAGGATATTCTAAAATATATATTATTTACTTATATTAGGAAACCTTATTCCATTGTCATAACTGAAACTGTGACATGCTGTTCATCAGATGTCACACACCTAGTTCTCAGACATATGCACCTGTTGCTTCCGCCTCGCAGGTGAGCAACGTCATACTAATTATAATATAATGCAACTCTGATTTAAGCTCACACATTAATGAATGCAAATGCAGAAGTCGTTACACTTAATCCTAACGGGTAAATGGTGACATTTGGGAATATGACGACCGAGTTGGCGCAATGGATGTCTTGCTGAACACAGGGTACATTCGATTCCCAGTACAAACAATATTTGTGTGATGGGCATACCTATTGTTTTCTGGGCGTTATAATTTGTTTAAAAATATGTTATATTAGCAACCTTAGCCGTTTTTGCAATGATGGAAATGTGAAATATTATTATTATTATTTTATTTTTTTTGCAATATTAGAAAAACATATACAATATATATTCATTTTACGATGTTAAAAAATACAATGTTCAGCGTGTTTTTTATATCTACCTAGTGAAATGTTTTTTATTTAACATGGTATATTTCAAAAACACAATTGTGAGTCGATTATGTATGGAAAGAAAAACTGTTCTATGTCAAAGGTACCCTTTAATTATTTACATAAAAATAGAGGTAATAAAAACCATTCCACTTTACAACGTAATCCTTTGTTTCATATAAAACAACCGCATCAATGCAAATTCGTTGTCCAATAAGACAGCGATAAACTTTTTACAATCCCCGTTATTTTTACGCCCCTGTAAACTCCAGATGTCCGGGCCTTAAATTGAGATGTAGCCTCTTTGTTATTCTTGATTAGAGCTTAGCTTCTACTCAAGAGACCCGTACTACTCTCGTCTAATGAATCAGGGAATTGTTGATAAAGATGGCCGTCCACCTAGAGGGTTAAAAATTATAGATATTTTATTGTTTCTATCTGGAGAAATCTCAGTAAAAACTACAGTGTATACGATTACTCGTTTCCTATTTATGCGTCTATGCTGGTTCACTTCGTGCCTTGTAACAATCCATGAATCCATCTTTTAGCATTTTGAAGCATATCATCTTTTCCAAATATTCAATTTATATATTATAATAAGCCACATGAAAGAGGGTGATGATTGTAATTTACCTTATCAGGATGGAATAGGATGAAACCCACAAGGTTTATCGTATGTATCACCTGCAAGCGGGATATTGATCAAATATTCCATTCCTGATCTTATCCACTTTGAAGGTAAATTATCAGTCAAATTAATATAATAAATTAAATTAAAGAATTAATACAATGTTTAAAATTTCTTTCAAAACGTGAGTATATAATTAAATTACCACCCTATCATTAGAATAACCTATAAATCGTTCACATTTATTGGTTCAGAAAACTTATTATGATATAATAAGAATTTTGAGACCCGTTATGTATAAGACAACGTAAAATATGCTGGTCACCATACTTATCAAATGCACATATGCGCGGGGTAGCAAATAAACTGTATGGTCCTTTTCAAAAAAGAAGACCATGTAGTCGCGAGACATAATGTTGCCATTCCAGAGTAAAAATTTTACATTTATTAAATAATACTATTTCTTGCATACTTTTATGAAACAACATAAGGTCTTAAAATGTATTAAGAATTAAATACATAGGCTAAAATTTCTTTATTCAAGCCATAACAATATATATAAAGCTATAACAATATTTCAGATTATAGAAACGCGTATATTTCTGATAAGTGAAAGTGTATTTGAGCATTTTTATCAAAATGTCTACCAACCCACTCATGCAATAATTCCAAATAACTAACGTTATTATGACTCTGTAAGTGTCGTGTTTTATTAAATAGTTTCAAATGACTAAAGTTTTCATTTTATTATGTTGTTTGGTAGCTTAAAACAAAGTTATAAAAGCCGACACTTTTTGGTCATGACCGCTACCAAAAACATGGCTAAGAAACGTTGGGTGCCACATTTCTGAGTTTAATTTTATTATTAGGTATTTAAGTAATAACCACTCATCTAAGTAATACAACGGGTCGTTTCCACAGTGCGATTTATTCGTATTTTATCTAAATATCTTGCACGCCATGCATAGTTCTGGATTTACTTGAAACCAATCCTATTTAATCTCATGTGCAATGTTGTGCTGCTTTCCTGAAAAAATTATGTCTTCTTTCAGAGCTATCTGTAATTTAGACAATGTTGGTAATTCTTTATGCAAAACGTAAAAACTTTATATAAATAGTTATAATAACAGTAATAATAATAGTTACTTTAAGTTTATTATGCTTATGTACTATGCTTTAATTTCAATTACCTAGTTTTTATGTGTTTGTTCAGTTATGAGCGGTCTAATATTTTGAATAATTCTAATCAATAAATAAATTTAAGTAGTTGAATGTAACAGATATTTTTTCAGTACGAACATTATATTCAAATGTGCGAATGGTTTCATAATCTAATTTTAAGAACGATAAAAAAACAAAGATAATCTAACTTATTGGAATTTTCCAATTTTGCAAAATCAGCAATCGACGTCGCGAATTGCGATTCGGCAATTGACCACTAAGATAAAAAACTTTCTCTTAGGAAGCGACTCATACCAAGCACTAAATTATTTTAATTTTCGTAGAAAGGTTTATTGACGGTAATTTTAGTATTCATTGAGGTAATGACGTATCCTATTTCGTACTTTTAATTTCTTTAATTACAGCTTGTCATAAGATCTATAAACGTATGAAACGAAGGAACGTATTGGGGTTTTTTTTTTTATATATAACAGGGGGCAAACGAGCAGGGGGCTCACCTGATGTAAAGTGATACCGCCGCCCATGGACACTCGCGATGCCAGAGGCGTCACTAGTGCGTTGCCGGCCTCTAAGATGCTTATACGCTCTTTTCTTGAAGGCCCCTAAGTCGTAATTGTTCGAAAATACCTCTTTTGGCAGCTGGTTCCACATAGCGGTGGTTCGCGGCAGAAAGTGCCTTCTGAAGCGCTCAGTTGTGGAACGGCGGACATCGAGGTGATACGGATGAAATTTCGTATTCTGCCTCGATGTCCGGTGATGGAATTCAGCTGCAGGTATCAAGCCGAACAGCTCCTCCGAACACTCTCCGTGATAAATGCGATAGAAGATGGAGAGAGAACCTACATCTCTACGCAGCGCCAAAGGATCAAGCCGCTCAGAAAGTGATTTTTAGTTTGTTCTGAATTTATTCAATCATTATCATTATAAATCAATAAATAAAAATTTGGACTATGTTTTTGAGTACTTTTAGATAGTTATAATAAACTACATACAGTGGTTGGATTTTGAAAATAAAACTGTGGGGCTTCTAATATTAAATAGAATTAGGAATTTTGATTGTTTCCTCACTCTGTTAACTAATACCGCGTAATATAAAAATAAATGTATAGGTTGAATTTAAAAACCTTTTAAATAAATTTATAAATATACGAATATATATGAATGTTAGAATTTATCAAGAAGAGCTTACTATATATTATAAGCCTATAGCTTTGATAAATTTGCTCGCAAAATAACAATATCAATACACTGAATAGCTCTAACCATGGATTTTCCTGTGTTCCTTGGATTGTTCTCTGTTCCTGAGACCACTCAGTTTTCGGAAAATTTTGAGTAAATGCGGGAAAAATTGCAACAAATAAATATGTGTAAGAAGATTGCATGTGCGCTGTGTGTGTGTTTTTCCGACTGTCCCTGCAAAATCGTGACTTCCTCTCAACGGTCAACGATATAGCACAAACATAGCTAAGGTCTTCATAAAGTAACTAGAAAAGAAAATTATAAAATTCTCATTAATATTTTTATTTCCGTCATAAAAGTGTCAACGTCATAAAGTAAAAGAAACTATTAACTGAGCTTTTGTAGCGAGTTGAAAGTTAATAGGTCATTACTTAGTGAGGAGCACGACAATGGTTTCATAAATATTATGAACTTACAGTTATTTATGATATAATATTTATCGTTATATATATAGTTATAATGAATGACTATACTGAACAAATATTCATAGTTAATTTAGACGAAGATACCATTTACTCTAGTAAAAAGTCAAAGCCCTCCCAGCGTTAAGACCGGGTCTTCAGTTGTTTTGATACATTTTGGACTTGCTCAAATGTTTAAAATTTTATTACATATTAAAAGTATCTATTAAGACAGAACTCGTTACAATTAGAATTTTAAATCTTCTCATTTCTATTTATATACGGAACGAAGTTGATTTTCTGAAAGAAAAGTATTATTGTAAAGTATTTGGGTTTTAAAAACTTCAAATGCTTTCAACGTAACGAAACACTAACTTTATAAGCAAGCAATGTTCAAGAAAACTGACATTGCATCTAACGAGATCTCTCACTACCATTTGTAAAGCATGAAAATACATGAAGCCTGACGTTTTCAATTACGCGAATGTCCTTACAAAGGAACGTTTAGTTCCTAATTTTTTTGGTGAGATTTAGGTTTGGTATTTTGGTATATAATACACGCTTAGCATATTGTCTTTCTTAATAGTTTAACCTTCGCTTGTCTTAATAATATGATATTAACAAATTTAATGCACAGTGCTTGCTTTGAGCTTTTTAAAGAAATAAAATAAAACATCGCTTCATACTAATAATTACATGATTTCGTATGCATTTTCATTGTCCAAAGTAGACAGCTAGCGTCATCGATACGCTCTAGGTGCCGGTAAATTCTCGCAGATCAAAGCGAGATATCGCGCTGAACATCAGTGTTGCGGCCAGTGGCAACACTTCATTCAACATAAAGCATCAATGAAAATAGACAAATTTGATTACTAATTGTTAATAAACGGAGAAAAAGTTTGCTTTTTTCCTACTGAATAGTTTCATAAGTAAGGAATAATGGAATATGGAATTTTATTTAAGAGCAAGAATATTAAGAACAATTTAGTCCCGTAATTTAACTCCAGATAATTTAATAGACCCTGACGGCTTTATGAAACTCTCAATATTGTTATATTAGTATTAACTTTTACATTCATAGCTTCAATACCATTTTGGTAAAATATAATGACGTGAGCAGAAATCGAGCTTAACATTCTCTGACGGTAATGTGAGTTTGTATGCAAGTTTGTGGTGAATAATTAAAGCAAAATTAACATTTAACAGAACACATGGTGACATTCTACGAAACAGCTGGAATCTTCCCAATTTTGACGACAGCTTGTTACAATCAACCATAAATATAATATATCAAAATGGCTGTTGATATTCTATTACTTAACGCTCCAAATGTCAATTAAATAAAAATATCAGCAATACAATCATACTTTTCAACACCTCTAATACATGGCCAGTGTATAACGACATTTTGATTTGTGATTTGCAAACCCCTTAAACCTTATTCAATGATACTCAGGTCCTATCGTGTCATTGTCACTTAATAAATGAACACAATACCTTCTAAATCGCATAACCAATCGGAAATTGGCAACTTTGAAAACAGTTTTGACTAATATTAAATAAATTTTAATACGCAAAAGCGTCATAAGCTTGCTATTAATTTTTAGTAACTTGAATGCGACTTATGAAACATAAAGAAGAAGAAAACCACAAATATATATTTTATCCAATGTCCAATGCGATTCTCCATACGATGATTTATGGAATCGCATGGACATTTTAATAGGTACTGCATAGTACTAGGTATTATCCGAGATTTATAGCATGTAACTTTGAATTTGCTTAGGGAATTTGGATAACATATGATTTAGTTATATTTCATATATCATTTTGATAATGCAATATTATACTGTGAATTCGTTTTTAAGATGAGAATTTATCAAATTTATTCGAAGCTTTAGAAGTTTTAATGCTATTGTAATATTATTTTGATTCCATACAGTATGAAAGAAATTTATACGTTTTCTATGATAAAAACATTTCAAGAAACTTAAAGTTAAGTTTAGTGATTTTAATTTTATTTATATTAAAATTATATTTTTTATTTAAAATATATGAAATTGATACATATAAATATAGGTCGTCTTTATTGAATTGTTTGAAATAATTTAATACTACGCAATATTATAGTGTCTGAGAGTAGGTCATATAGGCCGCAAATGAATATATAATGATTATATTTTTACTAAACAACTAAATTTACTAACCAAGCTTAGAAATTTAATATTCTAAACATTATATTGTATTGACACTGTATTGACTGCTTAACTGTTCGTAAAACATTGGATGTTCACTTTATTGTATAATCTTATTGTTAGCGCCATCTGATGCCGGCTTCAACTTTGTAAAGTGGCGTTAGGCTACTCAATTTAGTTATTAAAATAAATTTGTAAAATGTTTTAAAGAAACCATTTGGTGTTGTATAATGTAAAATTAATTATAATATTAATGTTTATGATTTAACATTATAATTAATTGTACAGTTTAATTAATTGTAATATTACCTTTAAGGAAGTTGCAGTTGTTAGACGGTTAGTCTATATAAAATGAATCGCAACTTACGCTCATGCATTCTGTACCAGAAATCATCTGGAATTAAAACCAAGTTTTTACGTGTGTGTTTTCAATAGAACCTGGACCCAATACTGTCGCAATGTATAAGTATACATAATTGTATTGGGATAGTGCCTTACTTCCAATAAAAAGATAGTATTGATAAATTAAATATAATTTCAATAAATTAGGTTTTTAAACTGGGTGTTTACCAAACAGAAGGTAATTGTCATAAAACCTTAATGTCTTTTGTATTATTAAGGGTCAGCCTTGAGTTTGATTATTATAAGGACATAACAAATATTTTAATTGTGACAATATGAAAAATTTACATATATATGTGATAGCTGTGCTGCGGTTTAATCCGTGTTAATTTGTCTTTATTTTTATCTTGTACGATTTCTCAAAATTGAACTATCACAAAATATAAAGTAAATTGTGTCCACAGCCATCTCGCTTCGTCGAACTCATCAAAAGCTGATGAAAGTATGAAATCTACTTTGGAAATGTGAGGAATTCCTTACATTCCTGATAAACGCCGAGCGTGTTGTAAGAATTTAGGTTAAGGGACATAGGACGCTTACATTTCCTTAAGTTCTATCGAAACCATTTGCACTGTTTCGATGAAAATTCTTTTTTCGTTTATATAAGATATTTAGACGAAACAATGATATAGTTGAAAGTTTCAAGTACATTAAGTTAGAGTATTGATTTTTAGCAACAAAGTTATTTTTTAATTATATTAAAATTTTGTATTTACGTTATATACTATCCAAAATCGGAGCCAGAAACATAATATTTTCATTACTTTGATTTTAGTCAACTTTATAATGTTTGTATGATTTGTTATTTTAATGTCAATATGAATTTTTGATAGCATAGCAAGCTTCCGTTTAGGGACAGTGAAAAAACAGTTAAGGAAAATACTTGTTAAAATGAAAGCTCCTAGCCATGTTTGTTATAACAAGACAGACATGTTTGCGTTTCCAACAATAATAATCATGTATAAATGTCGGTTAACTTAGACGTTAATACCCAAATACATCGGTTAACTTTTAACGTTAATGGTAATAAGTGGAAACATAAGCGGATTATTGACAGTAATCCGTTAGAATGGATAATAAGAAACTTAGTAAAAACAAATCCATTATTATTTCATTGAATAAATAATTTAATAATATTGTATATAGTTATAAATAGACATTTAACTAGTAATAATGCTATTACTATATGTAAGAGTTTCAACTTCTATGGTAATAGAAGTTTTATTTACGAGTAAAAATTTACATTTAGCTATATATAAAGTTATATTAAATTAAAAATATTTCACAGAATATACTAGTTTTAATATGAGTATTAAAAATGTAATGTTGACGTAGCGTTTTGTCAATTAATTGGAATTCGAAACAATATTAAAAATAATTAATTTAAATTTATGATTTATACGATATTATATATGATATAAAAATCATAGTTTCCCTTTTCATCTCAATTAAACTAAATCCTAAAGCGGTCCCATTTCCACAGTAAAACGCATTTGAATATAAAAAAAGTTCATACAAGGTTAAAGTAATTAAAAAACCTCATTCAAATTTTCATTCAGTAAACATTACATCACAAACTACGAGCGTCTTCTTGCCTTCATTAAAACGCTCCAAAAACCAGTAGATCCAGCTTACTTTAAACAGTAAGATCTGCGAGTATAATTTTATTGCAAGCTGCGTAATGCGTAGCGTTATTATATCAAAACCTGCAGGAATACGAACCCTAACTTATAACGTACACCACTCATTTAATACTTAAAAAAAATATCAATGTTCATAGCTAATGTCATAATTCCTCGTGATAAGGGTGTAGTTTGACCATAGGTAATAATTTCATAGCTCCTCTCAAAAAAGATGCGCGCCAATCTAATGCAGTACAAGAAGAATTTTTTAATAGCAGTAGTATGTATTTTTCGATATAATTATAAATTATCTTATGATTGATGTTAATCTATATGTATGTATATTTATTTGGATAACTATTAGAATTGACTAGTATTGAGCGCCAGCTTAGATAAATAATTCAACATAGAGAATACAGGAAAGATAGTCATTGTAGTCAATAAAATATAATATTTACGTTGTGAAAGGAGTAAAACAGTCGCTTAAAAAATATACAACAGATTAGTTGTTCACAAATAGAACTTTGACATTTTCTATTAATTAAATTGTCCAACTGTTTACGAACCATTTCCATAATTCCTCCTAATGATACACGAGTCTTCATTAGTATGTGTAAATAATGATATCGTTGCAATACAGTTTTCTTCAACAACTAGGCCATGTTTAGAAATGCACTGTGATATTAAGCTGTATGATTTTAACAAGTACAGTTCGTTAAAACGTCACTGCCACGGCTATTATGGCGACTACCACACATTCGGTGTTATTTGAAGTCAAATTATATACATTTTTAAAATTGTTAGCATCTGTGGCTTTGCATATCGCTTACATATTCAGCAGTTGACGAAAAGATTAATTAAATATACTTCTCTTTACTTAATTTGAAACCTCGTACTTTTTCTTTTTGATTATTAAAATTGTGATTTCGAATTTATTTTACAAATATGGTTATAACAAATATCTTATTATTCAATTTTTAAAAGTTAAGTTCAATGATTGCTGGATTAATTATATGAAAATATTTATGTCAATAATCTGTAACTTTTAAAATACTTATGGTATGTAAGCTCTACTTTTAGACCACGTTATGATAATGAAACGATATTTAATACAGGTTTTGTATCTACAAAACCAAATACAAATATACCATACAAATAAATTGATCAAAATTATTTTCAAATATACATAATTTACCTCTTCAGTAGAAATTTATAAAGAGACGAAATTAATGAACAGATAGATATTCTACAATAAAGCTATATTGTATTTTATCTCATATAAGTAATGTTGAAGTACTCTTATAACATAGTTTCAGCGTTATTGGCTACTTTCAACAATTATAGTGAGACAAAGTTTTGAGCATCAGTCAGTCTTTGATAAGTATGGGGTATCTGCAGTGCGAGCGATGGGAACATTGCCAGTCGTGCGCGCCAACCAACTTTCTTGACAGATTATTTTATTTAACCCCAGAATGTTCGTAGTAGGTTAAATATTAGTTATTCGGAATAGCCTACCATGTCTGTACTGGAATGTTAGTAAATTATTACTTTATACCTATAACAGGATTATTCAAGATAAGAGCTAACTAATTGTTAATGAGCCACTACGCCACGTACTCGTGATTTTAGATACAAAGATATAGCACACAATACATTTTAGGTTTTAATCTCAAATTACTAAGTGATTGTCATATGTCCAAATTACTATTTAAGATTTATTCCATGGTTAGAATGGCAATGTTATAATACTTTATAAACGTTCTTGATGCTCTATCGGAGAGGAATAGAATCTCTAATGACGTTAAATTATTTGTGACTGTCTGTTGCTTTTCTTATATTTCATATCACTGTTTTGATCGGTTGACGCATTTTATTTGCCTTATGTTATGGACGGTTTGTGTTTTAATCCATAAAAGTAATAAACTATAGAGGCAATACCACAGTTTATGGAGACATATCAAGTGTTCTGATGACAAAAATTATCTGATATTGGCCTAAAATCATATCCGATACAAGATTCGTATTCGAAGATCAATATAAGGCGAGTCATTTATTTGGGACATGCAATTAGAAGAGACGTAATATGATTACGTCACCGGATTCAGTATTATCCTCTAATTAATCGAATCAAAATGACGTTATAGGGAGGCAAGTTGCTAAGAGAATTTTTGAGAAATTTCTTTGAAACCAATTCCTCAGTTGAGGACAATTTTAATTGGATTCACTGATATTTTTGTCAAATTAAAGCTGTCTGGAGATGGACGAAAGGTATCAAATAATTATTAATTTATTAAGCGCAGTGTCATAATTACCTTTATTAGAGTCTTTATTATTTTGTGGGCCTGGGCATTCGGGAAGGTGAATCATTCTTGTGACGATACATTTTTCTTTGCTAATTTGCTATAGTTTACAACATACGGGAAATTACGAGACAAAACTCAATTTTTACTACTACTAACCAGTTATTGTGACGTCTTCTGTTCATGAATGCACTCTTTGTAGAAAAGTAATAATAGTTAGATTAAGCATTCGATTTAATACCGACGCACAACGATTATTATCAAACCTTTTCATTTCTTGTTGTACTTAAAATTGAAATCGCTATTATAACTTAATTTATTTTTAATCTTAATTTAATATTATATTATATTTACTTAACTGTGAAACATGTTTAAAAAGCCATCGCGTAAATGTTTGGTAATGGAGTGGTAACTTACACTTACTACATATTTTTAAATAAGGTTTTATATTGCCTTCTTATAAATCAGAATTATTAAAATAAAACAAGAAATACGTGACAGTCGCGCTCGCCACGAATACTTAAAACTTTGAGATATTGAAATAATCTAATAAATGATATAATTTTTTTTTAGTACATTGTAAAACAAAAAAGTTTCAATTACTATTTTCTCTAGACTATGAAATACCTTTTGATAAAAGTCACACGTTTGTAAGGTATAATGTAACATTCTTTGCCATTCAACCCTTGATCCTTTCATGCCAGATTTACATTTTTTCTTACGATAAGAAACTGTTGAATATAAAAATATATTACATTAATATATTACAGCAATAACAAAATTGAGTTTAACGGAGCTTCTAAGGAATGAACTTCGACTGCCAATCGATAAAACTTACACTCGTACAACTTACTCGTTTGTTTTATATTGAATGATACTATCGATTGTCATTAAAATTAACTATTGGTTTATTTTCTATTATTTTAAAATCTATTGTTTGTAATAATAAACAATATCTATTATTAGTTGGCACGGTTGCGGTTCTACTTTCGACCTTATTTTTTTCGACTTGAAGAAGAGTCCTCTTAATCTACAGTTAAACACGCTAACCACTAAACCAACAATAAAATACATTAGTATAATCGAGTACCGTTTAATATTCTTTTCTGTTGAACTTTTCTTAATATTTTATATGATATATCAGATCAGCAGAACCTTTTGTCGACTGACGCGGAATGTCATCACGCACCGGTATAATAGGCCCAATATGTTGTGAACCGTGTGATGAATATAAATTGCGGGTCTATCGAACCTTGATTAAGGTTTACGTACCATTTCAAATCACTTTTGGCACTGTATTAAATAAGACTTGAAAAGGACCATCGTATGCACATAATTAGGAGATAATGTATCATGAACAATTAACGTGATTTGTGTGAATTTTCTATATTTACTAGCTGATCCGCCAAACGTTGTTTTGCCATACATGTGATTTTAATTTTCAATTAATTAAATTAAAAATAAGGGTTGATTGTAGAAGGGTGAAAATAGGATTGTATGTATTTTTGTATGTTGTATCATAAAAAAATAGAAAATAAAAATTTTGTCTTAAAAAATCAGGGGTGGACTATCCTTAACATTTTGGGGGATGAAAAATAGATGTTGGCCGATTCTCAGACTTACATAATACGCTCACAAAGTTTCATGAGAATCGGTCAAGCCGTTTCGGAGGATTTCAAGTTCGAGCCCCGTGACACGAGAATTTTATATATTAGATTGTTTATATTATCTAAGTAGTAAATATTTTTTTCACAAGCTAAAGAAATTCGTATGATTAATGTATATTAATTGGTAGATTTAAACATTAGTTTCAAGCCATTAAGGAGCTCATGTTTCATACAATGCAATGTTGCATTACATTTCATTTTAGAAAAGCAGCGTACAAAAGTAAAACGGTCCAATTTCTAAGAAATTGTTTATCCGACTCAGGTGCAAGTACAAAACACGTCGGCAACGATTCCTAAATTCCTGTGATTACTGTCTTTCAAGCTTTTTGTAGTGTATTAATCAGGATAACACTAATATTAAATTATCTTTCAATATATATTTATTCCTTTTCGGAGCTGCGTTTGACGGCTGTTGGATTTTAAAATAATAAAAGTTTTACCGTAAAATAAGGTAGGAAACCTACTAGCGTTTTTAATAATCAATTATAAGTCTTCAAATTCTTTGTTAATTTAAATTTAAGATGGAAATTTATAAAATCTTAACTTCGAGGGTTAAAAGCAATTAGCAGATTTGTTTAAATTTATGTTAATTAATAAAAATTGATGCAAGCAACTTAAATTATTTATATAAATATAAGGTTACTGCGTTTGTTATATAAATGCAACATAGCTGTCAATTATAAAAATCATTTTAATAGGTCACTCAGTTCGGTCTAGGAACACAGTGTCGCGATGAATTATACAAGTATTAGAGGTTTTTCGGACTACACCAGAACTAAACCCGACCAATAATAAATTAGTGGGAATAGTTAACATTTCGATAGATCATGATATCAATTATTTGTCAAATTCATGTGATCTTTCGCTGACAAGCTAAGAATCAAGCGGAACTCACGTTGACTGCGTTTAAATAACATTGAAATAACGCAATATACTACTTTCGTAAACGAACTTGTATAAACCCAATCCGCAATCCGTCAGTGGTATCTTGATCAAAACGTCAAATTGCACTGTGAATGGCACGGACAAGCGATTCAATCTCAAACTGTACTGGCCTCGCTCCAGCCATGGGTCAAACTTTTAGAAATAACCAAGTTTAGTTTAGGATAGTTAGGATAAGTTTAGTTGCCGTTTTGCGTCACTTGTGTATTATGAATTATTGAACGACTTACTAATCGCGTTCGACTCGTCGAGATTCACACTCGTCATATATGAATTTGCATTTTTCATTCTTGAAATCTTTATGCAAAAAATACCTTTCAGTAGGCCTTAAACATGGTGTACATATTTTAATCTAATATATGTGTTCACGTGGTTTACCTTCTTCTTTTCCGCGGTTACTCAGATCTTCCGAAGGGTTCATTTCAGACATGAAGAAACAATAATTCATATAAAATAGAGATTTGAGGAGTCACTTTTTATAATTAATAGAAACAGGCGTTATTTTTCGGAAGTCCACACAAGCAATACTCCGCGACAAATCCCGTAACCATTCAACTCGTAGGGTGGACTACCTTTTCTTGGCGAATACTGTTCTTAAAAGTTGAAATACTATTTAAATAGCCTAAATAGTTTAGTAAATTGTAGGTTTCAAAGTAATCTGTAGAATTAATGAAGTAATTACTTATATAATAGGTAAATTAATATGAAGATACTACTAGCGTAACATAAAGCCTCAACATTTCTTTCTTATCATTATCGTGCCTTAAAATTAAATTAATTTAAATTGATTTCAACAGATAATACATCGCCTGAGGAATAGCATTTCACTTTGCTTGTACCTAAATATATTGAGAACATACTATGATACCCCTGTGTACAATTATATAATTGACTATACATAGTGAATATTTATAATTTATTTAAGCCAACGAAAAGCAATATTTTAAACATTACACTAAATAACTAAAGGTATTTACGTAGTTGGGATAAACTATTTCTGCGTAATGAAAGTATTTTATTCTTACTTCGAACATGCTTTTTTACTCCGAAATACAACAGAATAGAATAAAAACAGAATAAAATTGATAATTTATTTCTAGAATTAAATAAATACGTTATTTCAATGAAGCGATCATAATTTTGTTTTCTGTCAGCTGGCAAATAAATTGAAACACATTTGTTAAAAGGAATATATTAAAATCATCAATACAGTTTCAAAGGGCGGTAATTTGTTTTCATTACAACGTTCTTCTAATAAATTGTCTCCTTTTATTTTCGTTTAAAGAAAATATGTCTCTTCGAGAGCAATTTTCCTTATGAAAGTATTTAATCCTATAAATTTAACATACGTTAGCGAAGACGAGCCTCGATAAAGAGAAGATGAAATTTTCGGTAAACAGTTATTTAAATTATGTTGGACGAAAATTTAATACTAAGGCTTTATTTACACGATTTCAGTTTTCAGCAACAGATGTGTTAAACTACAAGGTAATGAAAATGTTGACATATAAGATTGATTACTTCATTTGTATAGGCTAATTCTATAAAAATAATTATTTATTATGTAAAAATATTGCTGTTTTGTAGGCCTAGTTATACTAAAAATGATTTTTTATTCCCCCAAAAAATGAGATATTTACACTTTTTCATTAATATGAATAAATAAATATGTATTTTTTATCTTTATCAGTATAGTGTCTAACCAACCTTATTTCTAAATTCTTGAGGTAATGTAAATAGCAAGATATAATACTATGGTATAGTTAGTAGCTTTTTGAAAAAATATTCTTATTTTCTACTCCTCTTAATAGTGTGCTATTTTATAAATAAGAATTCAGCGAATTAAAAGTAATTTTGGGGCAAGTAACCATACATCATTCTTTATTGTATAAAAGTAAGAATACAAACAAAGCTTAAAAATAAGCTTACAAGTTAAATAATTCTTAAATAGCGAAAGTTTAGTATCGCTCACTATCAAGCCGAATCCTATATCGGATGTGCCTTTGAATAATGACGCTGGAAGTTTTGTAATTTTTCTCGACCGGCTGCGGACTGCGATGTCCTTACCCCCGGGTTTTACGGATTGCCTGCCCCACTTCTCACTTTGGGATTATCTCACAATTTGTGGCCTTTGATAACTTGAAAGAATATTGTAACAACGACCTAAAAATATATTTTTATACAGCCTTTTTAGAACCTAGTTTATTTCTAAGAAGGAATGTTATTCGTTTGTTGACTTAGGTAATTGAAAGAGAAGTGAGACTTGATAATGGTACTTCTGGTTATTGACTGCGATAATGGTATTCCATTTCATACAGTTATGTATATATACTACGCCCAGATATGGTAGCTCACTACCTTAGAGCCTAAATAGGAACTCATTACTTTAGTAAATATACAGAAAAAGTAAAATGGCCGTTGCATATATCCTAAATAGATTTCCATAGTGTTGTGGACAGGCCTGTGTCATGTCCATAAAGAATGAATTAGCTATCTCTAATTTAAGATTGAGTCATTTATATTTAAAATATTGAACTCTCGAACAATGTACACTAGTCTCTTTATTAACGTCGGAGACCGCAAGGAAGCTTGTAAACACATATTATATTTTGGCATATTCACACATAGACATAGATTACAAATTGTGATCTTGTATTATCAACAATTAACTAAAGTTTATTTTAAATTATTATTTATGTCATATGATGTATACTTGTTCATACGTATGTAATCATATTTTAAGTCATGTATCTATGCCCAGTTGTATCGCTTATTATTTTATAATTTATATTGGGAAACTTATCGAAATTAACTTTAGTAACAAAGTCTAGAAAAATCTACTCTTAACATACACATATTATTTGTATCACATAAATTTATATTTATGGTTTTTAGTCTGTTGTATCTATTGGTGTACTCTCTTTTATGTGATACTAATAAAATATTAATGTTATTTTTATTGAATTATTACTAAGATCTAAATACCAGGATAATAAATAACGGAATATAGAAGAAGTGTAAAAAAAGCTGATACGAGTTTCATTAGAATTTGATTAAGATTAAGAATTGGTGTGTTTTTGTATCAGAATGGCATTTACTAGTCGGTATGTATGTCGCTAATGACACGAAGTGATCAACCCGCTAGCTTCCTCCACCCATTCAATTTGTGCGATTGTTTGTATTGAGGACACTTCACTTATAGTGTAAGAGCAAACAATAATTCGGTTTACACAATGAGTATATTTATTTAGAACCTCGTTATGTTTGATTACCCCAAATTAAGTTCCATAGTAAGTTTCACCCTTTACATTAATAATAATAACATAACTTTATTACAGACCAGAGATCCATATATAAATAGGTTAATAAGTTAGTAACAATTCAGACTTAGGTCCTATGTTAGTTATGATAAATAAGACTAACATTAATGCTTAATTGATAAGACTTCATGTATCAGGTTAAAACGCTGAGCACTGCTTGATTCTAGGTGTCTCAGGTGTTTTGAGCGCAAAACTTTTTTAAATCATAAAATAATCGACACTTTCTATGTCGTCACATTGTTATGAGAAATCAGAATGACCTCAAATCGAATATATTCAGTTTTAAAAATGATTAAAAGGAATTGATAATCATTTTCGAAAATTGTAATGGTATTATCGGATTGCCAATACGTAATGTTATCTGGCCACCATAGCCAACATCGGAACGTTGACCAATGTAAATCTTATTTATTATTAAAAGTAAAGATCTAAAGAAAATTTGGCAGCTCTTAGTATATCAAATGAACGTCCCGAATTGTAGAGAAGGATTCAAGACGGACTCTGCCTCTACAAGATCTAATTAGATGAGATTTATCAGTTGTTTTTAGGTTACCCCTTCGGTGCTAGGATTTTCTTAACAATTTAAGCAAGTGATTCTCTTTTTGGGGATTGTATAAAAATTAAGTGAAATAAAACCTTAATCGTACTGTTACTAGGTATAAAAAACCATTTATCTGTATTGGAAATTATTACGCTCAGATCTGGAGCGAGCTAGAAGAATATAAATGAAGTGATGTCATAATAAATTTTTACATAAAACGTTTTACTGCGCGCCATGGTTTCAGCGAAATTGAGCCGACGATCAAGCGTTTTATGATAGTAATATAAAAAAAATTCAACGATTTATCTATGGATTTGTGAAATTATATCTAATGCATTTATTTTATATTAAAAAAATGTTAAAGCAAAGATATTTTTAACGTAAAGAAGCATATTTAAACAATGCCAGAAATTTTGTACCACTGTTCCTTTCTTAATTACTTAATCTGTTCAGTTTTTATCAAAAGGAATTGTGAAGAATAGCGTACATAAATATCTTATTACAATTTTCAGTTGGAATTACTGATATTAGTTTGATCCGTTCTTATTTTTGAATGCTTGATCTTGGTCTGAGGTCTGCATCCTACCTCTTTACAGTTAAGCTGTTGAGAGAATACTGTTTCCCAAAAATTTTTGACCCACGTCATCAGTTTTTGGGATCTTATACCCAATCACGATGTTTTACTTCACCGTACAGTGAAGCGCAAACTAATGGATATCCACGTGACAAACAATTTAATTTCATTTTAATTTGCTTTATTATATTCTTATTGTACTATACACATACACATATTGTAGTAAACGTCTTTTCTTTTATTTCTTTGAATTTTGTGTTTAAACGATATAGTTGATTACAATGCTCGTGATGGAAGAGCGGATAATTAGATTACTTTTTTGGGAACCCAACTATACAAAGTTTACGTAGTTACGTAAGTTACGTAATTTGAACGATTGGTTTAGAGACCTCAATTGTACGTAAATATACAGCAGGTATAAAATCAAAACTAATATTGTTGTAATGTGATAGAAATTAAAATTTAAAAATCGAATAGCTAAAAAGTATGTGAGTTACAGTCAAATATCACCCTATGATTTTCTCTAATAGGAAAACGATTGCGAAATTGTAAGTGTAGAATTGTGGATTTTGGCCATCGTCCAAGTTTTTGGACAAAGCTTATACATAAATTACAATTGTGCGAATGCAACATCTCGAATGGCACACATAAAAATGTTTTTATGGTTCCAAATATCTTTGGTCGATTTATCTCTTCCCATCGTTTTATACTCAAAGCGATATATTTGTAATGCCTATATAGATCTACATGCTATTAATAAAAAAAAAACAATTTAAAATTATTATTCTCATTTTACAACATAATTGGTATGTTGTTTACAATAATACATTTTCAGCGTTCAGATTTATGCTTTCGTGCAGTTTTATGTGAAACAGCTGACATCTGCAATATCGACTTTATTGGATTAACATCAAAGTACTCAGAGCTATCGATTAACATTTAACGGTTAGTAAATGAAAATATAATTTATTTATTATTGTACTCTATGTTACTACGCTTCCGGAAAATTCCCAAATGAAAGGCCACACCTACTTTCATACACCTCTCCGCCAATTCTTTGAATCGCTTAGTATTTTGTTTTAGAAAATTCTTGTAGGGAATGGCAACGTCATCAATGATTTATGGAAGTCCCCATTGATCTAGTCAAAACTTATTTCTATAATTTTGATTTTGATTTACATATATAAGTGTACACTAAGAGTATTTCAAATCCTCAATCAAAAATCAAGGATTTAAAATTTCACAGCAATTCTCTTTTATAATTTTGTAACGAATCAAAATAAATCGCGTAGTTATCTAAATTTTTAATTAAGATTCTATATTCTGTTTTCAAAAACGCTATTTTTTATATCATCAAATGAAAAATGAATTAAATCCTAGTAATAATCAAACCGTGACATTTACATTTCATGGAAAATAATGCGTTTTTATAATTCCCATTCTATGTAACTACCTACACTTGATATATTAATTATATTTATTATTTATTAATAAATTACTGTGTGATCCACCAAAAATCTGATTTGTTTTGAACTTCATACAAGTAGTTACACGACAATTTATTAATATTCATCATCGAAGGAAATGCGATGTTTAGCACTTTACAGTTGCAAGTAGTTGATATCACTTAAGTTAGAATTTATGTAGAGATTTGGCGGCCAGCCAACGCTTTTTAGCTTTAATGCGTATGATAATGTAGATAATGTTCAAGGAAATGAAAGCTCAGTGATGTTATAAAAATAATTATCGCTATATGCTTTACAATTTTGTAATAAATAACAGTCTATTGGCGCTAATACCACTTTTTGTATCATGGCCTCGGGCTGTATCAGAGCGGTATCACTTTACATCAGATGAGCCTTCTGTCCGTTTGCCCCGTATTATAAAAAATATATTTGTAACTAATGTCACAATAACATCGATTTTTGAGTTCTGTACTTGCTACCACTGTTTGAACTCAGTTTTTGAGAATAACTCGAAACGACTGGACAAATACTTGATTATTTTTAGAAATTTGAAGTAAAAATACTTTTTAATACAGATTATTTATAGCTTTCTCACGTGAAAGGCTTTCAATGATTATGAGACTAAATTCATTAACCTACAAATAATAATATCTCTAAAGAGAAAAGCTGCTTATTTTACTGATGTGTTTTTAAATATCCCTAAATGTATAATTTAATAAGGTACAAGATACAAGTTCACACAATGCCATTTTTTGGTATATTTTACGTCAAGGTAGTAATTAAGAGCGACAAGGTATTTTAATTATTAATATTACTTTCTTCGTTCACAAGGATCTTAAATGTGCTGCGGTGAAAATGTAGGTTGAAGGCTTTTAAAACAGCACAGCTATTCTGTGACTTAGAAATTGACTTAATAATTCGCTGGGGTTGGCACTTCTTCACAAAGTACCGATTCCAATATCCGTCATCTATTTTATTTACGCTGTCGTCACTAACTTAAATAAATATCATGAAATACGTGGTTCGAAAAGATAATAGGAATAATCTGTTAAATAGTGCTGAGCGGTTACTGTTCTATAGTAATGCGATTATAACTTCACAACGTGGACAAGTGACATTAAAATACTAGATACATATTAACAGTGATATTTATTTATAAAATAAGGTAAACTAGAGCCGGGGTGCAGCAGCAGCAGCTGCAAAAGGAGTATGCTTTTTATAAAAAGCCCTTGTGATTGTGTGATCCACAGGGAGCCGATGCCAAAGTTCGTTGTTTCCCAAAAGAAAGTACCCTGTAAAGGGAACTGCAGAAGATTTCCAGCCATCAGGAGGGTGCGGTTGGAATCTTGAATTAATTATGAATCATATTTATTTTATACAAAAATCTATTGTAAACAATAATGATTAAGATTTTTGTTTATACTAATTAACTTTTTCCCAACTGCAAAGAAGCATAGCAAGTTCAACGCATCACAAGAGCATTTAATCTTACCAATTGATAATAATTAAGTATACTAAATAATTGTAATTGCTTAATATTTAGTAAAGCACTTACACAATATATAATGGAAATTTAATAATGCATTTAATCACATTAAATCAATATTATGCGTATCGTCAAGTTCATTAATAAATAATTTAATAGCTTTCACGATTACATATTACGATTGGTCAATATATCTTAATTATATTTAACTCGCTTACATAATAAAAACCCACTGTAAAATAATCTTTAGAAATTTGTTAAAACCCTTTATGTATACCCTATTTGCGATGCTATATAACGGAGTCCGTTTTACACTGTATATGTTTTTTTCTAAATAGCAAATGAGAAAGAAATTACAGGACCAAACTCAATTTTGAATAACACTAACTGTGCTAGTACCAGTACACAGTTTTCTTTCTATAACAAGTAGGTAATTGCGAAAATACTTAAAATAAGTATGAATATTATGCGCTGTGTTTTCGTCGCACATCGACACCATCGCGTGCGTCGTAAAAATTAAGAATGACATTTGTTACACCTTTTTACTTCAACAATTTAGTGTAAACACCTTCTTGTCTTGTAATCTATACCTATATTATAAAAGATTCTTAGTTTAGGATGCTTCAATATATTCCAGTTATTTTCTTCTCATCTGAAATTGTTCTCAGCCGTTTTTGCTTAGGAATCGGGGCCTTCCACATTCCTTGAGGATTCCAGTCAACGCCTGCTTCAGGAGGGGATTTGAGTGATATCTTGATGACACATTCGTGGCCTATCCAGCTGTTTGGTTGAATGCGCTAAGGAACTACCGGATAAATTGAGAAAAGATTTTTTCTTTTGTTTCTGTATTTCTCGTGGAAGATTATAAATAATGCTCGAGTCTCATCATTGACACAGGACAGATCTATAAAATGAAGTAACATTCTATTCTATGATAATAAATTTTCATGAACTACTCGTCCTTCATAGTAAGCAGACAGTAAATATGCATATATAACCAAACAATGAATGTCACTTCGTTTACTTATCTTATACGGTAATATATATTTGTTCGGTAAACGACTTCATATTGATTAACGAGTATAATAAAAATCGTTATGTAAAGATATTAAGGAAATCACTTGATTGTATTTATTTAAAAAAAACTTTTCATTGTCACCAAGGAGGTTTACATTTTGTCGCCTAATCCACTTCATAACAACAAAGACTTATAAAGACAACTAAAAACTTACTAGTTCTAAATTTTATCAACAGATTTCAAATAAATTACGGTTTAGGTGAGATCATTTGTATTCAACAACGTCGAACGTCCGGGCTTTTTTGGTCCCCACTTATATCCGAGGGAAATTAGGATCAAGCTGAAAAAGTAAAATCCAATGTATCAACTTGGAAGCTGTTTTAATAGAACCGAGTGTTAAATGTATAAACTGCAATCAATGGTTTACTTTAAAATTGTCAAGCACCGTATCTCCAATTTATAATATTGTTGCGAAAGTCTGATTGTTTGTATATACTCACTGCAAAACTTGAGCAATTTGGAATGATAATAGTTGACTAACTAGGGTGCTTGAGAACTGCTCGTTTATAAAATAAATCGTTATGCCGGAACGATTCAAGCTTCAATATCACCGAGTGCATTATTTATTAAGTACACTAAGAGGTATAAATATATAAATATTTTAGTAACTTGAAACGTCGTAAAAGTGTAATATCCGAAACTTTACTAATTATTCATTTCTTAAAGGACTCGTCATTAAACTGGCATAAAATTGCTTTATACAAAATTATATTTGTTATGTTACAAAGTTTTAGAAAGTTTTGTGTACTTTATGATACTGGATACTAAAACTGTACTATATACACTATAGTTATATAACGTTATGACTGGAGATTTTGTGGCAAATTTAATTGGTTAAAAAACTTTTTTTTATATGTTTGTTTTTCCTTCTTGACGTTTGTTTAGTAAATCGTTTTGTTTATCACACTTGGCCTATAATATTCGTAGCTGCCAATTATTCGTGGAGTAAATATTATCATTTTTTTTCATAAGTAATGCAGTGGGCATTAACTAAGTTGGTCTAAGCCGCTTTTTTATATTGAAGTTTATGTTACACCAAAATACAGATAAGCAATATGTTATAATTAAGAAAACTATGTAATGACTTTTTTAATAAATTCCGAGTACTACATATTCTTAGTGCTGTAGTAAATGTATGCGTATCGTAGAGTTAAATACGTCAGTACGTATAGGTCTTAGAAACACCTAGAAACTTAGGTCTTAGAAACAAAAGATTATTGAGCATAGAGGTAAATTTACGGTATTTGAACTATATAAAGTTATGTCAGATCTATGAATTATTCTGCCTTTACAAAGGGTGATACCCGGATGTGTTAGATAAAATATACGAAAGGAATAATAAAAGATAGGGTATGTTGATGAGGGTCATAAATAAAGATTGATCTATGGCAGAGAAATAGTGTATCAAGTCAGTTTCTAAGCCCCTTTTTCATTCGCTAAATAAATATCTATGAATGATGAGAGCTGGAAGTGTTTCAATAGTAAATTATTTCTTTACTTTTAAATACTCCAAACGAATTATGTTGGAGATTAAATAAATTATTTAGTCATAACGATCAATTGACGGCACATTTTATAATAATATGTCTTATGAGTTAAGGAGGATTTAGAATTTTTATAGTCAGCCTTTTAACGGTATCTGTGATACAATCTTAATCAAAGATGTTTTTAAATTTAAAACCCAACTTTATATAAAAGGAGAAGATGTAGGCAACAGGACAAGCGTGGCATATAAACTGGAGGTTCTACGCAGTTAATTATATCATCAAATTGTCTCATTACGCACGTCTTGCCTCATATACAAAGACGAACATTGAACTTAAATAATTCAAACATTTGATGCGTTTTTTTTATTAATTTATAATAATATCAGAGTATTATCTTTTATTAACTGTTACTCATTTAAAGAAAAACACTTTATTAACGGATTTAAGTTATGTATTTTTGCACAATTTAAATATATTTACATTATATAAATTTTTTCCGACGTTTCGCGTACTTCACAGCGTGCGTGGTCACGGTAGACTGTCTGCCGTCTACCGTAATAATATCAGAACATTATTGGTATAACTATTTGTTTGTAATATGATGCTTCCAGAAATTAAATTTATTAAGTATTGAATAATAAATGAAGCATTTTAAATTAAGAGGTTAAAAAAATCACGGTAAAGTGAATTTTAAAATTAAATTTACAAGCTCAAGGTTATTGACTCTTGAGCCGTAACATTAAATAATGAGTGTAAATTTTTGTTTTAATTATAATCCGACACAGTTTCTTGACCTCCTTTGTTTCGGAAATATTGGTCCTTCGTCAATCACAGCTGGCGATCGAGTTGTGTTACACATAATATTATTGCATATCAAAACGAACCCTTCGTTTTTTGAGGCTACATAAGACTTACTTATAAATAATACTGTATACTAATATTATTATAAATAATACTGTATTAATTATTGTCGATGTCGAGTTTTAAGTTCATCGTCATCAGTTCATAACAGTAAATTTACTGTTATGAACTTAGAATATTGATATTTTGGTTTTAAGTCTATAAATATTATAAATACAAAAACTATACTATTATTTCTGGTAGTATATTTGTAATGGTTCAGTGGTTCCCAAAAATACAAAGAAGTTTTTGTTTATTTGCACAAACTTTTCTTAATTTATCTCTTTAGTCTCTCTATAGAAACTCTACAGAAACTTTACTTTAATAATATTACTATAGATTGTTTCTTTCCGATACTTTATTAAAAACAAAGTTGAAAGTTCAGATATTTTCGTAAATAAATCTAATATCTTTCTGTACCATCTGTTGCCTGCTCAGTTAATTAAAGAGAAGTTCCACAGCCTATTGCGAGAGAGATCTAAATTTGCCAAGAAAATTATGCGGCATGTGGAAGAATATCGTATATTTTTGATACAATAATCAAGAACAATCTTATTTGGTGAAAGCTGAAGTTTATCTTGATAATATATAATAAGATAAGTCTAATTGAATGATGAAATCCATTTTTGATTGAGCCTTCAATTAGCTTTCCTGATTAAGTTTTTTGCGGCATACACTAAACTCACGACTCCTAAAGCTTATTTATACTGATGAATATCAACTGTGTGTATAATATAATTGAAATAAAATTTATGGCCATCACAAATATATAAAGAAGATATTAATTAGTACAGTATTTGAGACCTTTTTAAAAGTACAGAATTTTTCGGACGCAGATAACACATTCTTGAATGTTGATATTTTGTTTTCCTTGTCATGCGTTAGAACCCCAGCTGTGTACGAATTATTCTTTATATGCGCTTGCACAGTGAAGGAACAGATCGTGAGGAACCCAGAATGCCTTAGACCCAAAAATCGAAAGCGTCATGCCATGCATAGAAAACTGATCTATTTGGCTTTTAAAAAAACAATCGTGAAAGAATCTCATACTTATAGCGTAATTAAATATAATACGTATCTTATTATATTACACTATGAACGTATATTATCGTATCATATTTTAACAGTCTTACCAAATAAACCTTATAGCTAATACAAATTGAGAGACTAAAATAAGATTATTTAGTAAGGGCTAATTAATGAAGCCTTAAGCCGACGACAGAAATTTCACGACTTCGTAACGTAGACTAAAATACCATTTTCATAATAAATCTGAACGTAAGCGTTAACTGACTAAAATAGTCAAAGCAGCCTTTAAATAGCAATAATCAATATTTATAAATTATGCATCGCAGTTAAGACTGGAATGCTGGCTGTTGGTGTTGATATCTATTTCTATAGAAATGGATTGAAAAACTAATTTACAGTAACTCTACATGTTAATATTATTAAAATCTAGCCGTTGTTGAAACCGTTTATAAAATTACTTGTTCAGACGCTCACCAAATTAATGAGATGGAGATTAAACTTTTATGTGTATATACAAAAATAATTTCAGTTAAGTGTACATCGTACATCGTTCGGTTCGTTAAGTGTACATGGTATCAGACTTATGTGACTGGCATAGGAATTACTCCTAATTTTAAGTTGACTCAACGCGTGTAAGTCTTAACAATTTTAAAGAAGTATTTAAAGTAAATATTTTACTCTAAGTAACTTTTCGACTTCATTTTATCTTAGTACGTTTTAGTGTTTATAATTTATGTTGTATTTTTTTGCTAATTAACTTCGTTTGTTTGCATATTCCTAAAATCCTGTGGTACAAGGCTAGCCTGAGTATCCACTGTGAGTGTGCTGAATGAGGCCATAATTGACAGCGCTCAGGTTTTTTATCTTGTGTGTGTGTGTGTGTGTGTGTGTGTGTTGATAAAATATTTAGTGTTTTTTTAATGACAGACATATTTCTTATTAGAATTAGGAAAAAACGCGTGAGGTTAAAGTGAGGTTTAAAACTGAAATTGGTTGATTTGAGTAACAATACCTTATCATACCCCGTCCTTGCTTTTTTATTTTTGTCTTATACATAAACAACTAATTATTGGTAATTTAAGTAAAAAATACGAAGTCGACTAACTATATTGTAATTTTAGCGAAGCAAATATTCTTATGGAAGGCTCTGATGTAGACAGCACATTGAACTAAGAATAGAACAAATTCATTTTCTAATATTTAAATAACAATTTATTGTATCTCATTATGGCTGAACTGTTTCTGAAGGCACAGAAATGTATCTCTCCTACGTGACTAAGATTTTATGAAATTATCTGAAAAATCTTATCAGTGTAATGCTATATAATATGCACCCTGTCAAACGACAATGACTGCACATAATTACAAAGTAGAGAACACGGCCAAGATGAATAAATCATAAGCACTGTTGCAACAAAAGCACACTTATTACTACGAACTCTTTCAGACAATACCGCCTCCATTATTTGCATCTCTATGACATAGCATCCGGCCGCGTTAGGTAAATGACGTCACATCCTGCTATTGCCCTGCGATTTGCCTTAATAAATCATTTTGCCCACTACCGCTCGTACTATGAAATTGTAAGTAATAGGTCCGCTGATAATAACCTATGCTTTTCTACTTACATTTTGCTATATTCTTATATTATTTTGAGACGTGGATGAATAGGTCTGGGTTTTAGGGTATTAATTAAACTAAATTTATATAAAAACCTCAAACATATTGATACAAATATATACTTGTATATTGAAAGTGAACTATATGAACCATCAAGCCTTGATAGGTATTTATATTGTTAGTATTATGCCGGGGAGAGCGACTTGTAGTTTAATTTAATTTCTACAATTTCGTTTAATGTAAAAACGTAACGTTTTTATATTAATGACTTTATGAAGTGCACAATCATATAGCAAAGTGTGCTAATATAACCCTCAGGAAATCTTATATATAAAATTCTCGTGTCACAGTTTTCGTTCCCATACTCCTCCGAAACGGCTTGACCGACTCTCATGAAACTTTGTGAGCGTATTGAGTAGGTCTGAGAATCGGCTAACATCTTTTTATCCCCCTAAATGTTAAGGGTGGTCCACCACAATTTTTTTTTTTGACAAAATTTCTTATTATTTATTTTTGTATGAAAATACAAAAATACATACAACCCAATATTTTTACCCCTCTACGATGAACACCTTTGTTTTATTTATTAATTGAATATTGAAATCACATGTATAGCAAAACAACGTTTGCTGGGTCAGCTAGTGTTAATATATATTTATTATAATCATTAAAAGCTCTGTCAAAACTCCTTAGGGGAGGTATTGTAATTGATATAAATAATATATTAAGTTGTTTAGGTTTACTAAGTAATAAAGGAAAAAAGCAAAGTCAATGTTTAGGGCAGATTTCTTTATTATTAGACCCCGGTAATTCCATGTCAGATGGACCCAAGGAATTGCTGAATTAAGCGATTAAGTTGAACCCATGTTTGTCGGGAATTGTCTAAATAATTACCCCGAGTTATCCCGCTGAAAATAAAACGAGAATTTTACAGAATTACGGGGATTTTTCGAATGTTTTCTTCGCTAATCGCATAAAGATTTTGTTATTATGATCTGGATTTACATGTAAGCTTGATTTTTAAAACAAATGTAGTATAATATTAATTATAGGAGTCATAGTGAGTCGAGTGTTGTAACTAAAATTATATATTTCACCACTTTAAATGCATGGCGAAGAAAAAAACCAAACGTGAGGAACCAGCACATTTAAAAACCTAATGCAGTTGCAGATAAAGAATAAAAACAATGTTGATTTTTCTATTCGCAATATTCGTTTCATGATATAAACGTATGTTCATTTAAAAAGGAAGTCTTTCAAAAAGTTCAATATGAAAAACACCCTTGAAAATACAATAGAATATTCTGGAACGGTGGTCCCAACACGGCCATGTGAGTACGATAAACAAGCCGCGAACGAATTCACAGCCCTTGCAATCGCAGCCTTTTTATGGCGTGTCGGAAATAAAGCCACACGAGGGAGGCTCTATGTACCACATTCACAATACGTTGTGTGGTACATGTGATGAGACTGAATAGATGTTAAAGAAGATACTGAAGGAACATGCGTGATCTTCTAGAATTGAGTGTCCCAAAAGTTAAAAAGGTTAAGGTTGTCATACCTCAAAATTTTATTTTAAAAATATTTTTGTGCATTGACAGGTATTATAAATATATGTACCATATTGAAAGTATCGTTATAAAGAATTATTTAATTAATGTCTTAAGATATGTATACGTAGTGATTGACAATCCTTCAATCCTCACGTGGTGGAAATCCATCACAATTAAGCGGAGTTAAACAACAAAAAATTTGAACTTTTTGAGTTAAAGCCTACACAGGAATAAAAAGGTAATGAGAGAGTGGATCAACTAGCAAAATCTGTCGTCCAATTAGAAGTAAAACCCGGATACAATAAATTCCCCATATCGCATCTCAAAAACATTTTGCGTGCAAACACGAAATTTATAAATAGAACAAAAATACAGGAAGATACTGTTGCCTCAACTAAGTTGTTTCTACCTAGGGCAGATGCAGCCTTTGGAATAATAAAGGATCTTAAGCCTCCTGGATTAATAACACAGATGTTGAAGATTCGGTGGATTCTCATAGTACCTACACAAATTTAAAAATTAAAAATTAATTCGGAACAGACTATGTAAGTTGTCAACTTACATATTTATACAACTTACAGATACACATTTGTAAAATTTGTGACCAAAATCAAACGTACACTTATAAAAATAAATAAATACAAATCCACGTTATTAAACTCCTCCAATGATTACAATGAGTAAAACCCGGACAGTCGAGAATTTGTTGGAAAAAAATAGTATGGTTCGGATAAGAATTCATTTTAATAAATAAATGAAACATTGTTTCAATTTCTGAAGAGACGAAATAATTTGCTTCCTTCGCAAAGAATTGTATACTCTTAGGTCTTTCAGATGTAAAATGAACGTCGTCTTAACATAGGCATTTAATCTCCGCATATTTAGCTTTCAATTTGAAGACAGAGAGTTCTTGAAGAATTTCAGTGGCCCGGTTTAAGTTATGAGAAAATTATATATCCTTAATTTGATTTCTTTAAATTCATAATTCAAAATCAAGTTCAACAGCGTTTGATTCACTGATAACTGCAAATACGAACACGATTTAACAGTCTTAAGTGCACTGAAACTATAGCACTATTGTCTTTTATTAACATAACTATTACTCATTTAAAGAAAAACACTTTTTAACGGATTAAGTTATGTATTTTACAAAATTTAATAAAACTCTCTGCAGCTGCGACATTTATTTTGACAATTAACACTTTTTGTCTTCAGTCTACCGTGACCACGCACGCTGTAAAGCATGCGAAATTTAAAATAATGCAATATACTTATACATAACTTAATCCGTTAACAAAGTGTTTTTCTTTAAATAAACTGATTCAAATATTAATTAAATATTTTTTATAGTGATTCATATATTTTTACGAGATAACAGTGCGAACGGGCATTTGATATTAAGTAACATGTCCGCCTTTGGACATTCACGCTGCCGGAGGGCTCGCAAGTTTGTTGCCTTTCAGTAATTTTACGTGTTCGAGAGCCTTCAGGGTGCGTGTCATCTGTCCGTTTCACAAACGTATATAATATTAATTAACACATACTGATGTAATAATAAATATAATTTGAGATTTCAATAAGAAATTTCGCAACTATTTTACGTCAGGAAAATATAATTCGCTTATGTCTTAAAAATGAGGCAAACACCCTTGGCACTAGAATCACGAGTCGTTTCCGTGCCTGTGCGTAGAGAACATTGTTTGAAACTGATGATATTCACTCAAAATCGGGACGAGAGAGGAAAACATGCGGGTTTTATTGACAAACAATTGAAAACGATGCCTGGAGGGTTCGAGTTTCCTCCGTATAACATTGTTTTTGCACCAATCACTAGGTAAATAGGTCAACTAGATATAAATATAGCAAGAATTCATGAAAATGTGTTGTATGGATTCATATGTAAAATTTCGTTTATTTAAGTTACTCTGAGCATTGCTTGATTAATTTGTGCTTTTTCGCATAATACCTACATAGTTTGATAACCAGAACATATTTATTAAGGTTTAAATTTTAAATTATACGTTTAATTTAATTTAATAAAAATATTCTATAGAAGAAATAAAAAGATTTAATTAAATATGGAGTTACATGACTAACATCAATTTTCATGGTTAGTCAAGTCTGTTAAAATAGTGTACTTTGTAGTTATAAATACAGTTTAGCGAAACATAATGATACTGAATGAGACTGATATAATTTAACTATTTTGATTTCCCAATTAAATTTTTTTTGTTTCTATAGGAATCTCATAAAAAGGTAATAGAACATATCCTTATTCTAATTTTTCTATCTTGCCAATGCATATTTTTGTTTATATAATATATTCTTACTTGTAAATTTAAATGCAATACGTCAATTGTACTATAAAAAATAAATATAAAACTCATAATGGGGAACTAGAAAACAAACAACCGCATTCATTATTCAATTAAAATATAATTTAAATAATAAATTATAAAATATATTTCGCTTCGTTTTTGAAAATTATAGAAGTGCAAAATTATATAACGCCTTAACCGGTGTATGTGGCCATGAATGAAAACCGGAGTTTGGCAAAAGAAATCAGCACACTTTGTTGCCATAAAACATATTTGGCTTGGTGCCTAATTTTATTAGCCATGACATGGTAATTATTAACCTTTCTCTGTAAACTTGAAACAAATATATATATTAGTAATACTTATATATAAAATAATGCATTTGTTCATGAAATATTGTAAGTAATATGATTTAGTACATTCTATGTACGATTTTTATAAAATTGGGGGCAAACAGGCAGAAGGCTCACCTGATCTTAAATTATAACGCCGCCCGTGGACACTTACAATGACTGGAGGCTCGCAATACGTTCTCTCCCTCAAGGTTCCTAAGTCGTATTGGTTCGGAAATACTTCTATTGGCAGGTGGTTGCACATAGCGATGGTGCGCAGTAGAAAATGCCTTCGGAAGCGCTCTTTTGTGGGACGGCAGACTTTGAGGTGATACGGGTGGAATTTTGCATTGTCCTTCCATGTCCGATGATGGAATTCAGTTGCAGGTATAAATCCGAACAACTTCACGCTTACTACGTGCTGTCAGTTGACGTATAAAATCTGTACCTGCCATTCAAATGATACATGAATGAAAACCAATGTTGATGTCTGCGAGCTATATGTAGAAACTTTTCGTTATAACGAATTAAAACTCGATTAATTATTCGTATTATTTATGCCGACCTTTCGGATGTTTTTCGGAAACGTTATTCACGGCAGACTGAAAGGTCATTAACGGGAGTGATTTATAGTAATTTATTGTAATATGGCAACTTTGTGAAAATTTCAAATAGTCACCTGTCACCTTTCAGTGTGGCCGTGGCCACGGTTGCTGAAATGTATATATATACTCGTCATAAAAAACAATATTCATTACATTTATTTAAGGATAGGATTTATTAATTTTTTTATTGATTATTTTAATTTGATTGTTTTAAGAAATTTCACACGTCATGAATAATCGAAAATAAAAATAATTCCTATGAAGTGTTGAGTAATCTCAAAGAGCTCATTTATTATTCGATGCGATGTTTCCCTCTCCTTTCTCTATAATTCACGAGTTTGGCAGTCGATGCAAATGAAATTTTCCTTTGATTCCGTGACAAAATCATATTTTAGACTTATAAAAAGGGGTTAAATGGTTTCTCTTAATATTCCAAAAAAGCACTATGATGGAATCATTTGTCAAGAGGTGAAATATTAAATACTTTAATCAATGATACGGACAAGTTGGTGTATGACTACAAATAATAGGAAAACTAAACCCTTCGCATTTCACACTTCATCTTTCTTCTTGGTTTATAAGACGCGCTTTTTTCTCAGACCCTAATTTGCATTGATTTTGAAAGCACACTTCTACAAGACACCAAGGTACCTTGCAAACTTGTTACCAATAAATAAAACTTTTTCCCGCAAAACTTCATAAATTATTCATCATGAATAGAAATACATAATATACCTTAATATAAACAAATCAATAATAGGAACAAATAATTCCTTTGAAGTTTAATTGTTCATGCTGTTGTTTAATTGATCTCAGTAAATATTCAGATATACATAAATTTCTAATAGAGCGAAGTTCTAATCGGGGCGAAACGTGCGTCGAGTGTTTTAAGGGTTTTTTCGCGGAGTATTAAAGAGCGCTAGTAAATTGGTCTATAATAATTTTATTTATATATTAATATTTATGAACTTCCGTAAATTAACGCCTGATTCTATTAATTATACATAATTATGACTTCAAATAATAGTAACTCCGTTATTGACAGTCTGTGTATCCGTAACACAGTTTAAAGACAGTGACCAGCCAATAATCTTCAGGTTTATAGCGACGGTGCGTGCAACAAAGTCACGAAGCGGGATTATTAACTCAAGATTATAAACACGATAACGAAAGATGGTGTTTAATTTCAACCTAAATTCTAATAGTAAGTCACATTTAAATTCAATCGCAATATAAAAAGCTTTTTGCCAATATTTAGTTTCGTAATCAAAATTTATTTTCATAGACCTTTCGAAGACAAGAAAATGCTCTCCCAAAACAAAAAGTTATGCAGATTCGAAAACATTTTTCCAAACTTCAGATATAAATAAAAGAAGTATATGTATAAGTAATAAATTCCTGTGAACACTTCCTATTGACTGATTGATTTGTTCTACTTAGTTCTTTTCAAGGTTGCGTACCAGACATATTAAGGGATTTTATATAAATGGAAACATGAGTTATGATCTAATTCATACCTATCTGTCCTATATTAATTTGTAAAGTTCTAATAAATTATAAAACAGTACATAACTTATGTTGAACATAATTTTAGAAGTGACTTAAACTATCAAAGAAACATTAACTTTAACCAAAGTATAATGTACATTGTATTATTTATTTTTAAAGTCAAATTGTGACTTGACCGCTATAATTATGTATTTAAAATAACGGGCCGGTGTCGGGGACCCATGATTAAATTGTATCAAAATTCGCGGTCGACGCCTATCCACTATCAATAAGTCCACATGATACTCCAAACAGCAAAAGAAATTCTATGGATCAATTGCAGGGGTCCTGTCATAACTCACTTCCGAAGGGACCGTGGCAGGGGTTGTCGTAATCAGACGGAAAACTTGTAAAAACTTGTAGAAAAGAGGACAATTAGGGCGGCCCTGTTATTGGAAGTAACTTCAAATTACTTTATTTAGTTTTGTTAGAAATTTAATTTTGTGAGTGCTGTCTTGTTCTATATTTCATTTTACTGCCGGTTGGCAGACCTAGTTTTGTTAGCGCTACATTTTACGAGAAGCCATTTATTTGGCTATATGCTATTTATTGCATAACAAAGATTAAATTTGTGATTTGTTGGATTTAAAATTAAATTCCCAGGCTGAAAAAGTATTACGACAGTTGTGATGTTCAGTTTCATTACAAATTATTTAGTAGATATATAGATATACCTTCATTGATGTTTGCGGAACGTTTCTATCCTAAAAAAAGCACTCAACATTTTTAACAAACCTGCATTTTTTAATTATCATGAACATTTATTTTAATATACCCTAGAATCGCTTCAAAGATATTTTACATAAATCATTCTCATATGACTATAAACTGTCCAACGTACCTGAACTACATCCGTATGCCAAGACGCTTTTATACTACAATTTAACTTAAAAACTAGAGTACATAAGACTTAAAAGCTTCCCTATATATAAATTCCAAGTTCCATCTTAAGTTTGGGCGTGCGCTGTCTCCTATTACACATCAGTCAAGCCTCAAACTCAGCACAGGGTAGACGTGTCGGTGTCAGCTGCATAACTTAGTATCACGAAGTGTGTGGTGTAGTGTTTAGTGTCCTTGTGTGTGTTCCCGGGTAAAGGGAAAGTGATGACCTTGGGATTTAACAGGTAACTGCGTAGTTTTAATAAAAGCGTATGCGTTTCGGATATATTTTTTCCTTTATTAATTCAAAGGATTTTTGTAAATTATTCAAAGTTCACATTTTAAGTTTATGAAAAATTATATTCACATGAAGTTTTGAAGTAGGTTTTAGTGGGTACTGAATCGTTTTCATCTCGAGTTCTAAAATATATGGTAGTGTTCGAATTAATTAAAGACATTCTTAAAATTTAGGCGTTCAAGATTATAAAGCTCGTTTCTATGGGTGAAAATTAATTGTAATTTATCGTTTATGTATTGTATATGTATAAATAAAACTAAAGAATAATAAATAGAAAATAAAACACTTGTATGAATAAATTATGTATATATAATATTTTTTTATTTATTTTAAAAATCCACCTGGATTCGATCATTCTAATTAAAGTCTGGATTTGTTATATTTATATTTTTATATACAAGATATATTTTTAACATTTTCACATGTTGATTTAAGTCATATTTGAGTTATATGAAAAGTAAAAGCCAAAAACCATAGATAAAACATGTAAACTATAATCACCTGAGGCACTAAAAGCCTTAAGCTGTTAACTATATCAATCGAGCATGAAAGGAATTTTCTTTGAATGACCAAATAAAGGGTCTGTCCGCTTCGGCTGTTGAGTTCAATTGCTGATTCTTTTATATTATATTATATATAAAGTTATGCTCAGTCGGGTGGAAAATTGGCATATTTACTGTAAACAAAATATAATAGTATACGGCGCCGTTGGTCTAGTTACAGACAAAAGATCGTAGTTTTGCTATTCCAGTTTTTCTGAGATATATAATATTCACTAAGATTTACTATATTTTATAAGTGGGCTTCGGAAATATTTTTGTCTACAAATTCTTAGTCAATAACTTACTATATTTGAGTAAAATGCATAATTAGGGTTGGCGATGTAATACAATAAATATTAAATATTTTAATTATGATATCGCTGTGATGAAGATAAATGTACTTCAGTGCATTTATAATAGGAGCTTAGAGCACATTTTAAAGGTTGCTGCAGTGATGGGCGTGGGCGGCTTTCATATACTTCCCCTTTGAATTCATACATTTCTTCTTGTTGATCTTGATACAAAACGGTTAGAAACTATAAGTATTTGTTTTGCAACCTAAAATATAATATCGAATACTTTTAAAGCAGTTGTTGACAAGTTTTGCGATAAAATTATACCTAAACAAACTTTAATCATTGTTATCGTCCTAAGTTCATCTGTTGAATAGTTTTAGTTGGTTTCTAGTATCAAACTTTCTCTTCCTCGCTCAAACAAAATATTCTTATTTTTCTTTCATAGAACCTTTATGTTTACTTTGCGTGAGCGTTAATTGGTGCCCTTGTGTAATTATCACGGTCCTACTTTCATGAAATCTAGATTTATTGATGTATTTCTAAGGTAATTAATTAAGTATATGTATTTTATAAGCACTGTTTTCACCTTGTTATGAAACTCATTCTAGCTGTACCAATATAGTTAGAAATAATAGTTCATTCTAAGGCTTATACAGAAAATATAAAAGTTAAAATGTTTGCTTATTAATTAACAAAGTTCACTGTAACCTAAAATGGTAAAAATCAAATGTATAATAAATCAGTAAAGATAAGAAAAGATGTCTTATGATTAATGAACCCTTGTTCCTCCTGGTGGATCCTCTGTTTGGCAGAGCACAACGGTGACTGCAATAGTCAGTTAGGTCGCCAACTATTTTGTTTACCATTTAATTACTCTATGTATCGTATTTTTATATTGTAATATTTAAATATTTATGGAAAACGCTTCGTGTAGTTTCTCGTCAACACAATATGGCCACGTAAATAAAATATGACATTTAATTACTCGGAAAAAACACACCAATTTTCTCATCCAAACATCAATTTTACTGGCACATAAAATGAAAGGAAAACGTCCATGTTTTCTGACTCATTTTCCATTCTCTTTCATTGGCACGTGTAGCCCTAGAGCTCATTGTTTGAAGTCCAATTTAATTTTGACAACGCCATTTCATTTTAAAAGAAAGTTGAATGCACACAGAATACGTTAAGACATATCTATTGTATAATATATCAAAATATTTTCCTCTTCACTAACTGAATTTATTGTAATAATTTGTATGTTAGTATTATAGCTTAAAATTCAAGATTATAACAAAATTTATTCAGTTAGTTCTTAGACACATTTTGTTTGACATGCTTAAAATTTATATTTGATAATGGAATATAAAGTATTTCTTAATTAAAAAGGTGAGAATTAAACATTAATTATACTTAAATAATGCTCTTAAACTAAAAGGTTCTTCAGAAAACACGATTGACGTGCAAAGTACTCAACATTTATTTTATGAGCAAACCTTGTGATTTGATTTAAAACGAATTAACTCAATTTATGCTAAGCACTTTTTCTTTTTGTTTGAACACCTTAAAATTCTCCTTTTTAGCGTAAGAGCAGCTTCCTTCTAGTCAAACTGACTCGTTGCGTCTACATTTGAAATTAGATTCGTCTTAAAGGAATATTTCAATGCAAACATTGTTTTGACAAGTGATTTATTATATTAACTGATTATGGTGATGAAATTTAAAACAAGTCTTGCTAACTAAATAGCATATTTCTTTATGAGGACGAAAATAACGTTTTAATTTACTAAAAGACATTTGTTGTATCAATATAATATAACGTATATTTCTTCCTCACAATAGAACTGTTACAAATGTTTACTGCTTATAAGTAATCCCACATTATTTTAAATTTGGAACAAATTTGTTTATGTGACCCTACAGCTATTATCTAATAGTGTAGTAATTTTTGCAACATATGGCGCTCATCAGAAAAACATTATGCTCCGGGTGCTCACAGATTATACCCGACTCTTAAGTAGCTTATGGAGTCTCAATTTGTCTATGTAAATTTGAATGCGAAATTGATTTCTGAGACAAAGAGTGAGTACTATAGGGGGATGTAATATACACTAGACTAGAGTGTCTCATTAGAAACCAGTACTCATTTCACTTAAATAATACTACTACTTTCACCAAATAGAAGTTTATAATTTATAAGTTTAATTTAGTTACATTTGTGATATTTGCATATTAAATTAATTAATTGCTTGTTGTGGCTTTTAATGTCACCGAGTCATATGATATGAGTTTTTTACGACTCGATAAGTATTCACAAGGTCTGGTGAAATGATACTAATATATGGAATGATATAGAATGAATAGTTTGTGTAATGGCTGCTAGTAGATTCGACACAGACCACAGCGAACGAATATTTATTGGTTGCGGTATATTTTTGTGATGAGCAATAAAAATTCGAACCAGGGTTTGATAGTCTGGTATGGGTATATATAAACGATAACGAATTAAATGATATTTGGTTTTGAGCGAAACATTTCCATAATTAAAGTATCTAATTGTCATGAAACCGTAATACATTTATACAAACTGTATCTGAAACGATTACACGTAATGTGGCGAGGGGCTAATGTCTAACGACAGTATGGCAATTTGAATAATGTTGAACGTTTATGTTTAGCTGGACGGTTATTGTGTGATAAAGGTTATATTATTTTGACGTTATTTTGAAAATTCAGCTTTTATTCACGTTAGTCATTTGTTTCTCTACAAATTTAGTAACAAAAAAGCAATTTCAATAAAACACTGTTACGGATTAAAACGAATTTTATTTTAAATGTAATTTTTGCAATTCGGTTGCTGATAAGCATCCGAATCGTGATCGTGGCCAAAATGAAAGGTGAAATTATCACAAAGATGGCATATTAAAATCATTTATTCCTATTAGTATAATAGGAATAAATGATTTTATGTATTTTATATTTTTTTAAATGGTTACGCTGAATTTTATTTTAATGAACATTATTTTAACGTATCTTATTAATAAAAACAAAAATATTAAAATGATGTTAGTTAGTGATGGAATGAATACAAATTCATGTAAAGTCTTGATAGTTTTCCGAATTCGCATCGAATTTAAAGTCATTCCGGACCGCTATAAAATACAATATATATATAATATAAAAAATTCTCCGCAAAAAATATTTGAAATTCGCACTGATTAGACATCTGACAACCAACTTAAGTGGTCCATTTTTGTTAATTCACATATAGATAATAAGATATACAAATGTGATTTATACACGAAAAATCAAATATAATACCCGAAAGAAAATTCTAATATTCAGTTAATAGACGAGTGCTCTTTTTCAAGTGTCTGTTCGTTAAAATTCGAGAGATTTTATTTAGTAAACCACGTATCATATGAAAAGTAACCAACAGAGTAATGCTTTCAAGTGGCTGTGAGACCCGTTAGTGCATTTAAAGACCTGGAGAGCGTGTTTATTGTGCGCACGAAGTATTATTCGTGTACCGAGTTTCTCTTTCTCGACTTGTAACGATATTTTAACGAGTTTATTTTATACCTGCTCGTATGAATGAAAACAACATGGACTAAATTTTAAGGTGTTAGGAGGCACATATATATTATTTATTTAGTTTATGTCACGCTTCTTAAACAATATAATTTTTATAGTATCCTTTTCTACTATAACTAACTAAACTTTATGTATGTAAACTTTCGTTATATGCAAAGTTTAGAATTGCCAAAGGTTTTGTTTCTTGTTTATTATTCCTGAGAGAACAATAGGTGAAATGTAACACATGTTTGTAGAGCTACAAGCACTTGCACGAAATAAATGCGTAGCAGATGGTAAACATATTTTATACGACAGTGCTACGAGATGGTTACAAACTTTACTTACGTATATGAAGTGCCCACAACACATGCTACACCATACATAGGGACAAACATACATAGGAGTAGTCACTTTCTATTCAATAACGCTGGGTTTAACTATTGTACACAGAATAAAAAAAGGCTTTGTGTGTTGTTCTTGTATGTTCTTTGTCTTGTATGTTCTTTCTGTTGTTCTTGTGTCTAATAAATAACTAATTATTGATAAAAATATAAGATATCCGGAAAAATATAGTCGAAATATAAGGGTATGTTTGCAAATAAAAATGTCATGAAGATCATCGTTAGAATTTCATGTATTGTAATGTCGTTGGCACAAGTGTAACGGGCATCAAGGATGAAAGTTTAACTGCGAGTTTTATTCACAAAGTTTACAATCCCCTGGGATTATACCATAGCTTAACTTTGTTCCAAGTTAACGATCACATTTGTTAGTTTCAAGTAATTTTCCGCTATGACTTTTAATCTTATGCGTTGTAAGTTACCTCATTGTTTCGAGATAATTAATTTTTTGTTCAAATTTACCATTAAAAATACAAGGAAACAAGTAAAATTCAGTATACTGAATAATATGTAAATATATTTAATAAAGTTTGTAATATAATAAAATTTGTAATTAATAAAAAGGCTGTTTGTCTTTCTGAAAGAAAATACATTTATTTACAACAATTAATAAACTAAAAATTACTGACCTGAAAGAAAACAACACTAAAAGCCTTTTTAATTAGAAAATTAATGTTATTTACACAGCGTCAAAATATTCGAAAATTGTTACTTCTTAGGATGAATTGCGAAAATTATACGCCTCAAATTTTACTACATAACAATCACATATTTGTCTTCCGAACTTATAATTAACACGAATATAAATTCTTAGCGTACTAAAGTACTATGCGAAGATTCAAAGTTCATTTTCATCATAATTGTTTTATGACGCTATCTCAAACTTCAATTTAGAAAATACTGGGAGGCAATTGTTAAACAAGTCTTAATATAAACAAAAAGCGAAACTTTCTATAGTAAAGTTTTCATTGTAAGTGAATAGAAATTTTCTCTTACGAGTATTTTGTTTTAATAAGTACTTCATAATTATGTAATAGACAATGAGAATTTAGTCATGGTTGTGTTCAACGATGCAATAGATTATCTTTGTCTTAAGAAAATTATTTTGTATAATGGAACACTGTATGCGTTTACTGCACCAAACTAAGAAATTAAATAAAGAATTCAATTTGCATTCTAAGCTTTGTGTAATATTTTTTGGCATGCTTTGTTTAATTTTCTTGAAGCTTGACACAACGTAAAAAGGAAGAATAGAAGCTTTGTGAAGCTTTTGTACCTTAATAAAGGGAATAGCAGTATAAAATTTAACGAATTTATCAGCTTCATAGGGTATTGGGGCGCTTTGGGACCTACGAGGATGAAACTATAGGTGAGGAAAAAATAAACAAGTTAAATTCAATAAACAAACAAATAATGTAATCGACTAAATCTGGCTTCTTGTACAAATTTAGATTACAAATCTTTACTTTAACAGTTTCAGTAACTTTGACACTTGCTGAGTACATAAGACTGAGTCGGGAATAGTTAGTGTGACGTAATCCACTTAAGAGTTATGTGTGATATTTAATTAAATTATGAATTTTGGGTTCTATCAATTTACATTATAAAGCCTTCTACGCTGTCATTGTAAGTTTGGCAGAGTTGGAAGAGCCGCAAATAATAATTATTCTCGGCATAAATGGGAAAGATCTATAAAATATGTTTAAAATATGCTTATACTAGTTTATGTATATATATATATAAATATATATATATATTTCTCATTGTTTCAGCCAGTATTTGATGCTTTTTTATATAATGTATCTATCGCGGTATGTGCAATTCAGGCAAGGCAGGTGGAAGTTTAAACCCCCCCAGTGGTTTAATGGTGCCTGAGAAATGTATTTGTTTTTTTATAAATGTATTTACTGGTATTAAAGGAATAAACACTTAATAAATAAAATAAATTTAGTATAACATGGATGCAGTGTTTCTGAGGTAATATTTAATCATAGTGTTGCTGTAAAAATATTTATAAAACATGAAACTGTCTCTTCCCCATGAAAAATTAGTTTTTAAATATAAAAAAAATATTTGTTTGATAATATCTATATTTATAATATTACTGTAGAAGTTTTCATTTCATACAAAAACGCTAATTGGATATTAAAGTAAAAGGTAAAGGTAAGATGAGGAAAAGGAAAACACAGATTTTTATATAATTAAACGGCAGTACAAAATATTTGGTGTAGTTAATTGTGAAATGCGTCAGACGTCAGTAGTATCTCGGCCATACTTATATTTTTATCCCATTATAATCTGCCCTCTGGTAAAAATATAATATTCTCAATGATCTCTCAAACCAAGAGCTGAAGAATTAGGCTCTTTGATAGAAATAGGGAGACGTAATCGAAAATACAAAAAGGTACTCGAGTTTTTTGTTAAGGCCATCCTCAACATTATTGTACCAATAAAGACGAATATTATCTTGTACGTAGTTTTGCTGCGTTTAATTCTGGAATTTGGCAATATTAAAATGAAGGGATTTCTTAAGAATATAAATGCAATATATATTGTGGTTAATTTTGTATAGCATTTTAAGATGGTGGGATTAATATAATCCATACTCAGAAATAATATTTAAATACAGAACATAAGTTCTGTGATTCATTAGTGGCCGGCAAATAGAAACAGACTTACATTAGACATATGAGAAAAATAAAATAATATTGTAATGAAAGTAAAGAAATAGCCTGTATTATTAAAATCAAATTTTCTACCGTAGAGAAGGCTTTTAATCCCTAAATTAAAAAGGCTTCTGCTGTATTTATTACATAGTCGAGCCCTGATTCTATAAAACTTTTCCATTTTTGTAGACTCATTGAATACTATAGTAGGTAACAGACGACAATAAAAAAAATGATTACTAAAAGGCCCAGATAATGCCACTAGACAAAGAGTAAGACGCGAAAAAAAACTATGCTCACCATGGGTTATAAACAACGATCTTATACTTACGTATATTTTACGTATATTTTTATTGCCTATGTATTTTATACTGTTTACTTACTGTTTCGATCTTCATATATGTATTAACTTTGCAAATGTATTACTGCTTCCGATATGGATATTATGCTTGACAGAAACATCCTCGTAACTTTTAATGAGCCACGCTTTGAAGCTATCCAAACACAATGGGTCAAAACTCTTAACTGCGCTACAAATATTTATTACAAAGTTAGACCGATAACACTAATATGTTTGGCTATTTTATCAGTACTGTACATCCAATCTATAGTTAATCAATGTAATGAAATGTTTAATGTAAAAGAGATGGATGGTGGTTTATTGGTTTTCTGTATGTATTTTGATTACCTGATAGATTTGATAGCTTTACTTGCTCTCGAATATCTTCGTTGTGATGTGATTCCCAACAAGGTCTGGTTCTGTGTCAGTGAGAAAACCGACTCCTTATTCTCATATTAATAATATTTAAAATAGACAAAAGATATACGGGTTTTTAACCGAGTAACAAACAGCAATGGAAAACACAATATTATCAGTAAAACAGAAAATATTCTATCATAAAAAAACGCCTTATTTAAAAAGTTGACAGTAGTCGGAGTTTTTAACACATTTCTTAAGAGTATGAATAATAAATCGCAAAGTTGGCGAATGTGTGCGCCATTTGCCGATTAATAATCGCTAAAGTGGCGCCGCCTGCGGTGGTACTTCGATTAACTGCCGGCCCTTTTAGCGAGGGGTTAAACGGTTGAGATACACAGAGTAGAATAGTTATATTTCAAAATTATATTAATAAAAATGTGTAGAACTAACGAAACATGAAAATATTCTCGAAGTTCTCTATTCGTACTCGTATAAGCTTGAAATAACTTTTAAAAGTATTCTAATGCCATTTTGTTCTATTTTTAAAACTTCACAGATCTTGTTCAATCGAGAAGAAGATTGTAATTTAGACTGTAGTTTTGCGGTGAAAATTTGTTTAGAGCAAGGCATTAAGACGTATATAAGAGGCTCGTGTACAACTATCTTTACTCATACAGCCGGCAGTTTCATCAATGACTTGTAATTTCAGGCTACATCATAATTTATACGAGCAACTTTATCCTGATCTAACATCTAATTTCTTAAACTAAACTACTTACGATTACTTGAATAAATAAAATATATTTTACGAGTTCTTCATTATTTACATAGCTTAACATTTACAAAGCTAAATAAGTTTCCTTTAAAATGTGTGAATTGTAGACTATGAAAATTCATAATAAAAGTGTAAAAAGCATCAATTTTACCGTCCAAATAAAAGTCTTGTCAAAATTAAATTCAAAGGCAGACCAAATATCACCAATAAATTAATAAAGACATTATTTTATCATGACTCGATAGAAATTCTGAAGATATCATATTCACGATAAATTATTAAAAGAACATAAAATCTTCCAAAAAGTCCAGCAATCAATAAATAATATTTAGGTAGTTCCCATGTTTGTAATTACCTATCAACATAAAATTGTGGTTTTTGAACGTAACATTGTAAAGAAAACTTAACAAAAGTGTCATTATAGAAATTATACCCATATTCTTCTTATTAACTTTAAAACTCATATTACCGGTTGATAAATTTTCTAATTTTAAGCTATAGACACTTAAATTATTAAAATCCATCTCTTTTACATTAAACATTTCATTACATTGATTAACTATAGATTGGATGTACAGTACTGATAAAATAGCCAAACATATTAGTGTTATCGGTCTAACTTTGTAATAAATATTTGTAGCGCAGTTAAGAGTTTTGACCCATTGTGTTTGGATAGCTTCAAAGCGTGGCTCATTAAAAGTTACGAGGATGTTTCTGTCAAGCATAATATCCATATCGGAAGCAGTAATACATTTGCAAAGTTAATACATATATGAAGATCGAAACAGTAAGTAAACAGTATAAAATACATAGGCAATAAAAATATACGTAAAATATACGTAAGTATAAGATCGTTGTTTATAACCCATGGTGAGCATAGTTTTTTTTCGCGTCTTACTCTTTGTCTAGTGGCATTATCTGGGCCTTTTAGTAATCATTTTTTTTATTGTCGTCTGTTACCTACTATAGTTTTTTTTTTTTTTTTTTTTATAAAATAGGGGGGGCAAACGAGCCTGCGAGTGGCCCAAGCGGGAACAGCCGCAGCCCAAAAGCACCCATCAATGGATGCGTTGCCGGCCCTTGAGGAAAGAGTACGCTCTCTTTTTATAGAAACGTAGGTCGTATCCCGTGGGGAAGACCTCCGCTGGAAGACGATTCCACAGTTCACATGTTCGCAATAGAAAGTGCCTTGTAAAGCGAACTGTGGAAGACCTCCATGCATCAAGATGGTGTGGGTGGAATGCCGAGTTACTGCGGCTCGTGCGATGATGAAACGATGCAGCGGGGATCAACCCAAACAGTTCGGATGAACACTCACCATAGTAAATTTTGTAGAAAACGCAGAGTGACGCAAGGTCTCTGCGTAAGGAGAGAGAATCAAGCCGATCAGTAAGCGAGGGCAGATTGACAATCCGACAAGCTCTCCGCTGGATTCGGTCAAAAGGAAGAAGCTGGTATTTTGGGGCACCGGCCCAGAGATGGGAGCAGTACTCCATATGAGGACGTACTTGCGCCTTGTAGAGTTGCAAACGTTGAACCTCAGTGAAGTACTGCTTGGCCCTACCCAAAACACCCAGCTTTTTAGAAGCCAGCTTGGCCTTGTCTTCCAGATGACTGCGGAATTGTACATCTTTCGAAATGCCAACACCGAGAATACTGAGGCTGTGTGAGGTACTAAGGAGAGTGCCATCAAACCGAGGAGATACGACGAAGGGATCTTTCTTGGCGGAAAAAGAGCAAACCTGAGTCTTCGTAGGGTTAAACTCAACAAGGTTTCTTTTACCCCACATCGAAACCTTCTCCAGTATAGTTTCGATTTCGGACACAAGTTTGCTACGACTCTCATCCACTTCAGATCGAGACATATTTGAGTGGCCCGTATAAGTTGCATCGATGGTACTGTCATCTGCATAGCAATGAATGCCGCCGACTTTCAACAAGTCGTTGATATGCAGAATGAACAGGGTGGGCGAGAGAACACACCCTTGGGGAACACCTGCATTAATAATCTTAGGACTTGAGCAAGCTCCATCAACCAGAACCTTAATGCTACGTCCCACAAGGAAGTTACCCAGCCATGAGCATAACTCCTTGGGCAATCCATATGAGGGTAGTTTCGATAGTAGAGCCCTGTGCCAAACCCTATCGAACGCCTTTGCTATATCCAAGCTAGCGGCCAAAGCCTCTCCTTTACTTTCGATAGCATCAGCCCATTTATGCGTGAGGAAAGCTAGAAGATCACCAGCCGAGCGACCCCGTCGAAAGCCGTATTGACGATCGCTAATAAGCTGATTCTCCTCCAGAAATCGCAGAAGCTGGCTATTAATAACGGATTCCATCAATTTGGAAAGCAAGGAAGTGATTGCAATAGGCCGGTAGCTGGATGGGTCTGAGCGGTCGCCTTTCTTCGGAATAGGGTGGACTTGAGCAGTTTTCCATGAGCTAGGGACTACACCAGATCTGTACGAGAGACGAAAGAGCCGTGTAAGTACCGGAGCCAACTCAAGAGCGCATGTCTTCAGTACAATTGGAGGAATGCCGTCGGGCCCACTTGACTTGTGGATATCGAGGGAACATAATGCCTTCCGAACATCCTTTTGTGCGAAACGAATTTCTGGCATGGAATAGCCGCAATGCGGGATGGTAGGTGTTGGGGTCCCTGAGTCATCAAGCGTGGAATTAGACGCAAAAAGCGTGCAGAGGAGCTCGGCTTTCTCTTTAGCTAAGTGAGCCATTGTGTCGTCCTCTCTTCGCAAAGATGGCAGAGAAGGTTGGCAGAAGTTTCCCTGAGTTGCCTTAGCCAGTGACCAGAAAGTACGGGATCCAGACGGCATTTTCGCGAGCTTGTCACCAATCCTGCCGATATGATCGGATTTAGCTCTCGCAATTGTGCGTTTAAGATGGCGAGACGCTGCGTTCAGTTTCTTCTTATAACGGGCTACATCCGGATCATTCAGAGCCATAGCCCGAACCCAAGTCTGATACATTTCTTGCTTAAGACGAGAAGCTTCCCTACATGAGTGACCGAACCAGGGCCTAGAAGTGCCGCGAATGGGGATGACTGAGTTAGGGATATAGAGTTCCATTGCTTGGACGATCACATCGGCGATAGATTCGGCGCTGGTACCAGGATTACCTTCCCTAAAGCAAACTTCTGACCAAGGGTATGCTGCAAAAAATTGGCGCATTTCATCCCAATCAGCCGATTTATAATGCCAGACACGACGACAAGCAGAAAATTGCGGGCGAGATCTATGACTAATTGGCACCATTGTTCGCACCAGACAGTGATCCGAAGACCCAAGAGGAGCATCTACACTTACCTCATAGTTGTCGGGGTGAGACGTCATCAAGAGGTCTAACAGCGATGCTTGATGATCAGCTCTGTCCGGAATTCGCGTAGGTGTCAAGACCAGTTGGGTGAGACCGTTGGCAAGAGCGAAACTATAGAAGCTTCTACCCGAATAATCCGTCGTACGCGAGTTTAACCAATCAGAGTGATGGGCGTTGAAGTCACCGATAATCACGAATTCAGCAGAAGATAAAGACTCAAGCGAATCGATTGCAGATTGGACATGCTCAATAAGGCGGTCGACTACAGTATTGCCAGTATGAGACCTGTATAGGCAGCAGTAGATGCGCGGGTGGTCTGCACAATCTACACGCAGCCACAAGGTAGAAAGATCGGATACTTCTAGATGTGAGAGGCGACGGAAATTGATATCCTCTCGAATAAAGACACATACACCGGCTTGCGGCTTGAAATTATGCTGAAAGCAATAGCCTGGGAAGCGCAAATGTTCTTCAGACGAGGGACAAATTTTGGTTTCCGTTAGAAATAATAAGGCCGGCTTGATCGTCTCCAGATGAAAGTGGACGGAATTTAAATTAGAGTGAAGCCCCCTTATGTTAGTGAAATCTACTTGAATTTGATCAGCCAAGTGTTTATTTCTTTTCTTGCCTCTGCAAGAGAGCGTTATTTTGTCCCCCCCCAGAATACGTGGGACAGCCTGAGTATGTACACCCAGGGACGGATTCTCCTGCATTTTGAATACAGGTACCCTCCTGGGGTAAATGATTTCTATTTAATAACGCTGCCATAATGATTCGGAGAGGGAGGAGATGAGCTACCGGTAGTCCCACACATGCTAAGCGAAACGCGACACACGTCCTGCGTGGGCCACTTCACGCTTGTTTTCAGTGGGAAAGTGGTATTTACCCGGTCGTGCCAGCTCAGTCAGCTGCATGTGCAGCGTGGCACTCCCACTAATTTGATTGACAGATTGTACTGGTGGAGCAATGGAAGCTCAATTATATTACCAGTAGGCGATGGGGTCGTCACATCCCTACGCCTTAAAAAAAAACCTTTAGTCGCCTTTTACGACACCCATAGGTAGAGATGGGGAGGTGCTATTCTATAAGCCGGCACCACACGGCTGAGTCTACAAAAATGGAAAAGTTTTATAGAATCAGGGCTCGACTATGTAATAAATACAGCAGAAGCCTTTTTAATTTAGGGATTAAAAGCCTTCTCTACGGTAGAAAATTTGATTTTAATAATACAGGCTATTTCTTTACTTTCATTACAATATTATTTTATTTTTCTCATATGTCTAATGTAAGTCTGTTTCTATTTGCCGGCCACTAATGAATCACAGAACTTATGTTCTGTATTTAAATATTATTTCTGAGTATGGATTATATTAATCCCACCATCTTAAAATGCTATACAAAATTAACCACAATATATATTGCATTTATATTCTTAAGAAATCCCTTCATTTTAATATTGCCAAATTCCAGAATTAAACGCAGCAAAACTACGTACAAGATAATATTCGTCTTTATTGGTACAATAATGTTGAGGATGGCCTTAACAAAAAACTCGAGTACCTTTTTGTATTTTCGATTACGTCTCCCTATTTCTATCAAAGAGCCTAATTCTTCAGCTCTTGGTTTGAGAGATCATTGAGAATATTATATTTTTACCAGAGGGCAGATTATAATGGGATAAAAATATAAGTATGGCCGACACAATTTTATGTTGATAGGTAATTACAAACATGGGAACTACCTAAATATTATTTATTGATTGCTGGACTTTTTGGAAGATTTTATGTTCTTTTAATAATTTATCGTGAATATGATATCTTCAGAATTTCTATCGAGTCATGATAAAATAATGTCTTTATTAATTTATTGGTGATATTTGGTCTGCCTTTGAATTTAATTTTGACAAGACTTTTATTTGGACGGTAAAATTGATGCTTTTTACACTTTTATTATGAATTTTCATAGTCTACAATTCACACATTTTAAAGGAAACTTATTTAGCTTTGTAAATGTTAAGCTATGTAAATAATGAAGAACTCGTAAAATATATTTTATTTATTCAAGTAATCGTAAGTAGTTTAGTTTAAGAAATTAGATGTTAGATCAGGATAAAGTTGCTCGTATAAATTATGATGTAGCCTGAAATTACAAGTCATTGATGAAACTGCCGGCTGTATGAGTAAAGATAGTTGTACACGAGCCTCTTATATACGTCTTAATGCCTTGCTCTAAACAAATTTTCACCGCAAAACTACAGTCTAAATTACAATCTTCTTCTCGATTGAACAAGATCTGTGAAGTTTTAAAAATAGAACAAAATGGCATTAGAATACTTTTAAAAGTTATTTCAAGCTTATACGAGTACGAATAGAGAACTTCGAGAATATTTTCATGTTTCGTTAGTTCTACACATTTTTATTAATATAATTTTGAAATATAACTATTCTACTCTGTGTATCTCAACCGTTTAACCCCTCGCTAAAAGGGCCGGCAGTTAATCGAAGTACCACCGCAGGCGGCGCCACTTTAGCGATTATTAATCGGCAAATGGCGCACACATTCGCCAACTTTGCGATTTATTATTCATACTCTTAAGAAATGTGTTAAAAACTCCGACTACTGTCAACTTTTTAAATAAGGCGTTTTTTTATGATAGAATATTTTCTGTTTTACTGATAATATTGTGTTTTCCATTGCTGTTTGTTACTCGGTTAAAAACCCGTATATCTTTTGTCTATTTTAAATATTATTAATATGAGAATAAGGAGTCGGTTTTCTCACTGACACAGAACCAGACCTTGTTGGGAATCACATCACAACGAAGATATTCGAGAGCAAGTAAAGCTATCAAATCTATCAGGTAATCAAAATACATACAGAAAACCAATAAACCACATAAGTCCAAATTAAGGTTCGTAAATTGCACGTATAATAGCGTTATGAAATTATCTGTCCCACTAATTATCCTGGCACATATTTGTTCAGTGGACCGTTCAATTCCGATAAATATATTGTTCGCAAATTCAATTGATTAACGGCGGGATTTGATTGGAAGTTGATTAAAACACCAAATCCAATTTCGCATGATTAGGGAAGCATATAAGCCAGCTTAAATAGATTCGTTATCATATTGCTTATATTCATAGATGGATTAAAATTAATTAAAATTATTTATAAGATGAATAAATGATATTGTCAAAGTCCGTGTTAACAGAATATGGGATAACATAAAAACTTTTTATTAGTATGCATTTATGTTTTCATTTGGTTCCAATTCTATATTTTAAAAATAAATCACTGAATGTGTAGCTAATACAAGGAGTATTACATTTAGCGATTTAATGATTTATGAAGGACGAGGATGGCTATGGAGAGATTCTTTTTTTGAAAAAGTCTAAAAACAACACTTTTCTATACTGCTATAACGATTCAAAGATACGTTAAACTCAATTTCGACTGTATTACCATATCATAGCCATTGTTAGCATAGAGGTTCTAGGAAGGTAAAACAATTGAGTGATTTTATTATCGTATAAATATGATAATGTTATTTTTGACTTATTAACTTCATATATGTTTTTTTTGTTACTAGCTGAACTTGCGGCCTGAATAGCAGTATAAGTATTAAAAAAATAAATATCAACTTTTAGGCGGTACAAAGTTGGCGAGGTCAGCTAGTTTCAAATAAAAATATGGATAACTTCTATTTAATAATATTAGCTTTATACCATTTCGCTATTTGTATTGCTTTCATCAAAGGTCAAGTATTAAGAGTACAATTATTGAAGCCTTTAATAAAAAAAGCCTCCTCTAACATAATTGGACCGTCATCTCCTTTGAACTTTAATTATTACTTTTGCGTAATATTTTACTTCCACGGTTGCTTAATGTTTATGTCTCTTAAGTCCAAAAATACAAGGGTGGTAGTTAAATCCTTATTAAATAAAATATGATTTAATTTTTTTATTATAAAACTTATTTTACGGAATTCTATGGGCACAAATTCTCTAAGTGACCTGCTTTGTCTCAGAATAAAAAACAAACAACTGATCAATACGGTCTAGCATATTTCCCTTTAACAATAAACAATAAAATACTTATTGCAAAAGTACATAGCGGAGAGTGCGTGAAAGGATAAAAAAAATATTAATAAATGTCAAAAATTGTAATTTATTGCTTTTCAAAATATTCTTCCTTTGCGTAAATGCACTTTTTCATTTGATTAAACTTTTGATAAAACTTTTGTGCAATGGCACCACTGAGGAATGCCTCAGTGGTGACCTCAGAAAGGTGTTTTTCATACGCCATTTTCAAATGATAATGACTTTTTTAAAAATTCCGGAAACTTTTAGTCTTTGTATCACGTTACACTCAGGTAATTTCTGCGAAGCAATAATTCGCTCCTTTTTGAAGTTTTAAATAATTTTTGATTGAACATTATTTACAATGACCTTAAATGAAAATATAAAAAGTAACTGTTCAAAAATTTCCGTTTCCATAAAACCTCATTCGAAAATTCATTTTTGGTCAACTTCCTTTGTGTATAAAAGTTAAATTCAGCAAAGTGGTTTCATCTCCATTCAAGCTGAAACTTGGGCATTGTTTCAGGTTCATACAATGGCATACGTAATTACTGCTACTATGAGACTTTCTCGCATATCACCTTTTGTTTGGTATCCGCGCCAGGAGGAAGCGTTTTGAAAAAGATGTTAATAAAAATCTAAATAAATATCTACATAAAAGAAAAATTATATTTAATTAGATTTAATAATGGTTGTTTTTATTGAAAGGGCCCTTTATTCTAGGAATCTTCTACTAATTGTTTAAATATCGGTTTGATGGAGGCGTCTATTATATTATATCCTGTCAATAATGTGTTTATTTTCAGTAGTAATGCTAGGCGAAAACTTTACGAACACACAGCTCTTAATCCTTTTAATAACAAAGAATAATCTGATTGTATATTATTACGTAGATATGATTTATCCCGGATGGTCTTTTTATAAAAAAAAACCAATATGTTAATTAAGGGAAAGACTTTTAAACTCAGACGATTACTGTAAATTCTTACAAAATCACCATTTATAATTAGGTCACATGATTTTAAGTCTTTAAAAATTGAAATAGTAACGTAGGCATGGAACACAAAGATTACACCTATGAGTTGTGGAATACAAAATGTTCTCATTTGCTTATCTCTGCGTCAAAGTACAAATGCTGACATTTCAACATGCGTCCCACTTCCTGCTGACAGTCCACTTGCAGCTTGCCTCGTTAACTGGTTGCTCACGTAACTATAGGTTTATTAAATGATACCTGAAATACTTTATTTTTAAAATGCACCAATAGAAAATGAGGCCATAGTTTAAGACACCTCTTACGTCACATAGCCAAATTTGTCAAACGAGATTAATGGTTTGACTTATCTTGAAACTGGCGTCGCATTTAAGGCTAATTCTATATTGTATCATATCTTATATTTCGGTATTTTTTTTCTGTTCAGCTCATTTTAGTGTCTAAAAACACTACCATAATTTCGGCTTAACTCTCTAAAAACTTAGTTTAGTAAAGATTAAATACTATTTAGTATTTTAACAGGTTGAATTTCACATGGAAATTGTAGTTTTTTTCTTACTATTATTGTTTATATGTTACTAAGTGTGCTAAAGTCTAAGAAATTAAATGTAAGTTAGGAAATAGTTCATAGTCTTAATGGCTATTAACTTAATTTTGCTAAACTTGACTTTAACAGTAATACGATTTGGGTTCAAAGGAATATTTCACAAATGTCTCGGATAACTTATGTTGCCAAATGTTAAGATTATGCTTCAAAGTTAAGGAAGCTTTCAAGCTTCAAGTATGAAAATTAGAAGTTTATCATGAATATTAAATTTAGAAAATGCTTTAGAGGCAGTTCAACAAATTTAAATATATTTTACTTTAAATATACATACATATTTTCTAATAAGGAGTTAAGTTATGGTTTTTCCTTTAAACCTAAAACGGTATTCTATATATCACATAGTTTGTAGACATTTACATTGTTTCAAAAACTGAATACATGAGATTCTTAGCAATTGATTCAACTTTTCTATAGTCTACCGATCTAGTTTCATAGTATTGATTTATTATTTTAAAGTCACTAAAATATTGATGTATCCATTTTGTTATGTACGCAAACACAATTTTCAATGGACAAGTTTAGGCTGAACTATAAATAAGTACTATTGACAAAATTTTGTTTGTCCAATGAAGCTGAGTTGGTTATGTAATTATTGGAACAATCGTATATGGAGACGAATTAGGTAAAATATATTTTGCTATATGTTTCTTGGAGACTAGACGGTGAGAGGTTTCAATCTTAGATTAATGTATATTAAAAAAAACGTTATTTTACTTGTATTTAAATAAGTGATAGTAGTTTATCACGAGCACATTAAAAAAACAGCGTTACTGTGAAAAAAAAACAACCTGGTACACGAAGGTATCGCCTACGGGTACTTTTAGTCCGCGTTATATAATACTGTTATTATAAACAAAGGGGAACTGTGACAAAATATTAAATGCTAAATATCTAAAAAAACTTCTACGTTAGTATATGAACACATCCAATGAAACTAATTAACATACGATACAAAAGCGTCAATTTAACCTTGTAAATTATTAGTATTACAGCTGTTATTTAGCTGATGTTTAATTGATGACAGTAGTTCTCGTGTAATTTTCCGAGGCCATTAATTTGCCATACATCGAGTTGCAGAAAACTTTTCTTAATGTTTGCTGCAGCTAATGAGCCTTTATGGTTTTTAAATTGACAATTTCTTATATATATATATATATATATATATATATATATATATATATATATATAATATGAAAAAGACATTGCACAAACCTGTTAAAGGGGCATTTAAGTCCCTCTTCTTCTAAAGTCATAGTTGGATAAAACTGAACGAAGTGAGAGATTAAAATTTAATGTTTTAGCAAAAATGCTCAAATGTTATAAATTCACATTAAAATTTAAAAAAAAACCAACGGACATTGTAAAACCTGCGTGAAAGAAAGAAGAAAAGTGAATTGTATATATGTAAGGAAGACAAAGACCGGAACTAGGAAGAAGGAATAAATTACGGTTTATTATGATTTTTTTATTATGTGTAAGTAATTAACAGCGTATGTTAAAACGAGCAGAGCGCGATTACTTTTTTACATGGTTGCGAAATAAAATAATGTCGATGCGGTGTGACCAGCTCAAGGCGTTCGGCGTTGCAGCGCTTGAGTTGCGTGGTGTAAGGCGGAAAAATGAAATGATAGGGTGGAAACAAATTACAGAAATATAAAATTTAATTAAAATTATGAAATAAAATATTTTGATTTTAATTTTGTTAACAAATATATTATGTGGAACGGCGGCGGCGAAGTTTCTGAGTTATCCTTTGGAGTATACGATATATTACCAAAATTCCGCTATTAATATGCTCCGGTGTCAGGGCAAATGAGGGTTTTTTTTTTCGGAATATTGCTAATAAATTGGTCTTATAGAAGTTAATACTATGGACTTCCGCAAAGTAACGCCTAATTCTATTAAACATTAATTACTTTTATTTCTTATAATATCCGGTTCTACATCAAAAACCTTCCACCACGTCCACCTTCGAAATTCTCTATCTAACACAGTAATCTTCATGTTTTACATTTATTAATTAATATTCCCGAGTTAGGGAATGTTTACTTTTAAAGAAAAATCATGAACGGTTTGATAACGTATTTTTATCAAAAACACAGTTTTTCACAGCTCTAGTTTTTTCAGCTAATGACAACTTAATGGATGCTGGAGGTATTAAAATTTACTTACAATATTTTCAGGATTTAAAAACCGCTTTTGCAACTCAAAATGAATCTAATTTATATTCGGATGATAATCGTAGTATTGAAGTTATTCACTTTGTTGACAATGTGACGTGTCTTTTATTAACTCAAATATTTCTTGTTTGGAAAAGTTATATTTGTGTCGAAGCGATATTTCGCTCTAAGTTATTTTGTAGAAATGAACGATCAATTAACGTATTCAAAACTCACTAAGTCAAACGTGTGATTTAGCAGAAGGCTTTGATCTTATGTAAAACATTAAATCAATGTGATACGACTAACTGATTGTTAATGTAAGCTATTTTTTCCAATTAAGTAATTTATTAAGTCTTTAAATCTAAGCAACTATAAAGGTACATACAAAGATGGTGAAGTTAAAAACCCGCTCTTTTATACAAATGTAAAAGCGAAAGGAATCTTTTGGTAAACGGTCGCTTTGAGTTTCATATGGTTTTGAAAAGAAAAGCAACATGAAACTATCGTTTTCGTTATAGAATTAAATAACTGCGGGTGGAAATGTAAAAAGAAAGCCAAAAATCCTTATTGTGATGGGGCGGTGGACGGGTGAACGATGAACATGTCACGTGTTATCGCGTGTATATTCATAGAAATTTTGGGAATCAAAACTGGAAAGAACGCGCCACTGCGTCGTTTGGATTATTTTATTGATGTTATACTAGCATCGGATTCAACTTGAATATCATCGTGACCAAACCCTGTAAACCCTTTTTATTAAGTATAAAAATGTATGCTGCAATATTGAAACAAAATTTACATAAAAGCTAGAAAAAATATTAATTTAGTTTAACCTAAATTATTAACCATTCAAGTGATTAAGCTCAAATATGTATTGAAACGCTTGCTCGCAATATTCTTATTAATATTTAACATACAAATTTAATATACTTTTGCTTGCCTATAAAGATAAATTTTCAATGCAACAGATGCAGAAATCTGAAGCCCGGATACGTAAACAATCGAAGTGCCACTGGGTTATTAGTATACCATTATGATGAATAAAACCATTGAATATTAAGCGTTCAACAAAAACTCCATACAAAACACAATGAATGGTTGAGGATCGCTTTAATTTGTGCAAAGTCAGGAAAAACTAACAGCTTAACAAGTAAAGCGATGAGTCAGCATCGCCTGCTCAGTCTTCTTGCTAATCTTGCCGACATGTCTTAATTTATTACTTTTCTTTGTTGAGGTATTATAGTTACACTAAATAAATATTGTAATGTATCGGATCCACGGTTACTGGCAGACTTGCCAGTTAGAAAAATATTTATTAACTTTATTCTTTGGACAATTCAAAAAAGGTCTAATTAATATACCTAATATCTACTTTCATCTATATGCTTGTATGCTTATTCTGAGCCAAACTCAACATGCTGTATGTTGGGTTTGTTGCACAAATAAAGTATTAGCAAATACGTTTTATTTTAAAGTTAAGAAGTTTAGAAGATATGATAGTAGTAGCACCATAAACTCATAACGGCATGCATTAATGATGTAAGTTTATAAGTGGTAAAAGTAAAAATGATAAGATGTAAGTAGTACCCGTATATATAGCAAGTCATCCCTATAGTTTTACAAACATTAAAAGTCAAAATGTATATGGACGTAAATCACTTTGATTCTTCGTCGATAAATTCGTCCATATATAGTAAGTGTTGTGAGTGTCCATGGGCGGGGCGGTATCACTTTACATCAGGTGAGCCTCCTGCCCGTTTGCCCCCTCGTTTATAAAAAAAAATTCAATGAACAATCGGTTTCGATTCCACCAACACCTCTTTCAATGATAAAAAATTATTACTTAACTGCACTACGCGTATATCCTACATAAAACTGATAATTTTGGCCAATAATTGAGTGGATATATGAGAATGTCGCATCTACCTGATTGAAGTCAGGTTACGCGTCAATAACATGCTGTGAGCATTAGAACGCTCAACTAAACATGGAGATCACACACTTTTTGCGCACAGTCGTTGACAGTTAATTAAGTAATCTTGGTTGGGCTTACCTCTGAATACCAGATTAAAGCTTAAGGATAAGTTACTGGCGGGAATAAAAAAGGCATTTAATTATATTTGTTTTCATGAATTACACCTTCATCTCGACGTTCCATGTCCTTAAAGAAAGATCTTATTTTTTAATAAAAAATAAGTTATAATGGGTATATGGGTTAATGTGAATAAAACTAGGGAACGCCTATGTTATGGTTTGGGAATGTATTGCATTATTGCAAGTTCGTGATAAACTGCAGCACCAAAGCTTTGATAAACTAACTTTGATCGAATACTTATTTTAAAATATATAGATAAATATTTAGTATAATTAAACATTTTAATTTTTTCAGGTAAAAAATACACAAAAGGCAGGTGAGGATACCTCTATGGGAGTCATGTCACTAAACAACTTTCACTAATGGTCGTTTACTCAGATTGACACTTGTTTGACACTTCCATACGTTAAGATGAAGATGAGGTACTATACATACTTTATATTGTTCCCATGATCGATTATGCGGAAGCCAATAACGTGTGTACGTCGCAAACTCTGGTAATCCATTTATTGTTATCTATTCAATCGACAAAATGCTTGCTAATAAATTAAGTAACTTTCTGCGAAGAGATAAGTTAGAATTCTTTCAAACTGTAATGTTATTGGTATAAGGTAAGTTAGGTATTGGATTATATGGATTTAGCACAAATTTAATGATAAAACAACATTGAAATTCATGTGTGTGAAAATCCAGATTATACCTAATATGTATTACCTGCCTACACACGCAGCCTAAAGCCATATAAGCATTTTGAATATAACTCCTAAACGATATGATAAAATAGAGCTAATGTTTGAAAAATTACAAATATTATTGATATAAAACATAAAATTATAAATTATACGAGTTCACGCACTTCATGCTATGGAGCCAATGGAGCCAGGCTCCTGGCTGGTTCAGTACAGAAAATTTGCGTTCTAATTTTCTTTTAATTTCATGTTGTACATAAATATAGAATTTAATATCAATTTCATCGTACGTTGATTATATCTTCAGAGTTGAACTTGAGGACAAACCACGCAAAATTGTTACATAGTAACAAGTTTGACAGGCACTTAGTGCCAGTTTGCCGCAGGCATATCACTAAAGTTCAAATGAACTTTGTAATCTAACACACATTAGATTAAGCATACGAGTCACAATACAGTTTTTAAACACGAATAACATGACATAAGCTATACTCTCAGAATAAATAATTTTGTATTTAATTGTAAAACCACCATCGCTCATTGCACCCTCATTTGCCTCGACGACCTTCGATTGACCCACAGTTTCTCAGGTTCTTATAAGGTTTTTACGTTGTGCACTTTCGATAATTCAAATTCAATGTTTATTTTGTTTTTTGATATTTCTGATATTTGTTGGATATATTTTTAGTACGATAATATCTCAATATTTTTTTTTTAAGTTTATAACATTACAAAATAAGACCTTATGAAAAATTATTATGATAAGTCATCTTCAAGCACCAGTTCAACACTTTTTTTGTAAGCTTTTATATAACAATTTTGTGTTTCATGTACATATACAAATATCTTAAGGTTTTTTATTTAAGAATATCTTTTACTGCTCCTTAAGGATAAAAGTAGAAGGAATATTTTCGATAAATTTTTAAAGCGAAATTTCTAACCGCACAACATTGTAATTGAGATATTTTTTTTTATATATCAATATGTACAAAATCTTTGATATAAATCTTAGGTTTATTAAACTCTTTATATCTTCTCTCCCCTTCAACAACTCTAACACTGCAGTTGGTTATTGGTTAGGAGCTAGGCAAAGTTTAAACCTAATTTAGAGTTGAACGAAAGTGGTTCACACCGTAGCGCCACTTGCGAACTTCTCACATAACTTTATTGTATATTTCTTGAGCCGTTAAATTTAACTATTTCCTGTAGCCGATATATTAAACTGTAGCCTGATAAGGTTCTGTCTCAGTAGATCTTCATGAAAAGTTCATGCTGTTCTAATTAATAATATTGTATTAAATAATATTGTAATGCGTAGCGTTTGATCAATACACGTAATGAAAAAAGGCAATCATCAGGCCAGGCCATTATCAGGCTTTATAGATTAACTTAGAGGGCATCATTATTTTCATACCTCGGAATTAATCCTTTCATAAATAAATACCAGGTAACAACTACTATGAAAGTTCTTAATTTTTAAAAAAATTCATTAAAAAAAGTATTTTTGACTCCTACTTAAAAATAACATATTAAACTTATATAAATATAGCAACACAACATTCATAATACACCTACCTACTGCGTAACTTTCAATAGTATTTTAAGTAAGCTTAAACGAAACTCGAAAGTTTAGTTTCGAAAGCGCTATGTCATTTAACAATTAACTTGCTAATTATCCATTACCGAAGTAGAACCGACCTTAGACGTTATTCAAAGTCATTCCTACACTGAGACCCGCTTCTCAAAGGCGTGCCGGGCCTAATTTGCTTACATACGTGTCATATCAAAGAGGCTCTTCTTTTGTTTCGTATTTTTCACTAACTCTTTGTAACTCGAGCAGACAAAAATAGCGCTTTACTGGAATGGAATGTACTACGTTCGCGACGTGGCTGTTTATTTAATAGGCTTAGAGAGTCGTTGAATTTTTATTAAGATCTACAAAGGATAAGCCCAATTGTATGTTTCAAAGTTCTGTACGCGTTTTAAAGTACAAATTAAATACAAGTTAAAATTAACGATTGCCTCGTAAAAAGTTTTTCTCTTACAATGTCCTATATTTCTTCATCGTAATCATACATAAATACTATGTAGCATTAATAATAACTAGGATTTACGTTAGTTATCACAAAAGTAAAATTATATGAATTATATTTAATATTTCATGTGTATGAAATCTGTTCTTTAAACTTATCTCAGATAGATCCAAAGGTGGAAAGACCCATACAAGTATTAATTTAATTGTATATTTGTATATATATATGTATGTATATGTATAATGCGGCACCTATCTCGATAATTGCATTTGCAACTTGAAATGCTGTGGAGGAGCTTGAAAACTTAAATTTTTTCACACGTGTTTGGTGTATCTACATAAGCTCGAAAAAAGAAACAATATTCCTTGTATTTTTTTAAATTTTGATTTATGATTCGTTCGTATTGATAGTGGTGAAGTCTTATATTTGGTTAGACTTATTAACGGACTAACAAACACAAGAATAATTAAATAGTTTCAAAATAAAGTACGGAATAGACTAAAGAAACGAAACTGTTTTTAAGCATTGAAACAGCCAAGTACCTATTATTTATTACTTATCCTTATTATACATATTACTTATCCTTAGCAAAAATAATTCTGCGAATCATATCGATTTTTTTTCACTACCATCACTTGTACGTTATTAAAATAATACCAAATATTATATAAACAAGCTAATTTATCATTACTGAGATGTTTAATAATGTAATAATATAATCGGAAAGTAAGTTTTTGTGACCAATGACCTACGTCATTGAAAATTGTAGTTTTCATCATTCTGATTTGCACTCATGCTCAAATCCCTGCTATGCTTATAAGCGTAGTGGCACTTCGATTACTCTCGTATGTCTATACATGCTTTTGATTAAGCATGTGTACAAACACTTTCCAATTACTCAGAAATGTATCGCAATATTAATCACACCGACTAAAAATCTGATGTCCCAACTTATTTGGTCCCTTTATTGTTTTGTATAAAGCGTGTTAAACCGGATTTTGACTAAGGTGAGAAATGTGTTAACTTCAAGTTTCTAGGACTATAAACTATGAACATTTATTCATAATACTATTTTATATTTAAAACAGATTGCTTTTATTTAAGCAACACACTTCATACTTAACAAAATATAACAACGAAAAATATGTGAAATAACAACAGTATGAAATGAATCCTAGGATTAATGCACTAACACTATTTGAGGCTTCTGACCGAATAGCTCAATTTAGTGTTGTACAATCAAAAAGCGGTCTCAATCACGTATCACTTTGTCGCTGTGGCTGGTCGCAATTATATTGAACGAAGGATCTGAAAGGCCTTTGATAGGGATATCGTTCACTTTGACGAAATATTGTGTGGACATAGAGGCGTAATACTAATTGCAGGTGGCAATGTTTTACATCCACTTTTTTAGAAGAAACTTTGATAGAAGATTACGACAAAGATTTATGACAAATATGCAAAGAAGTTAATCTAAATCTATACTACAGTTTCATGAAAAGCTTATAAACAATATATATGAATCTATAAAAACTGTAGTGTAACATATTATCATTAACATTAGGTAGTAGCTTATTTTAAATGTCTGTGATAAATGGGCCGTCGTTTACTTCTGGTTTTCTTGGTTTATACGTCAGATAACGTTTTTCAAGATGTAATCCAGTAAAGCAATTTTTTTTAATAGCAACTGGTCTATGTGAATAGTAATTTATGGTCAATAATAGGTCTTGTATAGAAAGTTGGCAGCGACTTTATTACTTTTAAGGAGAGTCTATTTCATTTGACTGAGATTAAACGTCTAAAGACTTAAACAAAATCTTGTTTTTGGGTCTTTTTCGATTTAAATTTTCACCCCACCTCCACCGCTTGGTGACATTGCTTCGGCGAGTCTTTAAAAATTATCTTTTTCAATATTATAATTTTTTATAAAACAATTTCAACACAATAATTATTTAGATCTAGGAATAATTTGTTTCTATCATTATTTATGCTATACAATATCAAGTGGTTGAATAGACTACTTCTATAATACTTCATACACAATGCATTCAATCGAATTCCATTTAGCTGTTAACGGCTGATGGTCAACAAACAGAGAATAAATATAAAAGCCTACGTGTTTTTTGTTCAGTTGGAAAATGCTTTTACCATTGTCAATACAATCTATACCGTTTGATAAATGATTTATGAAGCTCACGTATGACCAGGGATAGAATGAACGCGAAGTTCATTTCTAAAATTTAATGCTCAACAATACTTTATTGAGATTAAGACTTAATTTATCTTATAAATTTGCAGCATTACTTAGCTTTTTTAATACGGTGGGCTATCATTTGAGTTCCAATCCAACATCAATCACCATTAGTTCGTACCACGTACTTTCAATTATTTTATGGATATTGAAAACATTACACCACTGTGAGGCTTACTTCAGAAGCGTATTTTAGCGTATTTATAACATCCTATTTGGTATCTCCACAGGATTAAGGGAAAGAGAAGGTCCTGCATAAAGGATTATATGTAAAAATGTTTTTTGAAACAACAGATGAATATTACTATTTAAATCTAAGCGACGTTTAAATGCATTAATTTCAAATAATTTTCTTTACATTTACTTTTACTCTCATAGCATCATCATCATCATCAGCCTATATTCGTCCACTGCTGGACATAGGCCTCTCCCAAGGAGCGCCACAACACTCGGCAAATATATTTTAATACTTGGTGTATTTTAACACTTTACCTGTTAAAATATAGACGAAATTGAAAAATATTAGTCAAAATCCTTTACCCATCAGAGTAGGCAACAATAAAAGCGTCCGCATAATTCATGGATGCGTATTGTAACCTTATTTTTTTACGATCTATAAAAATGGTGCCATCCAGTGAGGTCCCTGACGACCTAAATGCCGATTCGAGTCTCCGTCAAGAATGTACTAAATCTTGGAAACGTGCATAAATCATAATTCTGTATTAAACTTAGATTTGTTAATGGATAGATTATGTATACAATAATATGAAAAGTAAGTTAAAATTTCGATAAAGTTGTAAGCTATTTTAAATGTAAATTACCAAAAACAATAATTATTTACGAAAATGACCTCATAATAAATCAATAAAATTCATACTGTTCTTAAAGTCTTTATGAGCACGTAATTTCGGGACAATGGTTGCAAAGGTTATTGTCTACAAAGTTTTTTAAATTTTCTAAAAAGAAATAACGAGAAAAGTTTCGTAATAATTTCTACAAATTGTTTTAGTATCAATTTGTTTCCTATGTGGATGATTTTATTGCAGTTTCTTATTCTTTTTCTCTTCTGCTTGATTTTAAGTACCTATGTGTAATATAAGGAACTACGTGTTTAAAAATAATGATAGTAGTTCCCAGTGGATACTGTTTTTAGAACAATATTCCATTCATAACCAATGTAACTTATTAAAGCACCGCGGTAGTTAAAAGATGTTAAAATATAAAAAGGTCACCTATTTATGTTTATAGAATATCTATTCTATACAATATATTATATATCAGCTAGTAATCTTACTAGCTGACCCCGCAAACGTTGTTTTGTCATACATGTGATTTCTATCAATCATTTTTTTAGTTCTATAAAAATATTAATAAATAAACAAATAGGGGTTGATCGTCGAGTTGTAAAAATTTAGGGTTGTATGTATTTTTGTTTGCTGCATCATAGAAAATATTTGTCAAAAACAGTTAGGGGTGGACTACCCTTAACATTTAGGGGGAGGAAAAATAGATATTAGCCGATTCTCAGAACTACTCAATACGCGTATAAAATTTCATAAAAATCAGTTGAGCCGTTTCGGAGGAGTTCAATTACGCACCCGAGAATGACACGAGAATTTTATATATAAGATCTTTGACGTGACAATGCGTTACATGCCGAATGAGTTCCATTTCCATCTACATTACATGATAAAAGCGATGCCTGCTGAATATTTGAAATTAACAATGACGAACACTCATACTCATATTATCTATGCTCTTGTCAATATGAAGTCTATTACGTCCTGTATTTGTCTTGATACATTATGAGCTAAGAGTATTTTAGCTATTCAAGCGCTTCATAAGCCTTTAATATGCCTGTGTCTGACGGATAATATTAAAAGCATTAAGAGTACAGTGCTTCGAAGTATACTAAAATCTTATTCTTATTAATGCTATAACAAGAAATGTGTAAGGCTTTTCGATGAGGTCTTATTATACTAATTTAATAATATATTGCTAAGGCATTTATTTACAAAACTTTTTAAGGAATGAGATATGTTTAACCACCAGAAAATTTCACGTCCCTACCAGCCAACACTCTTGTTACGTTATTCCAGCATTTTGTGGTAGATTATATACAGAACAAGATGAACATTTCTATGCTTTTAGCTTGTTTTATATGTATAATTTAAATCTAATCTTTAAAATCTAAATGACAACTTATAAAACGCAGCGAAATGTCACTTAATATTTATTTATTATAAGAAACCATTTTGCCGACGTATGCCTTCATTAAGCAATCAGCATCCTCAATGACTAGGGTATTTAAAGGAAAAATATTTATATGAAAAATTACAAATAAATATTAAAATTACGAGTTTAATCTGTTATCTGTATCCTGTAAAATGACATTCCATCTTCTTTATGTTTTTGAGAACAACTTTAACAATGTTTAAAAATACATGACTGTTTTTTTCTATTATTAAATAATGTCATAATTTCAACACATGTAAGCAGTACAATGCTTCGGCTAGCACTGCTGCGAGATAGAATTAGCTTTCGAATTTGTATATGCTTAGAGGGATTGACTCGCGTGTTCGGAGTGAACCATCTACTTTTTATTTAATCAGTGGTTACTACAAATCTTATATAATTCTACAGTATTGCTATTTTTTAATTCAATCACAAAATTGCGTGTTTGAAAGTTTATTTTTTCAAATAGCTTTCTAAGTAAGAAACATATCTAAGCGCAGACTATTTGTGGCTACCTTAATACGTATGGTCTATTAAGAGTTGCAACGTGTATTTAAACCTGCGGTCACACGGAGATAATCCTGACCGGCAATCTAGCGGTTACCTTATCTTACTCGTATTAGTCAGTTTATCGTTAGTGCTTGGTTTGTGGTTTGGACGGGTTTTTAAAATACTTTTAAACGTAATTTCGGTTAAACTTTTGCTTTTTTAACCAACAATTTTTATTTCAAGAACGTGAGTGTCTGGATACCCTTTGGTGAATATTTCCCACTTTGCAATAAAAATATAGAACAATCGCACAAATACCAGTAACAATTTATATTGTTCAAACTAAATTAAAACTTATTTCAATCCAAATATTTGTGAACTAAAATATTATTTGTATACAATTATCTAGTTAAACAGAGAATTATTTTGAATTCAATAACTTAAAACATTTTCCGTTACTTAGAGTCTTGATTAAGTGTCGAAGTTTTACTAATCTCTGGGAATCGTGGAACATGCAGATGTTTCGTTTGCGGTTTGCTGTTATGTAAATTGAGCCTGAGCAGATTACTTGCTGCGGAAGGATCATTGTACCTTCCTCCGAAATCTCTTAAATACAAGGAGTATACAGAAATTCACATGCATTGAACGTGAATTTATACGGCAAAAGGAAATGTACGCTTTGTGAGGAAACAGTCTGGCGTTTGCAGCTACTTCACTCGAAGTAACTGATTGAGTAACAATCATACGAAGATTTCTATATAAAATCATATTGCAATTAAAAAAACTAGTGTGTCACTTCTAATTAATTTCGATTGATGAAGAAACATTAACACGGTAGATAATCTAATCGATAACTAAGTAAGATTGTAAGCTATTTGAAATAGCTAACGCTATTTTTAAATTGTCAAACTTGATGTGAGAATTGCTGGCCTCGGCAGCCGCAAAGGATTGAAAACATCTATGTAAAAAATTGTAAGTGTACTTCAAATTTATGCTCGCGTATTCCAATGATTACTTACTTTAACTTATGACTTGCCTAAAGGGTTATATAAATCGAAAAACGCTACGACTAAAGAATTACTTTAGATCGGGCTAACGGATATTGACGAATAAAGATTGATTGAGTCGTTTGTGCCAAACATGTTGTTGACCAATCACAATCAAACGAAACGGTTCACCCGTTTAAACATTCCACTATAGAATCTACGTTTGAGTTATAATACATATGATAAATATATTAGGCTTCGACCTATAAATAACCGCATCATAATATATCGTTCTAAAAAACATTAACAATAATTTCCCGCGGGTGAAACACTGAGTCGAATTAACAACCTGCCTGGGAAATCAATAGACAGCATTTTGCGATCTAATTTTATATCTTCCACAACAATATTTTGTGCTACAGATATTCTAGGTTTCAAATATTCATCTTTCAGGTCGCTCTTTTCTCAATACTAGAGACAAATTTGGTATTACTAAAACTTAACTAGATTGAATCGTTATTTACTACGACTAATAATATTAAAATTGTATTGTTATATGTTTTTTGTTTGAATTTTCTTGAAATGTAATGACGCGCTTACTGAGTTAATGTAACGTAACGTTAACATAATTTATTGCAAGAGCACCGAAAAAATTACAAGTCTCCACGCAATATCTTTTAACTATAAAGTTGTCAAGACTAAATAAATACTTTTGCTATACTGTCATTTCTGTACCTACAATAGCTAAGGTATTCTATGTTCCACATGAAGAGGGAGAAAGAATGACTTGAGGTCTTCGATTTTGAAAGTGTTCCCTATGTATAAGGCACTAAAAGTTTATTGTATACCAAATTTCAACTTTCTACGTTAAGGAGAAGTATCCGACGAGATTTGATGATATGTGAGTCCTTGCATTTATTCCAATGTAAGTCAACATGCTGTTCTTTTTAATAATACGGTGTATGTCCTAAAAACAGAAGTGCAAATGAATTTATGTAGGTATGTGTACGTATATGTAATAATATATGCACTTCGTCTATAAAAAAGCTGTTAAACAACTCTAGTGCACTAAACCTATGTTCCTAAGCAATTTTCTGTTATGAGGTACCAACGCCAAAATATAGGCACCAAAGAAATATTGATACAAAATATCGGTATAAAGTCAGCGTAACAGTATTAAGCCGTCGAAACAGACCAACGTTTAGAAAATATGTTGCGAGCGAGAAAATATTGAGAATATTGAATAGAAAAGTGAATTTTGACAATATTTTTTATACGTAAGCATTACACGTAGAATATTTGACTTACTAAACTGGAATATAAAGTGTCGCCATACTAAACAGTGAGGTAATTTGTTACTTTAATGTGTTTTTAAGGATTAAATAAATAAATAATTAAATTAGACTTGAAATAATTTACTTTTAAAGCTTTCTAAGACTTTCTAAGATGTGCAAATCTTTACAAAATTAATACAAAGTTTCGTCTTAACACTAAATATTTATTTCAAACATTTGCGTGCAAAGCTGCAAAATGTAGCCAATTTACTTTATATTCTACCATCTAGAAGCTTAATATGTACGTAAGATATTTTTATTATAAGAATAAAAGTTCGGAGGCTCTTCAGATAGTTAAGTTTTCTTCACGTCTCTTCCATTTCTTAAGTATTGTAATGACAGCACGTTTGCTCAGATCCATTTTTCAAAAAAGGACATTTTTACCTTTAAAATTTTCTCCGAGAAAAAATAGTATGCCTGCAATAGTCAGAAAACTTAAGCTTGGCTGAGTTTCTGATTAATTTCTTATGCCAGAACAGATTTTAAATAAACCTTTTATAAGTAGGTTGTACACAAAAATTTATAAGTATCAGGACTGAATACATCAGAAATATAATCAATATTTAAAACTTATAAAACCTTATTATTTGAATAAGTATAATATAAATGTAATCTATATAAAACACGGAAGTTTTCTCATATTAAAATATTTTTTTGTATAAATAACATTTTATGTAACAAAGTGCATTTTTAATATGTATGGCATTAATTAAGGACAGAAATTCTTGAGGTTGAACTTGTATTAGCTTAACACGGCGTCGCAAGTAGCTCGTTCTATAAATTCTCTGTGGATCCTCTATGAATAACAAATATTACCGCGGATAGCAGCTGCTTAGAATTTTAAATCCGTTTCTACTTTTCATTGAGATAAATTTTTATTACACGGTAAGATTTTGATTTAGCAAGTAAGCTTATAAAGAAGAAGCGTGCTTTTTTCATGAAAATAATCTGTTTCTAAATTCATAATTGTATTATTTTAATTTTAATGAAACTGTAATACCAATTGAATATAGCCAAAAGTAGAATATACAAAAATGAAATTTAGTTCGTTATCATTAATAAATAAAACTTTAAACGTTCAACACAATTTATTGAAAGAGCAAAAGAATATTCACCACAATTTTACGCAGAACAAAATAAAACATGGACCGTATTAAAAACAACTTTGTCATCATACTTTTTAAATTTACACAATATAACGATCATAAAATCCTTACGTGAAAGCGTGCCCCTAACGCCAAAATTAATTATGTATGTATATTTATGCAAGTGTTCCCCAAAGGTAGCTTTTTCGTCACCCAGGGGCCTGTACAACTAAAAGCCGAACATTACCGTGAGATCACGTCTCTAATTGTCTCTGGCACCTTTACAGTTTACTCATTTTAAGAGGTTTAAAGAGTAGACTATAGCGGATACATTTCTAAACTTAGAACCATTAAAATACATATTGTTATGGCTATAAAGTAATAAACGGAACCTAGAGAATAGAAATTCTACCGTAATATATGAAATATATGTGATATTTCTTGCTTTTATTGCCTTCATAGTGTAACAATCTAACATCCATATGACATATACAGAAGTTTAAAACCAAGAGCCCTTATTATATGTATTGAATCGTCACTTCCTTGCTTAAGTAAGAAAATGACCTGATTTGCAATTGATCTACAGGTGACTTTATGGGTTATTTGCTTGGTGTAACCGTATCCGCCAATCATAAATTTTAATTCAGTTTAAGGACCAAAAGCTTCACATTTTGCGAAGGTTCGTTAGTACTTCACACCGACACTACTTCTTAATCTCTATCAAACTCAAGTCCATTCTTGTATGGAGCTGTGTACTGCTGTCACCCATTGACCAGTGCTGTCAAGTGTCACTTGGATGTATAGGATACATATATATTATATAATATATATATATATATATATATATATATATATATATATTAGTGGCGAGCTAAATGATTTCCTTGTTGAATCCAAACTGTAAAGTCTTGAACACAGCCGTTTAGTTGTTCGCTTCTCCGTTTTCTACAGACTGCAATACGATGAGTGCACAACTTGGTTCCATCTTCTCTATATAAGCTTCGATCATTCAGAAGCATGCACCCAATTGCGTACTGCTCCATTTGGATTGTTTCTTGTTCAATATGAAAATAGCGAAGAAGTGGAACACCTTGCCTCCTTTTGTCTTCTTCAGTAAATATAACATTGATGTCTTCCAACGGCTAATAGGCTTTTCATGGCACCCTTTTCAATAGTTCGTTTTTCAATTAATATCAGCAGAAATTGCGGCCCAACGTTTTTCCAGTCATATTTTAAAAATATCATGTATTTCATACTAATTCATATTTGGTTAACGGTTACTGAAGACAATCTGTACGACCAAATTTAGTGGATTTGTATTCACCATAAATCTAATAATAAAGACCTCCTTAAATAATTCAGAGCTGAGATAACTTACGATTACATAACACATATATGTTGACTAATACTATGTAATCCGTCATTGTATACAATTCTTAGAAAATTTATGTAATTTCTAAACTTGAACGGAAATGTGTTAAATATATTATATTAGACACATTTCCTTGAAAATCTATACATTGTCTAAATAGCAATCAGAAATTTAAATATTTGGGATAACAATGTTACTGACCAAATGAAAGTTTGACTTTATAAGAAAAACTTAAGTCGATTTTTTAAATACATTTTAAAACTTCCTAGATACATTTGATGGAATTTCGAAGCTTTAATTGGTACGATAATATGAAGATTATTATTTATTACGTCATATATTAGTCTCAACGAGTGCTTTAATAAAACTTATTTCATAACTTTAGACATTTTAACAACGTGTTCTATTACAGAAAGCATTATTTTTATACATTTCCTAGGAATTGTGCACATTTATATACATTTATGTACATTTATGTATTAAATAGTTCTTGAAACAAAATTACCTAAATAGCTTCTGAATAAACAAAATTAAAATAAAGAGTAAAAATAAGTTAATTTAAGTCACTTAAAACTTACCCCAAACATGCCAATTACTTGTTCCATTTAGTTCCAAGAAATTCTTCCTTCCCGAATATTAACCGAAATCCCTGTAAAGAGAAATACAAGTCTTCAATAAACATGAGAGAGCATTACACCTTAAATCAAAGCTTCATTTACTAAATTAACTCTAAACGTTTCTAACGATATTTGTTATATTAGAAATGTGGAGAAATAACTTGTAAGTGGCATACAGAGCTAAAAATACGTATCGGTAAAATACTTTTACTCCGGGCTTCTATTTATCAAATAGGTAAATAATATTGGATTTCGTAATTGCGCGAACTACTTTCTCAGCTAAACTTATTTAAACTGGCTTATAAACCGCATAAAAAGTATGAGAATGTTAGGAATTAATTACGCTATAATTTAATTACTAAGGCATAGTTAATTAGTACTTCAAACTTTAATGACGTTCGCCATCATGGAATCTCAGATGCCTACAATGATTTAAAACTTAATAATGGACTTGGCATCAACCTCATTCATAGTAGTACACCTTCTATCGGAAACTTTTTTGAAATATTCTTTACACCGTGGAACGAAACTCTCTCACAAAGGATTCCATCGAGGATGTCGGAACGCAAATGGTGTACGACGAGTATCCGCTTTTCTACTTGCGACAAGTAGTTTCTACGGCTGACATGACTCAAGACGCTAGACTCCTGGAACGAGCGCTATGTGGGCGGCGTAACAAACACTGTCAACAGGTCAACATATGGCGTTCGCACTCCACATGGCACAGATCCTGACTGGTTTTGGGGCTGTTGGACACCTTTTATACAGATTTAAACTGAAAACATCCCGTGTGTGACTGCAACGAAACAACTGACCAAACGGTGGACCAGTTTCTTGTCGACTGTTCAACGTTGGCTCTTGCCAGACTCCCTCACTTGCTCAGATGTGACCTGGAGCTCGAGACTGGCATGGGGCTTACCCCGAATTAGCTATCAGACATGCTGCTCGAGCACAAATGGGACTCGAAAAATAATGTGATTGAATTGTCAAATACGTCAAAAATAAATTTAGTACAAGATACGCAGGGAGACGGGTCCCGCCGGCCAGCGGGCTTCGACGCGCCGATAGATTTCATAAGGATATTTCCGGAGTAGTCGTGGTCTGACCTCGGCGGGAGACGCCAAGCGGTTACGACAAGGTCAGTTTTTAGTCAAGGGGAGATCAGACACACTGGGTAGCTCTTCGGCCTCGGATTTGCCCGAGTGTGACATAAACATTGATAATTTATTTCAAATTTTGTAGTAATAAATTGATTCAAAAATATGATAATTTTTATTAGTTATTTTATATAAGATATATAACATACTACATTTAACATATGTGATGGCGTGCACGGGTCTCATTATTGGCAGCTGAAACCGCAGGGATGATGTTAATAGTTTATTTAAATACTAGACTAAAATTAGTGATACAAAATACATTTATTTTTTGTCACTTTGAAAATAAATCTCACTTTACTGTCTGAAATAAAAGAGAAAAAAAAATAATTAATTTTTAATTGATATTGATTTATAAAAAGGAGTACATGTACCTATGTAAAGACCTAAAAACCGAGCAAGTGTAACTCGGACTCGCACGCGAATGATTCTATACCGTTATTTTAGGAAAAAGAAATGTTTGTTGTAGTGGAGCCCTATCAAATATTTATTATATTCTGTTTTTATTATAGCGGCAATAGACACAATCTGTGAAAATTCAACTATCTGACTATCGCAGCTTATGAGACGGACGGGCAGACAGACAAGCGGATGGTCAGCTAAGTTGTAGGATTCCCGTTCTTGTCCTTTGGGTCTATTTAGAATTGTCTGTTTTCTGTATACATTTATTTTAAATACACACTAAATATTCTTTATGAGTACCGAAGCGAAAAATAGAAACAAGAATTGAATAATTAATAAAGTACTTTAATTATAAGTTATTCACGCCACCGAGAACGGTTTACGATTTAAAAGGTCAAATAACGTTGTAAGTCTGCCACTCGAGTAAAACTTTTACTTTCGAATAATTTCATTGAAAAAATTGAAAGTGTTTGGGCGTTTTGGTTTAGATATACACACATAAGTGTAAAACAACACTGAAATAAGTATAATAAAAAAAATATTTGCTTGAAAATTGTTACCACGATGCTCGTAAATCTGTTAATATAAATCTATTTATATCTAATATTATTTAAATGTAGAGGGTTTCAAAATCTACGATAGTGCGTTGGTGTGATGAGTGCAAAGTGTGGAAATACGCTAGCAACAGAGTGGAAAACTAAATAAAGTAGGTTTATATTACCAAGAACTACTATATAATCAATAGACTCCTAGCCGTTTCTACCAATATCAAAAGGTTTAAATTTGAAGATAAGTTTAATTCTAAGCTAACAAAAATTTTAAACTATAATGGTGAAGCAAAGTTTAATAAAAAAATACTGCATTATAAAATAAGAGCGGGCTTTACATTATGCCCATTTTAATTTTCAAAAAATAAATCATCATTCGTAATTGTAGGCAACCACAGAAATACGAGATGTTTTATTTTCGCTGCATAATTATTGAAAAGCTGCTACTACACTTTTAAAGTTTTAAATAGATCGTTTTTTATACTTACTTGTTAAATAAATTTTCACAATATAACAAACAGTCTCTTTTTACAAGGAAAATGCAGACACATATGTCTCTCAATTGCTACGGCTATTTACGTCAAGTTCTTATTAAATCGCGTTACAAGTAGATCAACGGGAGTACCCTTTCAAAGGAAAAGTTGTGAGGAAATCTAGACCCAAAAATCTACAATGCCTGCTTGACATAGAAGGCTTTTGACCCACTTTTATAGAAAAACAAATTTGTAGCTTTGGTTTTTTCGCCATAATTCATATATTCATTTATTTATAAACATTGATGAGATGTTGATGAAATAAAACTGAACTATGACGTTCATTATATATAACTAAAATAATATATTATTTTGTGATAACCCTATTGAAGTAAAGAATAGTACAATATAGCTCAGTATCTGTTTTCAAGAAGTCAGTATCACGAGTAGGTGATGACACGCATCCTCGACTTAAACCCCTTTGAGCCTGGGTTGACATGCATCGGCCTGATATTACACAGTACGGCTTCAAAAACCTCCTTGAAAATATTCCAAATCATGATAAAAGCAGTATGGCGAGATCTCGAAGTACAAAAATGCATGAATCAATTATTATATTCAAGAAAATACTGTTAAAACTGGTTTATAAAATTTTTATGTCGTTATTTCATAATGCTAGGTTTTCTTTGCTGTTCGGTAAAGAAAGGCAAAGATGAAGAAGCAGGTAGTTGTTCTTTGTTTCAATTTACTATATACTACTAGAATGATCTAGAATATTTTCGGAAAGGAGGTTTACTTGCTCTCAAGAGAGTAATTTACGCCGTTTTATCGTTTACGATATCCGAAGAATAAATTACTACATCCATTCCGCATTAACACGTCAAGCACGCACTGCGATTAATAGCTCACACTGTGGATCACTTACTCGTTCAATCGATCATTCCCTCACTTCTTTATTGAACTATCCTTCACTAATTACCGCTCCTAATTTAATATCGGCAGATAGAACCCGGCCAAATTTTATTACCACGCTCTGTCTACTGTCAGTTTTCATTTAACTTTTCCGCTTCATTGAAATAGGTTATGTACTTAATAATTAACGAATCATAAAATATATAACGATAAGGTGTTTAAAAAATATTTTAACCGTGCTGATGTATGGTCTAATTAAAAAGTTTTATAATTATTAACGTATTTGTTTAAAATCTACATATATAAATAGACCTGTAATAACTTAAAAATAATTTATGTAAATTATTTTCCTACAGGGCTAAAACAACAGCTGTGTCAAATGAAAAACAGCATAGAAGTCCACAATTTCAATTATAAAAAGCAAAGACGCCATAAATTCTACAGAGTGTAAAAATTAAATGATTCGAAATAGGAATTTTGATTGTGAGCAATACAGCGCCCGTAGTAGTCTATAACCATTTCACTTTATCAAAAGTACGTTCCCTTGTAGTACGATTGACTATCGGTCTTTGTTCGCTCAGTTGCCGGATAAAACGGCGATATTTTACGTATTGTCCGCTACAGTCAATTGTTCAGCTGACCGAATTTTAAAATAAAAAGAAAACGTTTTGCCAGGACTCGATATAATTATTTATGGCACTTTCTTACATAAAGTATAATTAATTACATTGAGCTTTGTGTAAAAACTATACATTTAGTTAAATAGAAGAATGTACTGGCTATCAAGAAAAAATCTCGTCGTGAGATCCGTGATAAGAATGAGACATAAACTACAATTTACGATCAACGTTTATTTTTTGCTATTATCTTTATTCATGTCTGACACAACTCTTAAATTCATTACATTCTGAATGGATTGTGATTGTACATCGAAAAAAAATTTAATTAAAAGGAAGTAGATATAATTAACAATTCTTTGTTCTTTGTCTACCTCTGTTATTGATATATGTTTAAGATCTATTTAATAGAGGGAAGAAACCAGAGTAAATAAATCTAATTTTTAGTTAATAATTAACTATAAATTAGATTTTATATCAAGCAATTATCTCCCGTTGTTATTTTTCATGCATCTTAATAAGAATTGATTTTATCTTTTGTCAAGATGCCAAGGTCACTTTGTTTATTCAAATATACAAGGGCTAGTGAAATAAAATAAGCACTTTTATCCAATTCTTATTATAGCTCAATTCTATCATTTAATTCCAAAAATCACGCATAAAATAGGTTAAAAACTTCTATAATTTTTGTGTTTCATTTTTTGTTTTCTGCTGAATTTCGGTGCTTCGTATTCGCGTATCTACAACTTAATATACTTTAAATCTAAAAGACAACCTTATTTGCTGAAAGTCATTTTTAGACGATGATAATATTCGCTATAAAGACATCTATACGTAGAAAATCTGTAAAAAAAAGAATATTAATTCAGATTCTTTGGACAATTTATATGTATGAGGACGGTAGCTCAGCTTTTTTATTTTTTACACGGTAATAAGTATTTTATTCTTTGAATTGTAAAAGGTATTTCGAAATATAAATTGACATGTTAAACCAAATATTATGCCAGTATGACAGTAGATACGGTTATGCTCCAGTTTCGTATATACGAAGATAACTCTGTTTCAACATCACTCAACAAATTCAATATGAAAATATAAAATAAAATATAACAAGATTAATGTTATACTACAAATTATAATTGTAAAATTTGCTTGTGGGTCTTAAAATTCTTAGGAAACATATTATGCGAATTTCTAAACTGGGAAGCTGAATGCTGGGAAGTTTAGAAATTCGCGAAAACGTCCGATTATTAAATTACATAAAGCTAACCTACGTGTGTTTGAAAGTTGTGGTGCTTAGACTTAGACTTAGCTTAGGCATAAGAAACTAATTTAGATATTGAAAAAAAAGAATCTTCAAGAGCTTTGTTTCATTCTAATTATTTATAATATGACAATTCAAACAGGAATTCTTCTTATAATTCGTTAAATCAGCGGTGTCTCTCGTTTCATATAAATTGTCAGTGTAATATCTCAGCGCACCCTTGTCAAATGTTTGGTATCTTTGTAAGGTCATTGAGGAAAGTTATTGACAAGCTATTTTCTTGAAAACTCTCTAAGAATACTAAAGTACTTGTTATATAGGCTTGATTTGGCCAGCAACTTAAATAAACATGATTATTTGATGCCACTTACAGAATACATATGAACACATACTTGTACATAGAGTAAATAAATTAATAGTACATAAATTATTATTATTACTTTTGTAATGAATTACTTTTTGTAATGAATTTAATAATATTGTACATAAAGATATAAAATATACACACACTAAACAAGCGCTGTAATAATTTTTGATCTATTTTAGATGACTCAGAAGATCTGTTTTTGATCATGATATATTGTGTACAATTCCTTACAATGTTTTCGATTTTTAATTCATCAATATAAAATGTCCAGTGCATTCTATTTGGCAGTTTTATATAAGTTTTCCAGAAAATTTCCACGAAAATCTGATACAATGAAAACTTTTTGAGGCACGTTACCTACGTTACAGTTTGAGAGTTAGGAGTTCAAAGTATTTTGCAGCTGGGATGTATTCAAGTTTTAAAGTTTGTTGAACTCTTAATAATCATGTATATCTAGAAGCCTCAAAACCTCGTTCTTATTGGAGTGACGTCTCTAACTGTTCGTTCCATGCCTTCATGAGATATAATTCAACCGTTACCCGAGTTGTCATTTTTTATAATAGTGTTATTGAAACTAATTGAAAAGAAATAAAATGTAAATTTTATTAAATTATTCCATGATTCTAAAAAATACTCGATTCTTTTCAATCATACCTCATAAACGAATTTAATTACTTATTGTAATGTAAATTGTGTAGCTCTATAGATAGATTCATCTTGATAGCTCATTCCCGCAGAACTCGTTTGTAGCAAAGTAATTTAGGATCTCTGGAACTTGCTCCATGAACCCATTTGATTACGTCTAAAATCTTTACGTAAGTGCCTAATGCCTCTAAAGAATTTCATATTAAATAACTTAAGTAAAAATTGTAAAACAATTTAAAGATACGCACTTTGACACTATATTTTTAAAAGTTGTAATAAACAAAATACATAATCGACATATCGCTTCGTCCTCCTCGTCATTGCTTTAATTCATTAAACTCAAAATATGTAAAATACACAGTTTGTTCGTGAGTATTGTGTGCGTGTTTTAACTGTGAATATATATTTAAATTGAAAGGCAAGTTACCTTCAATCGTTATTTACTGTTAATTTTTCATATTACCTTCATAACAGATATATATATAGGTATTAACTGTAAGCCTTTTTAGTAATCATTGTTTACAAAGTATGCATCAACTGTTACTGGATCGTTCTTTGTTATAAATGAAATATAGATGTAATATATATTTGTGTATGTGACTTTAAAATATGTTGTGTTTTTTTTTTACTTTTATTATTATGTTCTCAAATATTACATATGATCAACAATCAACTTATAAATAACATACAGTACATACATATGTAACAATTACATGAGAACTTATAAGTTGCTGGCCCAAACGGAGCCGCCCAAACTACGAGAAACGCCCAAACCCAAAGACCTTTCTTTCTGTGATAATAGTATTTATATTTATTAGAATTTAGTTTTAAACTCTTAATATAAATAAATTGTGGAAATTGTGTGGATGTATAAATTGTCACAACATACCGAAGCATGTCGTATGCCACAATATTGTTCTGTTAGTAGCAAAAAGATAGTAGGAAAAAATACGTTCAACGCCTCAAACTAATAAAAGCAGCAAATAATGTGTAATACAAAGGAAAATAGTTATGTTTAGATCACGTACAGCTATTAGACTGGCCATTAGGGCTAGATCTGAGAGTCGAGGTTCGGTTCACTTGAACGATATAATTCTTAATAAATGTACCAGCAAATTGAGTGTTATTGTTGTATCCCAGGAGCGTTTCGGACTATTCGTGCGTGATTGCTCATTTCTATATCGTTAATGCTTTTGCAAAGACGTGGTAGTATTGAAGATTATTAAGAAATATATTTGTTATGGTGTTTAGTAGCTATGCTCAAGTATTGTAACCCTATCATCTGTGTTATTTATATATTCTTTTAGGCGTAGGAGTACTCAAACATACTAAAACTTTATTAAAAATGCACTATGTGCTTAAGTTATTATTCTAAGGTTTCGATAGTCGAAAGATAACGAAATATTAAGTCTCACAAGTGCTAGCGAAGTCCATTTTTGAAATGTTCGTAAAAATTTAATCTCTTTTGTAAGTCGCATAATGTCGAGCGTCAAAGACACGCTGTAACAGCTTATTCTCTCGTTTTTTAAAAACAGATTTGAATGGTCGTCATAAAATGGAATAGACACTAAACACACACACACACACATACTCAATAACTATTACGTTTTTATATGGACCTTTCATTGAGGGAAATGGATTTATGTAAGGCGTAAAATCTACAGCCTTTCCGTATGTCATTATCATCTCCATTTATCCTTTTACCTTAATCGGATTACAAGGGACCAAATGCAACGAAGGTGTCACACTCTAGAGGATAAAAGAGCCTTCACACCATCTCACAAATAATTATAGGCCTTTTTACATTACTGACTTTGAAAGTGTTTGGAAACAAGTAAAAAATTTATAAATGGAGTTTTAGGTCACAAGTAACATATCCAATGGAAATACAGCTATTGCCAGTATCTCAAATGGTGCAAACTACTAATTGTCGTGCTTAATAAGTTGTTTTTACTAAAAATTTGGTTCCAAAGGTCTCATTGTAAAGATGTCAAGATGTTATAAAGGTTTTGTTGCAGAATGCTACTATTAAAAATCCATATTTTCCAGAAACACAATATTCATAATGTTTTAAGAGGAAAAGTACCCAAATTACTAATAGATGTGGTTCAAATTCAAGTATTTGATATCTTCACGTAGGAACCTAATTGCTAGAAGCATAATGAACATGTGTAATACGTAAATAAAACTTTTAAAAATCGTTTTTTTTTATTTCGGACAAAACGTAAGATAAATGTCAAAGAAAGAAAAAACGCCTTTCCTTGTTTGAGTTTGCCGTCTTGTTTACAATGTCTCAAAAACATGAGAGAAGTATTAATTTCACAATACTGCTGCGTAAATACTTATATAATTGATAGAAATATATACACATAAGAATAAAATTACTTTCTGTAGAAGAGGAAACTTTGTACTGAATTAGTGAATGGATATATACTATTATATTTGATTCCTAAATTCCTCATAATCAAAGGTATTTATATGATTAGATCATAGCAGAACACAGGATATGGACGTTATGTGGCCCAAAAAATTCATAAAAACTAAAGACTCTAAATAGCTCTATTACTTAAAATTGCCGATTTCACAATAAACGAAATTCATTTCTTCTTAAAAATAATCTGTTAAGTAATTTAACCACCTAATAATTTCCTTATTTGACAGAATGTGATTTTACTTATAATTAGTCACTAATTTACCATATTTTAAAGTTATTTGAAGATCGTGAAACGTCAACGGTGAATTTATTCGTCAGATAAGTTGGACTTTACTTGGGCGTTGTGAAACAGACCCTTACACTTATAAGTTTGTGACCGTTACATGGTATATAATATATATGTATCTTAATCTTATTTTATTTAAAACGTCTTCTATTTTCTAAAATACGCAAAAAGTGCTCTATAGGAGTATACTTTTAATTATTACTTATCCTATGAAATGTAATTCTAAACGTTAAATTTATAGAATAAAAATAGTCTTACCTACATAAAATAGTAACACACACGTAACGATAAACCTTTGCCAATCAAATAGAATAAGTGAAACTAAATATAAATGTTGTTTCTCTAAATATTTATGCAAGTAGGGCTATAAACGAGATTCCTCCAATACAGACGACTGTCACACAAGGGATTATCACAGATCTCGTCTTCTTTACTTTGTATGTGTTTCGTATAAAAGTTAATGTGTGTTTCAGGCTATTTGCGGGAAAATGTAAGTTCTTTTTCTTTCTTATATCGAATATTTAATACGCAATATACTTATTATGTAGTATATTTTATCAAGAAGCAGTTAAGTCAGATAACGTCTTATATCGTAATTTAAACTTTTATTCACGACGTGTTAGACAAGTAGGGAATTAGCTATAAACAAATATTACCAATTTAAACATAACATAACACTGTAACATAGATTAATTACTCAAATATATTTTTATAAAATCAAAATTATACTTATACCTGCCTGATATTAATTGATATTCCGTGATGACCGCACATCTGCCTGTAATATAACTATTTCTCTATATTCCTTCACAAGTGCTATGTAAGATTTTCTTATAAAACTTTTAAGTAAGTCATTACTGCTTGGGGCATTAGTAGCGAGGCCATTCAAAAGTTGTTAAAGGCTTTTCAAGAATGTTGCAAGCCCTTGAAGTGTGACTATTATTATGCAAGGTCGATTTGAACACTGAAGTATCAAAGGATTCAAGCATAAAATACATATAAATGTGTGAAAATTATTTTTATTCTAACTATAACAAACAAAAAAAATTTAGTCTCGTCCATGCCCATGCAAGAGTGACGGAATTAATCGACAGATTTAAAACACTTTATCTGAGATGTGACAAATGGTTTTTCAATTACTATTGATTGTAATTCGCTATAACGTTGTATGTTATAAAAAATATTATAGGCTGGGAAAATTAATAGTAAAATTTTTACTTGTTCCAGATTATGAGGCCCCGAATGGGGCTAAGCCTCGAACAGGCGCTATGTGGACCTTCAGTGTGTTCATTTTCTCCCAGATAGTAGTCTGCCAATTCACAACAGGTACCAATCTATATATTATCAGCACATGGTTTTATAATATAAATAATTCATGTTTAATTAGCAAAAGCTATCTTATCTTATATTATAGGTTATGGACAACAAAACAAATACAGCACTATGAAACTATAATCTTTGAAACGTCAAAACTATTCTTCGCTTTCCAGATTACATAACCAACGAAGACACAACTGTAACGCCTTACTACGCCCTAAGCACCGGCATCGCTCCCGCCCCGATCATGTTGCGTCTCGGCAATTCAACCATCGACAGCACAAAGTCTTTCAAAGTGCCGCAGTCGACCGATAACACAATTGCTCCTCAAGTAGACGAGCAAGTTGTGCCACAAGTTGTCCGACAAGTTGTACCACATGTGGTCTCAGTTAAGTCCTACTTCGATCACGATAGGAAATATGGCCCGACGTTTGAGGATGTCCCAGTCGGTAACGTGACTAAAATTACCGTTCAGCTCGGCGAAGACGCGCATTTGAATTGCAGGATTAGTCTTCTTCAAGATAAAACGGTGAGTGAATACAAATCGGAATAAAAATGGTTCGGAAAAACATAAGATTCGTAAGTGGCTGCAAATTAAAGCAAGGTATTTTTACGAATTCACGACGGCTGAGTATGTTAAAACGCTCATTAAAAATATTTATATTCTGAAAATCCTCATATTTTGATCCTAACGTTTACATAATTTTATTACACGTGACCTATATCATTCTCTAACAGTGTTTTATACTGCTTGAAAATAGCAGTAATAGTTTCTAAATAAATACCTACCCTATCTCGCGTACTATTCGACTAGTCTGCAATGAGTTGTTGACCTCTTATTATTGCATTTAAATTCATTTAAGAACTTTGATGGCAAGATAACAAGTAATCGCATTAAAATTTAAATTACAATTACTTGAGTTCAAAACTCGTAACGGAAAACCTTTAGATCCATTACAAGATTATAATTATAACAATTTACATTCAGTCTAAAATGTCACAAGATTAATTTCTTATCCGCAAAATTGAACAAGCTTTGCCGAGATTATCCGTAGATTTACGTGGAACCGTATTTTGTGTACACGACAAGATAAGGCCCTTTATTAATTTTTACCTTCGCCAAACTTAAGAAGCTTAAATTCGAGCCACAATTTACGTCACTTTGGAGTATCTGCCGCTCACTTTTGCAAGATTAAAACAAGCGCGTTGACGGCTTTGCAATTCATCTTATTGTCATTTATTTTACATTACCTACTGCGAGTCGTGTTAGTGACGCAAATTATAAAAATGCTTCCCCTCGACCTTCAGAAACTAAAGAAGCCATTTTGAAACAAGATATTATAAGAGATATAGATATTAATAAGAATCTTATAAATTAATTGAAACTATTCCAAATGTTATATCTTTTTTTTTACGTTAATACCAAAACATAATGTTTCATACACTTTTATGTTTAAAATTTAATTTCAATTCGGTATTTAAATTTAACTATTTAAAATTAAGTCGTTCATCTTTAATTGTGGTTTAACTTTAACTAACTTTCTTTAGCAAGATTCTACAAAGCATAAAGTTTCTTCAATTTTCCGTGTTATCTTACCTGTCTATAGCAGATATTATGCAATTGACAAAAGCTTTGTTTGACTCTTTGCCAATTACACTAATGGCCAACCTTGTGCTTAAAGCTTGATGCCAATTACGAAGGATATCACAAATATAAATGTTTTTCTTTCATCATTGGGGTTCGCAACCAAAAATTTAGTTGGCAAAGCAAAATTAATAAAAGAGATAAGATATTCTCACATTATTGATGTGGTTTTTTCTAACCTAGTCCAGCCATAGGTTCTGCTGCAAATGAGAATGCATTTTTAAAATGAATTAATACAACATTATTAAATTATATACGCTTCATTTTTATTAAAGACTCCAAACAAATAACAAAATATTTTATTCGAAACGTCCACCTTTGGCTTGTAATCTGTTTGGTCATGATCTTATTGATTTCCGCATTTTTCCAAGGGAAATTTTGCCACTGCTTGCTCCAAAGATTTTTAAGAACGATTTTTTTTGTCACGTTGTCGTATAGAACAGGCCCTGTGTTCATAAACTTGAAATTTAAAGTTAAGTATAGGTTAGATAAGGCCCAGCCCATCTTCAATCTCGCTGTAAGATTTTTTAACGTTTTCCAAATTCAAAATTAGATGAAAAATATTTTTTTTCTGTACTTAACAGTAAATAACAATGTTACAGCCACACGGACTACTATATATATTTACTATAATAAAACTTATCATATTATTATTAAAGTTTGACATTTAATTAACCTGAAAACTAGAAATAAAATTTCCTCTACTTAACGTGTCGGCTGCAAAAAATTTCCTATACCTAACGACTTATATCGTCCATCTTGACATAAATTTCTCAGTTCTTGTAAAGGGAGATCGATTCTCTTTACATCACCGATAATACCGTAGATAAGTGCTTGAGCTTACTGACGCAAAAAGATTATAATCTATCACGGAATAAACTTGCGCCATCTACAGATCAAAACAGATATAGAACTTTCAGAATAATATGTCTGTTGTTGTACGTATATCAAAGTGAAATTAGAGTACCAAAACCTTCATAAAAACCATACAAATTTCAAATTTAATTACTATCCTTCTTGTCCAGAAGGATATAATTATGCTAATTATTATAATATTGTATATTATTACGTTGTAGCAATTTCCTTAATGGTCACAAACTTACCATGGATCCCTCGCGGCCAATTACAAAGGACATTGTAAAATATTCGCTTTCCCTGATAAGATGTTATTTAAGACAATACGGCTTCCCTGTTAGGCGAATGCCAACTGAATTATTCGTCAGATTTATCGCCAAGAAAGAAAATGCCTAACGTTTTATGGTTGAGGCTAGTCTGTTTTTGCGTACTTGTAGGCATCGAATAAGGATATTATTATACTAAAAGAATATGGGAATGTGTTTGTTTCGTGAATTTTTATGCGCATTATAATGTTATATAGCCGTAATATACCTGGTTTTATGAGTTTTTTGATCTAGTACGGTCTCATTTTTGTATCTATCATCAAAATCGCACTAATGCAATTTGCAATTTGTTATTCATGTTTGGAAATAATTAACTTTTTTTTTAACTAATTTCCAAATACATACCTAAACATTATATTACATTATGTCACACACTTTTGATTACTTAATATTTATTGTTGATAATATATTTAAACTTAGTTCAGGATAGTGCAATATTTACAATGTTACCTTTTTTCTGAATTGAATACACAATACCAATCCAAAAAAGAAGAACAGATGGCGTTCATATTTTTCAAACACATCAAAACTAAGTTACAAATAATTGTTCAATTAGCAGAACATAGGAAGTTGTATGATGATAAAGTTTTGATTCAACGAGTGTTTCTCTACTCCAAACCCTACTACGAAATAACAATTTAACTTCGCAAATTAAAACCTAGCTTGAAGCCACTTACACTGTTTGTAGCAAAAAGAGCACAGCCGGGCTCCAGTAAACTGAGTTTTGCACACATACCTTTTTGAGTAGAAATATAACAGGAAGTTCGGATTAAAAATTCAAATATATGTCTATAACCATACTATTGATATAATTGCATCTTTTTTAGATCGTTGATCATTCGTTAAATAACTTTAATCATTAAATACCACAATATAATAATTCAAGCAATAACGGATATCATTCATTCATAATCAGCTTAATAAAAATTGTATCTGATCACTTTAAACCGCAATAAATATTAACATTAAAACGAATTTTATATGCACATATATCGTTCAGCGTCACAAGAAAACAAAAAATAAGTTCCCTGTTTATTTTTATATATAATTTTGTCAGTAAGAAAAATATACTGCAGACCACTTTATATTCTGAATCGAAATAAAGTTTTTGTTTTCGATTTAATTTGTACTGTTCTTTCTGGGAATAATGCAATTATTAACATTTCCCAGTGCTAACGATACTGCAACTTTAAACTATTACCGAGTCAAAACAAGAAACCCGCTACAATGTTTACGAGAGACATTGCAATTTGTACAGTTTTGATTACGGCTTCTGCAGTTGGATGAACTTTTTATTAACAGTTTAAAAACACATAGGCTCTACAGATAGGGAAATTTATGCCTAAGACCAGCTTTTGGTCATCTGTTTCCAAGAAAATTCGCTTAAGTTAGCACTCAGCCTTCTGTGGGGCGTCGATTTTTTTGGTAGATCTACCTTCTCTACGATGATTTTCGTGGTGATGGTTAAGTATGAAATACGGTTATCGGAAGATAAATTGGTAAACACAGCAAACGCAGGGTTGTTAAATCGTACAGCATCTGAATAAACAATAATAAATATGCATGAAATAGAAGTCGCATACGAATTTCTGATATTGACGTTTAGTTCAGGCCAATATTCAAGGATCAAATTAAATCAGCCCTCTTAGATGTCCTATGTTTAACATAAAAAAAACAATGAAATCAGTTGTGTCGTTCGAATTGGAGATGAAATGAAAATGTTTCTTACTTGTCCGTTACATACGTAAGTAAGGGGTTAACTTTAGGGTTTAAAATATCGAAACCATGTCATAGCAATGGCAAATCGTACAACAATAATTAGTATAAACACAAACACGCTCAAAACGAAACATCTTAATTAAAGTAGTTAGTTTATAGTACTTTATCGTTTATCATATAAAAAAATATGAACATTAGGTATAAACTATTGTATATTTATAAATTTCTCTAAATTTTTTAGGTATCCTGGGTCCGTCGAAGAGGTAAAGACGAGATTCCAGAATTGCTCACGGTTGGTGCTGTAACGTATGCAGCCGATAATCGGATAACTGTGGCCAGGAGGTATCCCGGAAACTGGAAACTCCTCGTCAGGGAGGTAAAGCCTGATGATGAAGGAGTGTACGAGTGCCAGATATCCACACATCCTCCTAGAGTCAGTCGGACATATCTACATATTAATAGTAAGAGCATTTAAAGCTTACAAATACTTTTCACATAGAATCCGATTTGATAAACTGAAATGTCGTCGTTTTCAGTTCTTTAATTTTGTTGATGTTATTTCTAATTTCATTAATGTGCTGACTGATGAAAATGGACGCTGACAATTGACCTTTTGAAACAGTATTATACTCGTGTAAATTATTTTGTACATTAAGTAGGATATTTTACTACTATTGAAAAAATAATATATAAAATAAAATATTGAAGATTTTAAGACATTGAATAATACTGGAATGTGAATATGGGACATCATTGATTTTTAGACATCATATTTAAATCAATTATACTTCGTAGCTCCCCAAGTTTGGGTGGTGGATGAAGCTGGAGCTCCTCTTCTGGAAAAGTATTATGAAGCTGAATCGACTCTCGCTCTGGTTTGTCGAGCTCGCTACGTAGACACGCCAGCTGTCCTCACTTGGCTTCACGAGGGCAAAGCCTTAAACTCTGATACATCCAGAGGTGGAATCAGGTACTTGGCTTTAACTAATTAATGGATACAAATAAGGAGTTTTTAAAGATCATAATATGAGACAAAAAGAACCATCATTCAAATGAAATAGTTTTTAGTTTTATAAACTAAAAGTATATAACCTGTTCGCAATCGCAAGTTCACAAGCTATTGTCATGACGACGCTTTATCAGATTGTCAATAACATCAAATTAATTATAGGGTCGTACAAAATCGTACGAATAGGTAAAAAAGGAAATCTCTCTCTGTTGGTTTTAATGTGAAACGAAGGATTGACTTTAATTGAATTTCGTATAGACTTTGACCAACAGCCTGGTAAAGTTTAAAGTGTTGGAACGTCATTTGATTTCTATTCGATTTCGACGGAAAAGTCCATTACAATTTTAATTTATTTGTTTCTCAAACAATAGAATAGATACATAGCTAGTATGTACAAATTTCTTAAATCCACTTACCAAAAATAAAAATAAGCCTTAAAACTGATTCAATAAATTATGCATACATATATAAAACAAAATAAATAAACACAAAACATAAAAAGGTGTACACAGTAAACTTCTTATAGTTACTGAAAATCTTCACTTTATTTTATGTAACATTGAAATGCTTTGACAATATGATGAAGGATCTCACCCTGTCGGGAGGTTACTGTTAACATAAACCTTAGTAAAAAGCTAAACCATGTCTTTCGAGAGCTGATCAACAAATGGATTCTTCAGCCTCTTGGAATATTCAAGATTATTCGGCTATAAATTCGATATATGCACGCAATACTGAAGTGATTTGCTCTATATACATTTTTCTGGTAGTTATATGTTGTTAGCTTTTAAAAGCTAACAGAATAATAACCTACTACGTAAATTTAGTTGTGGATTTATATAACACATTTAACAATAATTACGTAAAATAAATTGCTATGAGACAGCAGATTATTTACCCCTTCTGAATAAATTGTTTAATTATAACCTGCTCCATAAAACATTTTATTGAACCCGCTATAAATCGCAACTGTAATTTTACATAATAACAGGAAATTAAAGGTTATGCGTTTCGTATGCTTATTTTAATATTTTAAGAATCTTATTAAGCCAAAAGCCGTCTCTTGAGAAATCAAGCTTTAATGTTTTTACTGTTAAATTGTTAATACTTTGTCGTGATTTCCCGAATCCATTTGCTGCGAATTTTCGCTTAAATACAGACTCATTTATATTTTAACGCGGAGTGTTATTTAACTGGATACAAGATATGATATTACTTGCGATATTCTTGGAAAAATGAAAAATCATTTAGTCCAACGTAGTAAAATAAGGAACTTTTTTATATAATATGAATTCCATTTGTATATAAAAGACAAATCGATCTTAATACATAGTTTTATCGAAATTAGTAATTTTTCCGATTCTATGAACTGAATCATAAGAATATTAAGTTGTGTAAATAGTAAGTAGGTATTAAACATTGTGAAAATATGATTTGTTATCATGGTCAGATACATTAAACCTGATTAAGTTCTTTGCTTTTTGTTAACCTTTACTTTTTATATTTATATTTTTATAATTTTATCATATTTTGTTTGAACACAAACGTCGCGTTCGAGTGAATATTCAGAATACTATGAAGCTTAAGAGGAACATGAAGCCGTAGAACGATTTTGAAATGGTTGTTTGAATCAGAATTATATATATATTGATAAAAAGGAGTACTAAGTCATGTTCTATAAAAGTAGAAAGAACTTTACATCTTTTGAAAATAAATCGAAAATCCAACTGTACCTTTCGTTTGTTGAAACTGCGCCCACTTTTCGAAGAATAAATGTTAAGCAAATAAAGTTGCTATTTGTCTTCGAATCTCCTTGTTTACAAGGGTCGGTTTTGTGTTGGAGTCTAGTAGTGTTTGTTGTCACATATCAAAATTCTATTTAATTATTTCAAATTGTTGTTTTCAGTGAACTGAATGGTTTTCCATGCGAAGAAACAACCAAATTTATATAATATTTTAACATATACACGGTTAATGAGTAAAGGCAAACAATTGAATACGTCAATCAATCGTTAACATAAATTATAACCAGATAAACATTTTCAGAAATATACATAGTGTGTTCGAATTTTAAATGCTCTATTTTGATACTCACAATACTACTTTACATTCGGCTGTATCCATAGAAACAAATTGTATAAGCACTTTCAGCTTTTGATAACCGTACAATACTTATATGGAGGATTGCTATTCTTTTATTTTTTTAATTCATATTTGTGTAGAAATAGTTTTATAGAATACATTGAATTGGTTGACATAAGTACGTTTTCAATATTGTTCTCAGTTTTTATACAAGAACTGAAATTTAATATCTTTAACAGATTACTCTCAGTATCGAAACATCTCCTACATCATCTACTTAATTAAAACCCATTTTATTTTCAGTGTTAAAACAGAACAAGTGCCAGGTGGTGCGGACAGCGTGCTACGTCTCGCGAGGGTAAACAGCAGCGATGCGGGAAACTACACTTGCGCTGTACGAGGCGCAAAGCCACACACCGTGGCTGTTCATGTGCTTAATGGTAATGTTTACATTCCAATAACTACATTCAGTATAAATTTACTCTGCTATACGGCTCTATATAGTTGCGTAAATTCTCGGAGAACCGCTTATGGTTTCGGACTGTTAGGCACAGAAAGCCTTGGCAGTAATCGGCATTAAGGTGGACCAAATGCAATAGTATTGGTTTATATATCTACAATATATACATAGTTAAACCTTCTTACTTTACTCGAAAATATGGATAGCAGATATAATATATTTTATGTTGTCCCCATGTATAAGTTCCGAAACCTATAAAATATAAACCGGGTATTACATTCAAAAAAGATTACGCTATTTACAGATTTAGATTTTGTACTATATTTGAAGTATCTGGTGCAGGAAGCGATGTTACCTATGTTTTATTTATTAATTATATACCAATCCCTTAACAATAATAAATCCACTTAATTTTTTCCTGAAAATTCAAATACCAATTATGTAACGAAATTAATATTGTTAAAGCCAATAGGCGGATTTTACGCTTACTAATTGCTACTTGTCGCTGAACAACAATCTATATTTCTAAAAAGCAAATTATGAGCCGCTTTATCATCATTACGCAAATATAAACACATTCAATTTGTTTAGAAATAAACAAGCTCTCAGCGAATTGAGGGTAGTTTATGCTAATGGCCTCGGTTTCCTTTAATAAGGTTATTCAAACGATCTTAATAACTTGGTAGGAAATTGACTTTACGCCTATCTTTTAATAATGCTGTTTACTGCAAAACTTTGTGGAAAGTTTTTAATTACTGGCTTAATTATAAATTTGTTTTATGACGCCATCTCTATTTCACGCAAAAGCGTAAAACAGCTAAAACAAGTTATTGTTTCATTTTCAACATAGCTAATACCGTCCTTTGTTTCAGAAGAAAGCCTTGCCGAGTTACATGCCGGGAACTCCATTCACAAACCAACGAAAATCACAGTTATAACCTTGATAATTATAGCAGCTGTTATTTCACAATCACCGTTCATCGCAGTCACAGTGACGGTCGCTGCTCTAGCACCTAATTTATGGGTCCAAGGCCTTCTAAGTGATCAGTTCACGGGAAAAATATTGCCCACGTGATAAATATTGTAAATAATATAGTTTTAATATTATAAATAGTTTATTGGAAATTAAATTTCATTGTATAGGTGTCTTGTTTCATTTCTCTGTCAAATATCTAAATTGAGTAAAAAACCTTCCTGATTTAAATAGTGTGCTACCGTCAAGGAATGTAAATGCCAGAGGCTATCAACTGCTAAGACTACAAAGACTGGTACATTAATAAATACCTGTACATGTTATAAATCAAACTGGCTATTTTTTAACAAACGGAAGCATGTAAGAGCGAGATTTTAGCCTTATAAAAATCATGTGACCCTAGAAGCAATATCAATCCTGGAACATAATATTTTCACGAATTTTCCTACTTTCCTTTAAAAACTAATATTGCAAGGCTAATAAAAAGTCTATCCAAACGCCACTTATCGTGTAATCTTGTAAAGGATTTGTTACAAATACGCGGGCTGAATGTTATATGTCGGCTTATCAGTCACATTTTATGACGAGGATACCCCTAACTCGGTATCAGCCGGGTCTACAAAAATATTTCCGCATGATTATTCTATCTTGAAACTGAGGTCATGTTGCGAACAAAAATGAAGTCTATACTTTTCAAATGCAGAGAAAATATCTGTATCAATCAGGAATCGTTTTTAAAATAATATAAAATAAAAATATTTGATAAATAATAATCGATAAGGAATGATCAGCCTGTATGGATAATGCTGGGTGCGCAGTATAATTTAAAAGATAATATTATTTTGTGATATTCATACAACTTATTTCGCCTTGTAATCTGGTGAAGTAACAATGTCGCGTACATAACGAGTCATTAAATAATTAATAACGTTTTATCGAGAATGTAAACTCATTAACTTCATATCAACATGTCAAACCCTATTTATTTAACCTCAATAGGTATGAGATTCCTTTATAAGATAACATATTAGTTTGCACATAGACAATATTAATAGGCAGTAATTATACTATCTACGCTTACAGCTCCTATCTTAATAAACATACGGAGCTGTGTTATGTAAGTTAAATCACGAGATCTCAGGTTTAAATCTTGGAAATAGCCGATTTATGTGTAATCCCTTGGATAAATACGTAGAGATGTGTATTCTGATGGATGTGTATCCTCAATTCCCATATTTGGACTGGTTCCCTATTTATATTATTATTTAGGTTATATATTCCTGCTTAAATAAATATTCTATCTAATATTACCTGTCATTGAATCTGTAATATATGAACTAATAAAGGTTGAAAGCATGTATGTATGCAGACCAGCGGCAGCATAATGTTTCAGTTGAGTTTGTCTCATATCACATAGTCGCATAAACAGCGTAGCAAAATGAACTAATTATATCAAAATTACACAAAAATATACCTATTATATATTTATATTTTAAATCAAATATTTTATGTATGTTCTGTTTACCTGTACGCGCCTGGCGCGTTAGAAGTAATACATGCAGTTGAAGGATTTCACTTTAGTTCGGTTTTCGTAGGCACAGGCAACAAGTGTCGGTGAATTTTAAACAAATAATCGCTTGATTCGTCAATGAAATTGACGCGACCGCCCTTGAGTTCTTCAAATCAGCTATAAATAGTAGTCATACACGGTCATACATCGCTAAAAGCTGATAAAAGGCCTCGCGTAGAAAATCATTCTACGTAGACACGCAATTTCTAAAATGCTGACAAAATGTAAAAACAATTTCTACTTAGATGAAACAGATTGCATTCACAGTCCATTTTTACATTACAATTCTGTTTGTGTTGTAGAATGTCCTTATTATGTCCTCTGATAATACAAGACGGAATAAATCTTCTTAAATTAGTTTAAATAATTATCCATACAAGTTATGGTAGTAGAATAGGAAATGTAAAAAAGTAGTATAAATATAGTTTTACTGTTGTAAAAAGTCATTTACTGCCGAGCTATCTTGTTACTTAGAACTAAAACTTTAATTTACTTAAAATAACTATACATAAAATTTAATTTAAAAATTCCTGGCCAGCCATCAAAGCCACAGATTGTGTAATAATAATAATACTTGTCTTACGGAACTATTGTGTCAAACATTGATAAATTTTTACAATTACTTTTGATTAGAACAACATTTTTTTGTCAACACTTGGATAATTAATTGCGTATACGCATAACACTAAACAAAATACATACTATATTGAAACATTACATGTTATTTGTATCTGCTATCAAACTGAATCCGTGCATACTATGTGTGTTTTATAACTCTATCGGGATCAACTGTAAGTACGCATAATACATATATTTCAAGTAATTTTAGGGGAAAGGCTCAATATGTATAGACCTATAAACAGAGTTAGTACGGATCAGTGAGTTATATTTTATATTCTTTGGCAACATTCGTCCTATCGTGCCCTTTGAATACGAATGTGCTATAAACGTATCGAGATACGGCACGCTATTCAATTTGTCAGTTTTGTTATAAACCGATCTACTTACGATGAAATTGGCCATGTTTTCGTCAGATTAAAGTCAATTAATATAATAAACTTAACTTAAGTAGTACTGATGTTTGTAGAACCATTTTCTCATAATTAAATCAAACGACTTGATAAAAGGACAAAACAATGGAGTGTATGGAATCAGGAATATTACTTATTTTAGAATTTATTGCATAATATTAATGCACTATTATTTTTGTAAAATTCAAAGTATCTTGGAGACATAAGTTCAAATATATAGAAAAAATTAAATTGATTTTATTAAGTAGCTACAGTTTTATTAAGTAAAAATGTTAACAGTTCATTTAAATTTCTCAAAAGCAAAACGATCTGTTTCCATATATGTAATAGCACAAAGCGACTAGGTATAACGAGCTAACAATAAGTTAACTAGCACCAACTACATAGCAGATTCATTCTAACCGTAAAACCACGTTATATTTACCTAGATATAAATTGTTCGGCTCGTTGCAGACCACAACCAAACCGCAATTTGTGAACTGCAATGAAGAATAAATTTTGTTGCAACGTCCGGATTTTTTTAAATTAAAATTCATGATTTTCCTATCAGAATAAAACAGCTTCACTACGGATTAAATGTTTTCACTACCCAAATACTACTAGTCCGTTGCATTTGAAAAGTTGCTACACTTTTGCTACGCCGTAGACGAATTTATAGACGTATTGTTGTAAGGATTGATATACAATTTTGAACTAACAACGATCTATATATAAAGGTATTAATATTTTTTGGTATATAAGTGTTTCGGCAGATGTGTTACTAACTACTTAATGATTTTGTTTCTATTCTTCTTTTATCTTATACACTATTAATTCCACTTGTTCCGATTAACAATAACGAGAAAGGGATTTTCTTTTAGACTCGGCTGATGACAGACTGACTGAGTACACAATGTACTTGAGATAACCATCTAAGGTAGCCTATAAACCGTGAACAATATATATATATATATATATATATATATATATATATATATATATATATATATATATATATATATATGCGTCGAGTTCAACTTCTGATTTAATATTCAACGTAAGTTTTTGTTGGAAACTTTTCCGATTAGCAACTTTTCTTATTTCACGTAGAGGTAATGTGAGTTGCTTAAACTTATTCATTATATGTTTAACGATTTCATATTTCACGAGTTACTTTGTGTGATTGAGATGTAACAACATGATAACTTTTTTATTGCATGCATAATTTACACTGTCCCAAATATAATTTAGTGTTAAGATTTTTTAGCTGTTTTTAATTCTGAATACGTGCATTGTCATAACATAATGTATATAATTGAATATAATTTTGCAAATAATGTTATCCATAACACTCTTCCTAGATTGAGTTTTCAGATTAAAATTCTAAGGGGTTACGTAAAACATATTAATGTTTACGTAATAAAACAATACCTAGTATTCATTAAATATTACTCAATTATAATATTACTTACTTAGAACTTCAACAACAATACATTTATTCAATTATATTAACTTACATTAACTATGATTTAAGTTTGATATTAAAATTTGTAATATTTCAAATCAAATTGCAAATGGTACATTTAAACAATGCATAGAGATAATACTTTTGCATATTTATAACAATTGTACCATATCTATTGTACACAGTACTCTAAATACGACAGTTGTGAAAAACGGAGATATTCATTTATCATATCATTTACCAGCCGGATTAAAAAATCTAAAAAAGAGGTGGAAAGTTCTATAACATGCTAATAAAGTTTACAACACGAACTTTGCATACTAACTAACACATTGCAATTCAGAATCAGAAGCTACAACTCTGATTGAAGTCATAAAATGGGATTTTCTGTACGGAATGCATACATAGTCTTTCTACTAGTATTATAAAAAGAGACACAGCTTTGATTCTCTTTAAATTTCACATATGACTATTATTTAAAGGATCCTTTATAGAGGAGCGTCAATGCATACTTGTCCTAGTTGGTTCCGCCTTTGTTTGTAAACTCCATGATGCCATATAAACTTTGTCTGCCGTTGTAAAGTATGCTTAAGTATCTTATAGACTGTGGTCTCAGAAATCTGTTCGCAACACTCGTTAAGTAAAGCGCAGTAAATTGCCAACACGGAACAATTGTAAAATAAACTGGTTTATATAATTGTGAACAGAAATTATTCAAGCGCTTGTTATTTTTGCACGAATCATATTAATTACGAGTTCGAGAGTTTATATTACAATTATAATTGCGCAGATAAATCGTTGAAGTATTGTCACGATTTGCAAGTCATAATTTGCTATTGATATGCTTTTGTTGAAGTACTCGTAGTATATTTAATAAAATTACAAAAATGACGATGTTGTATTTTTTTTGCAATATAAAATTAAGTATTTTAACCACTCGATGGAAGTTGTATCAAGTTACCATACGTACAATTGGGATTTGCATATTTTCTTTATCAACACTATAAGGGTGATATTGTGCACAATAAGTAATAAGAGATTGTTTAAGTTTCAGCAATCGTTATACAAAGCAATTAACTAGCGTAGATCTTGGTCTCTGGTAACAAAACTAATTAGTATAAAGTATTTTAGTAACGCGAGTATCATTTATCAAATACCTATTTAGAATTTCAATTCATTTGTGGCTTATATTGAATACTAAAGCAACTCTATTTACAATGAAACATAACTGTAATGTAGTGTAATCTGAAACATATCGTATGGACGAAGCGCCTGATCTTCAAATTTATGTTCCACTGTTTGTTGACACCGAAATTTACTGTTTACTTAATAGAATCAATGTGCGAGTATTCACATTGGACACATACAATGTGAAGGTATGACTTGTGGTTTTTGTCTACCCAGTATTTTGTGACAACAAAATAAATACATAAGAATAGAGAAGGGGCGTTGAACTTATTTTGTAATAAAACCAGTACCGTCGCTTTGCCTCCCATCATTTCATATCGGATATTTTCATAATGTACTAAGTACCGATGACTGCACTCAGTCACATGGCATTAAATAAATCGATACTGCTCTACTTAACTTGTTTTCTACTTAGTAGAAGTAAATCATGAGTGAAAATGACGTAAAACCACTTTTATATTAATATTACCCCTTAGATTATACTTAACACCAACTGGGCCGGACTCAAAACAATTATACTACATAATAATAATAGTTACTGTGAATACACACGCCTATTTGATGGTCATGGCTCTTACTTCACGATGTATTCCTTTACGGTACGAGCAATCCATCGGTTCTAATTTAGAATGCACGATGAAACCTTTAGTACATTTTATATTTTGATTATATATATTATTTTATCAACAACAAATACTATCGTCAAACTCTTGGTTGTAATTTATTGTATGAATGTTTGCTCGAAAGTTTTTATTTTCAAGGCCCAGTTCAAAACATCTGCGGTTATTCCGATCCATTTCAAAAAGGCACGAAAATTTTCATGAATTAAAGGTTGTGGAGGATGTTGTGTACTGAGAAAAATATAGTTTACTGATGCTGTCAGTAAATCTATTTAGCAGGTATTTCGTTATAAATTACTATAACAGTTCGTAGAATTTATTGAAAACTTTTATTTATGTTTAGTAAAAACAAAATTTCGTTATTTTTTAGGCCTTATATTCCTTATAAATTAGTACATTACTTAGCTTGGGAAAAGAAATGCAAAGATGTCAATAAAATGTAAGTTTAAAAAAACTGAAACGATTATTTCGTATGGACTTACTATTTCTCTAAGGATTAGTAAACTGTTTCCGCAGTGTATCATTTAAAAACCTTGTCCATGGAAACCGAGTCCATTTTACCGGTAAATCCTTCAATTACAGGAGGCTCTCACGGAGTTTATATATTTTTCCCCGGATAAAGGGTTAGCCTTTTTTAGACAAAGGATTGCAATCTCATGTCTCAGCCGACTCTTGAATTGAACACCGTTTAATCCTGTTAATTTTATTTTTTCACATTAAGATTGAAATATCTTATACTTAAGCCTAGCATCACTATAAAATATTTTAAGAGAGAGAGGGAGTCGGTGAAATTATACAGTCAATATTAAGAGAGAGATAATAATATACATTTTTATATCAAGTATGAGAAATGATTGCCTGATTTGGGTATAATTTATATACTTACAATACTTTAATAATGAAACGGGTGTTCTCGGAACATAAAAAATGAAAACTAGGTGCATACTATATTTGCCATCTGTGACAAACGCAAATCCTTCTACACAAGTACATGTAGAACTCTCGCCATAGGCAAAGTTTAAAACTTAAGCAGAAGCACCGCAGTCACCTAAGCTTTCAACGAAGCCATACCAACTAGGAATATTACGAGAAATTTCACAACAAAGGCAAAAGGTCGCCTACAAAAGCATATAACTGAACTTTACCACATTCCTCCCGCCTGCACGACTTCGAATACACCGATGAGAATTGCGCGCGATTCTTTTCCTTTTTTTAGAAAATTTCATTTGTGCAAAGAAACCGGGATTTTATTTTTGCAATCGTCTTTTGTTTTATATGGTTTTGCATTTTAATGAATTTCACTTGTACTTCTATTTAGAGGGAGCTTTGTTTTTCTCAGATAATTTACTTTGTTTCTAGTCCAGAAACCTCTATTAAAACTTGTATCAATCATAATTGTGTATTGCAATTTTATATGTTATTATTGGCTTACCTTCTAGTATTATTTTAAGTGGTAGTTATTTATATATACGTAAATCGCATCCTTATTGTGTTTCTCTACACATTTACGCACCGTATCTTTCCAAAATATGAAACATTTCGCGTGCCTCACGCGAATATTTAGGTCTATTGGAGTGGCATAATATCGCACAAGAACACAGACAGTGACACTGATAGAACCCCTATCTATGGTGAAATATTATACTTAAACCAACAAAATCTAACAACATTTACTTTCAAAAGTATACGTGAGTTTATACAAACACAACACAATAACTTTTCATGCAACTAGGAACTAATACTCTCGGCTTATTTGCGCAAGGCAATAATTAAAAATTTATGGTTGGTCTTAAGCGCCTAACCTATACAGGTTGTACAGTAATACCCTATACTTAGTAAAATAACGCATGAATCTGTATTTAGAGACAGAAGACCGTAGTTAAGTCTATGTGAAAAGTAATAAAGAGTGAATAGACAGTGTCGTTGGAGCGTCAAATGACTCGAGGCATGTGCAGGGAATCGAATCTGTGTCAATTCGATTTTGTATTCGAATTTTAACGTAATTTAACGTAGTCTCAACGTGTGGATTCCTATTTAGATAGCATTAGACCCACCAGCTGCTGCAATTTTATATGGAAAAATTGGTTTCGTGGAGTTACCGATATTTGATATGCCTTTATTAAACTATAAACTAGCGTTAAGATTTTTCTAAACGTTATAAATGATGTCTGATTTCCGGTGTGAGCTTAGTTAACTTTTATTGAATTTATATTACTGTATCAATTGTGATGAAAACAGACAGAGTAAGTCTTTTTTGTAGTCAAACAACTGAAGTAATTGTTAGAAACTATATTTTTATAAAATACTCTATGAAAATTAGCAAGCTACTAAGTTTATTTTTGAGTTTACAGATAATTATACCGTAATAAAAGTTTATGCCAAATAATCCTGGATCCGCGAGAATATTATCAGAAATGTTTTCCATCAGCCAGGTGCGCCGTGTGATATATTGCCCCGATTTTATCGCTATTTGTATCTGATACACGTGATCAAGCGCTCTTGTTCGAATTATTTATGTGATTCTAGCATATACCTTAATAACATCCCGTAGCTTTATGAATAATCGCCCGGTTCGTATGTTTGGAGGAAAGTAATTGTTTAATTAAGTAAAAATGCCTAATGGCTTTATATAAAACAAAGGTAAACAAAAGAGTAGCGGAAAACGACGTTCTGAAACATCAAAAAAAGTTAAGTTATTCTTTTTAATCTATCATTATTAATTTAATATAATATAATTCTGCACTGTAAAAAATAGTCACACGGCAACGGTGATATCACTCACCGCGACACTTTATTCACTTACTCAATCCATTTGTTACTCCTGTCATGTGGAAGAAAAGGGAGCCCACAATAATCTGGTTAAACCCTTTCATTTTCGTTCCCAACCTTAGTAGGTATAGTCTAGAACACACTACCGGAATGAAAGTTGTGGACTCAACCCGTGACCATGCAGACTGCAAAGTTACATAAATTTAAATAAATGATACATATATTAAAATAAAAAAGTTTCGTAATGTTTTCTCTAAAACTTATTTAGTTATAAGAACACTCACATATTATTGAAAACTTGACCTGACAGTCATTGACCTCTTTAACGATGAATATTCAATATTTTTCGATTCAACGAAAATATGATTCTAAAACATAGTGTTTATGACTTCAATTGATCAAACTTTTTATGTTCTGACCCTTATGTTCTTGACGGTTGTGTAGAACAATATTGTCTTTAACTTATGTAAAAAGTTAGTAGTAAAGTTTTTCCTTTCATAAATGATTATTTTTAGCAGAAGGTGTCTCCTGAAAATAATCAACCTGAAAACATAAAGATTTTTACTATATGATTATCATAGACTTCATAAGACCAAACTACAACCATTAAGAGCGGAGCAAAATTTTGGAGAAACGTGAAAATGAAACGGATGATCTTGCAAAGCGAGTCTTGAAGGAGATGAAACTGTAACGAACTGCTCCAATATTGTTGTAAATCAATTTTTATATTTTAAAAAGTTTTAATAAGTGTAGATCCTGGTAAACCACAGACGATGCTACAATAAATATCTTCAGTTCATGATTTAAAATACACAACTATTTTTACCCGTATAAGGCTAGCACGTAGCTTCCAGCGATTGAGATAGCGATTCCAATCTGAATATTCTGTTTTCAAACTGCCAGTTGCCAGATATATATATATATATATATATATATATATATATATATATATATATATATATATATATATATAGAACTAAAATGTCATCAAGAACTACATGAAACCTGTTAACACAATAATTCTTGTGTCAACAATTTAATCAATTTAGTACCTCTGGATGGGATTAATTAAGAGCAGATACATACCTTACTTGAGACACGGAGTAGTTTTTGAAATAGAGAAAACTGTTTATGTATATTATTTGTTTAGCGGATAGAGAAAACTCTTTATGTATATTATTTGTTTAGCGGAAGAGTCCTTATTTGCTCTATATTTTTATTACAATTATTTTTATAATAACATATATTTTACATAAAATTATCTAGTTTTGCTTCTTTTTGTAACTATATTATATAGTTGATACCTACGATAATATGATCTACAATAATAATACGATCAACCATTCATCAAGTGAATTAGTAGTCTCCATCTCGTCCATTTAAAGTATACAATTTTATTCACAGTTTAAATCTTGTGATATGAATAGATACAACGCTTTCACTAAAACTTGTGTCTCAAGCACAAAACTTTTCTTGCAATCTCCGAGCAAAAGTAGATTGTCTCTGGAAACGTCAAATGCAATAAAGAAAATACGAAATGGTTGAAAATAGTTGTTATTTTTAAAATATTCAACGGATTGCACCAAATTTAAGGCTTTTAGGTAAATTGGTGATGTCCCCAGGTACAGCAAAGTTTGTCTAGATACTGATGAACAAGTTATTCCGTAATGGAAAACTCAAATATGAACAGGATTCTGAAGATATTAACGTTAGGTTTATTTCACTTTCAGATTCCAACTTTATAAGCATTGTCTGGTAATATTTCGTTTATCGAAACATGAAAAAAGAGACAAGTCAACTACTTTATATTTAATGTTGCATAATATTTTTACGTACTTGAACTTACGTAGATAAAATATTTTACTATATAAGCAAATAACTTCTATGGGAACAAAAATCTTTTAACATCAACTCTCCGCTTAATTTCGTAGTGATGCCAGACTTGTCTAAATTAAATGAGTTCTTATAGTTGTCTCTGGTATGCAGAAATAAAATCTATTTGAACCTTAGGAATCAATCAAATTCCGGTGATGGTAAAGTTTATAGATATTCTTGTTTAAAACAAACGAAGTATAAACAAATAAAGTACTATCACGAGAACATGATTAAAATGCTCTGTTATTCATAACATCGCACCCTTAGAATTATAGTGACCTAATCCAAAAATATAAATTTTTGGTAAACGTGAAATAAAGATTTGTACACTAGAGTATTTTGTAATTAATTCAGGTTATTTTAATGATATTTAATAAAAAAATTACAAAATTTATTTGAATTAGCTAGTTAAGTTATTCATCTATATGTTTTATCAGGAAATAAAATAAAAGATCTCAAAACAGATTTTTTTTTTAATATTAAAAAAAAGTTGTCGTAATTAAGTCTTTGTAATATTAAAGCCACTATTTTTTTAAAAGACCCATTATTATATAGGTCTCTGTATTTTTGAAAATTCACGAAAAATCTTGAATTATTCCTTAGTATGTCACTCTATTAATGAATTTAAGACAATTTTTAGGGTTTGCGTTTACAAAAAAACTATGGAATATAGTAAAAAAAGGTTTATTAGAAAGTAAATATTAAATAGTCAGTCAAGACATTATTAGGTTATAATAACCATAGAAATCTTTAATCACTTTTATACATCGCTGGTTGGAAAACTAAAAAAATAAAAGATAATTTCTAAACTTAAAAATCACTTAATATAGCTTCTAGCTTTTATAATTGCTTAAAATAAAATCACATTGATCCTTCAACTTAAGTACATCCTTCAGTACTGCCTGTATACCAAGTATATTCTTCTTATTCAGTACATTCTTAAAACCATCAGTCTTAATAAAATTGTAAGGAAGCATTAATTGAGAATGACACGATTTTATTAATTGCAAATAATTAATAAAATCGTGTTATACAGAAAAAACGTAATAATAACAAGTATCTATTAATAATAAACTTTGAAAAACAGCTAAATAAATATATAATCGAATCATAAATTTTGCATAAGAACTAGGAATTAAGTTTTTATTAATGAGATCACGTAAATCAGTTTTTTTACGGTCACTTAATTGTTATCTTTCTGAATATACTTTGGTTACTGTTATCTCATTTATTGAGTCCATTTTCTTTCGTTTGTTTCTCAAATACCACATTATAACTATAAACATAACAAATTCTTTTTGAGAGAATGAAATTTTATAGCAAAAGACAAATGGTTCTGATTTAAAATAAATTAGGACTCTCATATTGTTCCACAAGACATTATGTTTGTTTTCATCTTCATTAAAATTATACCCCCATTTATCTTGTAAAATCTTTAAATCTATAAAAAAATCATACGTCAGTTCCTTCACAATAAAAGGTTTACCAATTCTTACGAGAGTTCTTAATTAAGGTAACATATTGGTAAGGTGCGTAAATGGGTCCAGACTTCTTACTTCTTTTAATCTCCTTTTCAATTAGACTATGCACATTATCCCTTTTATTTTGTTTATGGCTCCTCACTAAATATTTATGAGTCATAGTGTGAATATTTTCGAATTTTGGTAAAGCATAAGAATATAATGATGTAATATAATTGTTTTTATTTTGTCCACAACAATTATCATAATAAAAAGTGATGTGAAGGGTTTTGTTAGATTCTGCTCATTTAAACTTTGTAAGTAATCCAAAGTACCTGAGCCAATTTCGTTAGCACCTCTTTTTCCTTGAACCTCGTCCCTGAAATAACAATAAACATTGTCATAAGCCCCTATCTCACTCACAGTTTCGTTCTTTCTACGCTTATTTACTTCTTCTGATTTCTTCATCATTTCCACAATGGTAAAATTAAGGCAATTCAGCTTAGATTTATAAAAAAAGATAATGTTTCTTCAGTGGGACACTGCATAGCAGCCTGCAAATCATAGACCGCGCAAATATTTGTCTCGTCAATATTCTGACGATTTTTTGTTGACGACACAACTCTATTTTCTTTAGATGTTCTTCGTATTTTTCTTGAATTTCTATTTTTCGAGTGGAGTTTGCTAGTTCATAATCTAAACACAAGTTACACCTATCTTTTTTTGGTTGAAAGTTGAAATCTTTGTTGAAGATTGATGATTCCTTGAAGATGCTTCCATTTTGATGAATTTCGAGTAGTTCATCGTTTGTACCTAAAATTGTTGAAATATAAATTATAGTTAAATTAAGTTAGTAGTAGTTTGTATTTAGTTGTATATGAAATGCCGAAGTTACATAAAGTGTTAAATTGAAATTATTTATTAATCACATCAGAATCAATAAAGCCTATAAACACCTCAATTATGATTGTATTGAAAAGAGTCCTCTGCTCATAATCTGGAACGGATATATTAGGCGAATTCTGCATTACCGAACAACTTGTTAGGATATTACTTTGTTTTTCAGGCGTATCCTCAATAATTCTAATTTGAAGACTCGTAGTTGCAAGTGTCTCATGGAAATTGTTGATGAATTACATGGCATAAGTCTTTCTTTATTAATGTTTTTGTGATTTTTTGTATTGTTTTTTAGTATTTCTAAAATGTAATCAGCACGCCTCTTCATTTCGCGGTAATATTTCCCCCTTATTTATTTATTATTTATTTAAATACTAAGGGCTGAAAATCTGTAATGTAAAGTAACATACATTAGACTTGTTAAGTCATAATTAGAAAGACATCAAAATAGTTTAATATATAGACAGACCCATATCTAAAGAATTCAGTAAATAAACAATCTTAAATATTGTTAGAGGGACACAATAATTAATAAGTTTCAATCATAACCCTTGTTTTCGTAACTAAAGAGACCAAATTAGTAATGGGTCTTTAATATCAAAGATTTTTCAATCAAAGAAGGTCTCAAGGACAAATAAGTCACAGTTTTCTCAAGAAAGTAGAGTAAAGTATAGACTCAACTACGTAAGAGGTCTTTATTTTATTGAAAAGTATTGTTTGTACTTACCTTTACATTTAATTCTGTAACGCCCTTTTTCGGATGAAGTCGCTATAAAACCAAACACACATAAACCTGCTCAACACACTAACGACACTATACTGCTTGAGTCACTCTCAAACCGAATAAACGCGGAGAGTGGAGGAGAATGAAAGAGACCGAAGTATACGATATGACGCTCTCTATGCCAAAATCGGTCGGTGTTTTAATAAGAATTGATAGAGATAGTCATTTTAGGTCCTTTCCTGACATAAAGTCAAAATCATAATTTTTTTAATTAGGTCCCTATAATTCTAAAGGTGCGACATGATCTATTAATATATAAACAACAAATTGATTGGTTACTACGCGTGTATATATTAAATGATATTTTAAATTGCAGCGCCACAAGACAGAAAAAAACAAAAAATTCAATTATAATATCGTAAACTACCTTTTACTTTGCGTGGGAATTGCACATTGCAGACATTAATCCATAACAAAAGTATATTTTTCTCTCATTATCAAACCGCGGGGACGATTTACTGCTATAAAATACTAATTTATTGTTCTAATATCTGGATTTCTCGTAAACTTAATCCGAACCGAACATTAGGAACATTGAATACACCGGGGACCTTATTAATTGAAAACCTAATTGTACCTTTTTATAATTTAATACTGGGGCGATATTCGTTCGTATTTTTAGTATTAATTCGGATCTTCGGATATTTTTGGGTTCCTTGAGCTTAAAGAACTTGCTTAAATTACCTTGGATTTTTTTATTAAATTGCCAATCTTTTATATATAGTAAAATTAATTATTTCTTCCTCTTCTTCGATCTCATTTTATGACTCATTTTTACATTGCCTTTTTATTTAAGCAAAGGAAATCCAAACCAAACAGATTTAAATTCATGTATTTGTTTTTACGTCCTAAATCAACATAAACATATATTTTGCAAGAGTTTGCGTGAGATCATGGGTTACAGTTAAATGGAGTTATAGAAAAAAATAAAATATTTCCCCCGATTCTAAAGAGATAAAGCCACGGAGAGATATTAAGTCATCCTCTATAAGTAAGAAGTGGGACTATTACTAAAATTTACTTGGAAAACAAATAATGTTGTATTAGTTTTGTCAGCTAGTTCAAATGCTAAAACCTCCACAAATAGGATCTCTACCGGTGTATGCCCATATACCAGTACATTATGTAAATCTAGCTTTAAATAACCGTTGGCACATTGTCGTGGCTGGCCGAGGCTTAGGATGCGCGGATATACGCGGTACAGTCGTAATATCAACAGTTACCTAGCCGTTAATAAATATGAACTACGCTGTTTGTAAACAATTTTTTAATCGATTTATATATTTTAAATTACAAGATGAAGAAACTTAATAGTTTACTCACGAATCACACGATTAAATCAAGACCATTGAGACCAGTTAAGTATTCCATTTATAATTAATTCGATTGGACCAATTAATTACATTGGACGTAAAATATTAATAATAAAAAATATTACAAAATACTATTTTAAACCGTAATTGCAATTCCGTGTTGTATTTAAACCTAATTACACCAGGCACGATTATTTATTTTTCAAAAGTCAATTTGGTTTGAAAGAAACAAGAGGTTTAAATCAATTCGACTGTTAAATTTAGTCTGGGCTATCAGAATCTACTATATCCCGCTGTATATTCTATTTTATAGGTGGTTTAACCTTATACTGCATATTGGCATCACGTTTTGCCAAGCAAATATTCACAGACGTTTTATGAGACCACCAAATCTTTGTTTTATGTAATGTATCGGCGAAAGCGACTTTTGTCTCGACTCTTCGCGTATAATATTTTTTCAATTCATAAACATAAATAATGTCAATAATTTCGTATTGAATGTAAAATTTCTCAATATACTCATGGGGATTTTGGGGAGGACAGCCAGAGTTACAGTTCCGAGGCCTCCATTAAACATATAATAATTGACATTTCAAAAAACAAACATTTTGAAACTCTTTCAGTTTCACAACTCCTCCAAGGTCTCCACACCTTAAAATTGCATGGAGCATTGGCATTGAGTTATTGCAAATATTAAACTTTAAAACTATATACTTTGCTATACTTTAAATGCATTTAATAATATTGTTAGTTTGTGTGCTACTGAAATAGGTGCGTTCCTGCAATAGTTCAAGATTTCACTTCTTTTAAAGACTAATAATTCGATAAATATTTTGATACCCTATTTTTGTAAATTATTTGACATTAAAAAGACCCGTGGCCATCACAATGCACCGTTTACCCATTTTACATGATTCTTTTGAATGCTTCAATAATGGTTAGAAGTTTATATACTTTTCAATTCATACCAGTACTTTCTGAGATTAACGTGTTTGACCAAATAAACCAATTCGTGGGGTAGGAAATTATAATAAAATGAATGAGAGTAAAATATGACTTTTATACAAAAACTATCACGTGAGTGATACAATGGTCACGTGAATTACGAAAGCCATAGCCGAAGGTTAATTTTTTTTTAATTTAATCTTATTATGGCTCATCTAACCGATGTTAAGTATTAGAATTCAACATTATGAACTTGAAAAATAAGCACGGTGATGGAAAATCCTGAAACAACTGAAATTGTCTAAATTTACTACCAGCTCTAAAACTTTTTTCTCGAATTTTCTTTACTCGAAAAGTTTAGCGTTTTAAAATATTATTATAAAGCGTTGCATGGTATAGTCATAATAGGCATTAATGTAAGCCAATAGTTTGATCCTCGTTGTATATGAATCAGTGATTTGAACTGGGAAGTATATCTATTTGATTACTTTTCAATACAGAGTAACTATCAAACATGAAAGCGATATTTCGGCGAATCAAATAGTGTTCAAATTTAAGCTCATGTTGCGGTAAGTAATGAGTGACTATTGTTAAAACATGAATGCCTTTATTTACAAAAACTATTCATGTGTTTAAATATCTATCGTATCTATATATCTGTATCGTAGCTATAATTTATATATTTAATAAAATATAAAAGATATCGGTAGAAATGCACTTTAATGAATGTAATTCAAACTCATAAAAATAATCTTCTATTACTAAAGTAAATTCTGTCAATTTACGTTTGCTAATTACGCCATTAAAATAAAGTTAAAAACAATCCAAACATCCAGCAAAATGAATTGCCGCTTCTGAATAGTCAACCTCGCTTTTCGGAAATTGTAAGAACTCCAGTCAGACTCCTGAGACGAGAGTGCTTCAAGCGTTTAATAAAAACACCTATTAGTCGAACTCCCGCAACACGCATATTAAATGTAATACAGCGTGCCAACGTATAGAGAGTACCGTTAGTTAATTGTAGACCGCGCTAGAATTTAATCCGTTCAATCTAAACTGGTGGAAAGCATCCACATTTGTTTTGCTAACAGTACTACAAGTGCGTATTTTATATTGAGGGTAGATGTAGATGGATATTAAATTAAGAATTGTATCATTCTCAATAACGACCTGCCAACGATTTTATTATACTTAGTCCTCATTAAAAAGCTCTTTTAAGTAAAACTTATATAAATTTAAAAAGAAAAAGTTGCAGTTGCTCTCAATGTTAAAACCAAATACAATATTATTACTAATATTTTGCAATTCACTTTTTATCAGTGCTATATAAAGGTATATACATCGCTTGATATGGATAAGGATATCCGTAATGAATTATATTGCTTCTGTTTAACTAATAAAAACATATATGAGTCGTAAGTAGTCAATACTACCGGTTAGTCGAACATTGCTATTGTAAATATTTACATTAAAGTATTTTATCTGCATTACCCGAGGATTTTCCTCAATGAGAAAATCGTCTCACAAGAAAACATTTATTTATATGAATTCTATATCTCTAAATAGTTTTGATTTTTAAAACAATAAATCGAAATAAAATAGCTACAACAATCGTTGTATTAAAACAATAACTAAAAATGAGATTTTAACAAATTCATACATCTTCAAAATAGCGACTTAAACGTTAAAGTTTAACTACAATTTACTTTCAATATAAATTGAGGCTAAAATAAAGGGGTATATTTTATTTAAACTTTAATTTCTAGCCTGACAAACTAAGATATCCCGAGTAAGTTAGTGTATTACGTCTAGCCTTCAGTGTGTAAACCGTGATGAATAGCTGCTCCCAGGGGACTAGCTGGGATCTAGTTAAACTTATCTTCCTTCAGACAAATTTGTGAATAATTTTTAAATCTCTAGTATTTTTGTCGCAGCAAGTGTCCGTAACAGAAATCAGGCGTAGGCTTTGCTTTTAATCCTATCATAAGTGTACGACAAAGTATTTTGTGCTGGTTCATGTTATTGAATTAAAAAAAAACAATTATAACGTTCCAAATGCATAAGATTTAAAAAAAAAGTATAATAAAATAGTATATATAAAAATAAGTATATTTTATTAAAATAGTGCATTATATCAAACTTTATTTATAATTCTATAAAATATAATAACATACATTATATAATGGATGTATGTAACACGTAAGTGGTCCTGACGTTATTTGACGTTACTTTTTACCGTAACTGAATGAATATGAACAAATGAATGAAAAATATTAGTGATTAGGATAGCATATGAAAGGTTAATTTCAATTTTTTTTAATTCCTTTAGTCATTACACTTTCTCAACTCTTAATAGAGCGAAAATTTTCATATTAACTCGATATTATTACGGGGATATTGAGCTTATTTTCAGTGGATAATTAATCAGATTATCAACCGGTGCCAGTTGTAACCAGCAAATAACAATGCTTCCATTGTGTCCTCTGTAATTTCGAACAGGTGTACTAACTACTAAGATAATGTGCCAGGATAGTTTATAAATCACTAGTTCACTAATATCTCCCGGAATTTTAAACATATTACATATTTCAAATAAATAAAGTAATATGGCTATTGGATGTTTTAAATGAATTGCTCTTTTGTTGCTGCATCGGGTTATACATATAAATATATGTAATTTATATTGCATTTTTCGTACCTGTTCCATATTTTACGTATGTCCTTGATTTATAATCGAGGTCGTCGTTGTAGAAATCATCAATCAATCTCTCAATCGTAACTTAGCTCATTGAATTTACGTTGGAATTTTTTTAATATACTTTATATACTATTATATTTCATTTGGATGTATGTGAAAACACCAGACTTTTTTTAGGCAGTACATTATTGCAGAGATTGATGCGAAATGATGGTGAATTTTGAGTATCCTATTCTTCCTATTTTTATTACTTCTCACCTGGTTAAATAAAAAGCCTTTCACAGTCACAGTAGGACTAACAGTCAAAAAGCTAACATTTGACGTAAATTTGTTTGCTAACCCCGCGGCACTTACTTTGACTCTTTTGACTTTGCGATTTTGTTAATTTTCATTTTGACAAAATCACGACTTTGAATATTGTAAAAGCCGCGTCATGACTTTTACTCCTGTGTTTGAATGTTGAGTTTTTCCATTTTTTGTCAACTTCAACGTGAGTTACCAGAACAAACACCTTAACATACTTTCATGCCGAGAACATTTTTAAATATACTAATTAAGCAAAAAGCTTTACCTTACTAACTACTACCAAAATAAAAATGATATTCTGTAATATACAATAAATTTCAAACTCCTATTATAATCACAAATTCGACACTTAAGCAAACGTTTTAGATGACGAAAAAAGAGTAATATTATAAATCCCTAGAATTTTGTGCGTACGCAAATCCTAATCGGAGATGTTCGAAATATTAAAATCTCAAGATAGCTCTTCGTCGGCTGTATTCAAACAATCGATCAACCTGCGATTAAAAGTTATTATACTTCAGTCGCAGTATCTAATCCTTAGTGACCCATCCGTTCACTCTGTACCGAGATAAAATTTCTTGACATTTAAAAGTATGTATTTTACAAATCATGCAGAATTTGCAAATGTAAAATCTTTCCTACACGTGAGATGACACCAAGGGTAATATAGATTTAATACACATAAGTATGAAGCTGAAGAGTTTGTATATTTATTTATCTGAACTTTTTCATGAATATTTTTGATAGTTCAGTTTATCAGGAAGGCTATATCAAACAACTATCAATACGAGCAGATTAATTTAACATGTTGTAAAAAAGGGAAACATTCCTTTTTCAAAAGTTCCGGTGAATATACTGGGAAAACGATAAGGCACACAAAAATAAGTATAACAACGTCCCTGTTTAATAATTCTAAAGCAGATCGATTAGAGCATATTTATCTCTTGTGATACTAGAACTCTTTCACTTATCATACTGACATTTTTTCCAAAATAATTAATTACACGTTACACGGTATTGAGCATGAGTTTAAAAACATACATCCCTTTTAATCTATATAGATGTGCCTATGCTTATCAAGTATCCATTAGTAAAATATGGGAATCGTACGACGTATAGTAATAAGCTATCGTATTCCGCGATATGAAATCTTGTTTCCGACTACAGTCCCGGTGGGAATGGGAATCCAATATTCTAGTTATGGTAGAGGCTATTGCAATCAAGTGTACTCATGATATTTTCGATTCTGCCGTGACTTCGACCATAATCGCTTTCGTTGTAGGTGTGTGAAGCTGTTACGAAAGTTTGTTTAGTATCGATTTGTTAACAAATAAAGGATGAACTATTTTATGACCAATCAGAGCAAACCGAGCGCTTCGAGTGAGTCAGGTGTCATCCTTTGACAAATGCAGTACCGACTAAATTTCTAAACATTGCAAAGATAAATTCAGTAGATTTTACCTTCTAATTCATGTTTAATTTTTTTCCAGACGTTTACTTATCATCACTACATAGTATAAAACAAAGTCGCTTTCTCTGTCCCTTTGTATACTTAAATCTTTGAAACTACGCAACGGATTTTGATGCGTTTTTTTAATAGATAGAGTGATTCAAGAGGAAGGTTTATATGTATAGTAACATCCATTAAATAGTAGAGAAGTACTGTTGTATTTTTGAGGTTTCTAATGTGATGTCGTAAATAATTAAATTTTTTCCGCTTACATTGCAAACGCAGGCTGAACGCTATGAGTTTTATCAAAATAATGTACTAAGTCGTGTACACATTGAAAAGGTCTACAGAAAAGTCCGTGATGGTTTATGTCTATCTCTTATGGATAACCCACAATAACTTTTTTTGTCATTTACTTTTTACGACAACGCGTTTAATTTGTCTTTAGTGTATTTAGTATCAGCATTGCACCCGTGCGAAGCCGGGGCGGGTCACTGATATATTAGATTATAAATGATTTTATTTATTACTAAAGCTTACTTGAAAAATTTCAAGGTAAATTTACCTCGGTGTTTGCTCCTAGATTTTCTTTGTCGCTAAATCAACATTATCCCTCTTTTGTTTAATGTAACTTGCACTTATATACGCACATACTATTAGAATCCTTTTCTGACGTTCTAACAAGCAATATACACCTAACTGTTACAACTAATTAGTCTACAGGTGTTCTAAGATAATGAGCCAGGAGAATTTATAAATCATATATCTATAAGCAATTACAAATAATTAACTTTTTTTTTATGTATATTTCTCTGTAAGTGATAATATATATCTTAGAGAAAATGATTTCAAATTTAAGAGGAGTACCATGTATTACAGTTAAATAAATATCGTTAAATAATATTAAGACATGCAGTTTAACTTAAACTACAACGCACTTCATTCCACTATCCAAATATATATCAAAGTGCAGATAGCATCAGATATGTTTTCTAAAGCATGCTGATTTCATTATATTTTTTAAGTAGTTGACTATATTTATTAGGATCCATAGTGGATACCAGACTACATCCTACTGGAAAAAAATTGTGTATTCTATTGATTCGACTGAATCTTTTTTATATTATTAAAAGCGTTTTTATTTAAAACTTATTTTTAACATCGTCTTTGTATATCCTAGAGCAATGCTTTAGTACTTAAGTCTGTGTTCTGCATAGCAATAAATCCTTTATCTAATGAAGACTTTTTGTGTAACACATGTATTGACAATTCTTGCGACTTTAATTTAGAAACCAGACCTAAATTTACATGATAAAAGACCTTACAAATCTACAAGATCTCTCAAGAAAAAAGTCCCCAAAATAATCCGCAACACCTATTATCATATCAAAAGCTTTCATTTGCGTCTGTCCGAGATTTTCTTAGAAATTTATATACATAATATTATCTTAGAGTGAATTTTGTATACATTTGTGATATTATAAACTTATTTTGGAACTTAGACCCAGAAAATTTTGTCTACGGTGTCAACTATATTTGTAGGTACCCAAACAACCCTAAAGATAGCCTTTTCAAGTACCAAGGTTCTATAAGATTTATGATACAACATATGAGGTTATATGGTAAGTATATAACTGTATGGTGTAACTAAATATTGCAATCAGATACTTTCAAGAAACGAGGATTATTTAGTCATAGCTATTTCTTTGTTATTAATAAATAACTGATGTAACATATATTTATTTATTTTAAGCGTTATTCAATAATAATTATTAATGGAGATTTGTATTTCCACTGACAATATTGTACGATTCATTCACTGTAAGTCATTAATTATGACTTAATAGTTACTTAAGACATTTAATTTATTCAAATTCATCATCGGAAAAGTAATACAATGCCTCGTGTCCTTAAATCTATGAATATTTTTAGCTACGATAAACCGTTAAGAAAAAATCAATACGAACTTTATATTTGAATGTTAGGTTAAATTCATAATCAATCGAAATAATTATAATATATTTTACAAACATGTACAAGCAACTTTAATTCAATACTAAACATATCTTTCTTCATTCACACGTCACAATGTGAAAGAAAGTTAGTGAAACTCAAGACGCAGGTGTAGATGCTTAAGACCAACGCCCCATTTCGACGCTTCGTAAACTGAATATGTTTTCGTAAATGTATACTTAGAATCGAGATACATTTACGAAAACACTTTTATATTTTGTACAAGACTAAGGAATATATTACAAAATAATTTATGTTGATTTCTGTTACCACAAAATACTAATTGTGGTTTGCTAAACGTATTTGTATACCTTTTTCAAAAAAACAAGCATGCGTGTTTTTTTTAATCCAGTCTAGCTGTGACAAATCAAAGAATTGATTTTGTATATTGCTTTAAAAGCGGAAAACCAATCTCGCAGAAGAAAATTATCCTTGAAACAATCAAGCATGATCTGCACGCTATAAGACGTGCCATTCCGTGAAATGACGCTTAGAAAGGATTTATTATTTACAAAATCTGTTGTTTCGCAACATAATTTCTTATATATAGTCAATACGTATTCCTAATATTAAAACTTATGGCTTGCCATTAGTTTTCATTTCAATCTTGTTTCCCTTTCACTTTTAATTTGTTCAAATACATAAAAACCTCATAACTGTTAAAAGTAATTGTTAAAAAACATAATAGCAATATTCGCCAAATACGAGTGTATTCACATCTCGTAAACGAAACGGCGACGAACTATCAACTATCGTAACAAAACATAAAAATATTTATGTGGCATATACTCCAAAGTACACTTTAGTTAACGGACTACTACTTAAAAAAGTTTTAATTATAATAACATCAAGTACTTGTGTCAAAATAATACAATTGGTCTGCGGTTCATTATGTACAAGGTTTAGATTCTGATCCATCCTTCAGTATTTTAGTGAATAATTGTAGGTCGTATTTGAACAATTGTGGTGTATTTGCTCTTACATTGTTAACGAAATTATATCGTCCATATTTGTGTCGTCAAGTGGACTGAACAAATCTGCCTTCGTATGAATAAAAATGGGAAATTTTTGGCTATACGGATGATATTGTTTGGTTAGGATGCTCGGAATGTTTACTATATTATTCTACGGTACTTTGTTTATTTTTACTCTTAAGCTAAAACTATGACTGTTCTAAGGTCATAGTTTTAAAGTAAGAGTGATGTGTGGGTTAAGTGCAATAAATGGATACACGGAACATGTGGTATCGTATCTTCTAATCAATTGAGTGTGCTGTTCACCAAGAAGTCAACTAGATGGAAATGTCGCAACTATGTCAGTAACGTCATTCCAAACTGCCTCTCATTTATAGTGCCACATCAAGGGGTTGGAATCGTCACTTTCCGAATGGCTTGAACCTTTGGCGCTACATAGAGATGTAGGGTATCTCTGCATCTTCTACCCTTCAAAGCGAGTGTTTGGAGGAGTTATTAGGATTGATATTCAGCTGAATTCCATCGTCACGCATAGAGGCAGCTCATAGAGGCACTTTCTGCCACGGACAACGGCTATTTGCAACCATAGAGGATTTTCCGAACCGCTTAGGGTTCTTCAGTAGCATATCACCGGAAGCAACGCACTTGTGAGTTCTCTGACATTGTGAGTGTTCATAGGCGACGGTATAACTTAAAATCAGTTAACCTTCCTGCCCGTTTGCCCCCTTTTATATAAAAATAAAAATCAATAAATGAATAGGAGTATGATGATAAAGCTCATATGGAGAACTAATCTACGTCGAGCACCATACAAAAGATGATTGAGGAAATGCTTATCTGCAAAAATATAAAAGTGATGGAAAATAAAATGAAACTTTTCGAAAATCATATACAAGAGGTAACCAAAATTAATAAAAACTTGGAATACACAAACACAAAAAATAATACATATTAGCATAACGTATTAGCAAAGAAATCTAAAACAACTCAAATTAAAAAATTGATGATAAGAAACTTAAAAAAAATTAATTTTAATTAAATTAAATTATTAAAAAGTTGATAAAATACCGGCGCTACACCTCTGACGAACGACACACCAAATCAATGTTAAAACTATTAACTACCTTATACAGAACCAAATAAACACCATTTTTCAATACAATTTAAACATAAATTATAATTTCCAATTTCCATTGCTTTGTTTAAGGTTTTTAATCTTCAGTGCGATTATAAGAAAATATTTTAGGGGCAGTTTTGCCATTCAGCGCTAATGAACTGCTCAAGGCGGTACAATTTTGTGGAATAATACAATGGGAGTTTTTTGTTTTGCTTCTGTGAATTACTTGTAAAGTTCCCTCAATGGCTGTGTAGTCTGTTTACGTACGTCATAAATAAAAATTAATAACGCTCGAAATGAAAATGGATCAACGACGATAGCAAAGATTTTAATGCTTGAGTCATGTTTATCACTTCTTTTAATGAATCTTCTTTAAATAATTATCTTAATACTGAATGACTTGGTTATACGTTAAGTATGATTCACCATACCACAGAATCAGTTTTCTATATGCTTAAAAGAAAAACTTACATGGAACGGCATTGTAAACAAATAAAATTACACATCTATTGTTATATCAAGTCATGTAAAGATTGTGCAGAAAATAATGCTTAAAGCATATACCCAAGATAACAATTGGTCTTATTTTGGAATGTGTAGCATTTTCATGGCATAAAATTTTACGAGCTAAGCAAATGATGATCCTCTTCCGGGTTCTCTTTAAAAGTATATACTTTATAAAAGCGAAAGAACTTACGAGTACAATATGTAAATAACAAGAATATTTCAATTTTTCAATGTAAAAAAATCTACACTTAAAATCTTAGTAAAGTGTTTTAATAATATATGAGTAGCCAGCAATTAATTATTAGGTCAAAAAATTATACATGCGAAGCAAAAAAAACAATTAAATTAAATGCAATATGATCTGCCCGTATTAAAAGATAAATTATTTCTAAAAAGATCAGGCTTGAACTAGTAAGCAATACACTCGCTCCAATTTCCTCGAAACATAGACCAAATTATGTTGAGTAAAACTGAAAGCACGATAAACTTATCGTGAAACTATCCAGCTTATTTCAAAATTTCTAAAATATAAAACTTTCATGATACATCATGCCAATATGGAAATTTAATAGTTAAAGTTCTCCACATATTCTGTTCTGATTAAGAGCTATCGACGGTCTATTTTAGAGCCCAATATTTTAAACACTCAATGAATAATTCAGTTATATCTATATGGTATGCAAATATTTATATAACGCAGCAATGTGAGTGCCTCAAAATAAGAATCATATGAGATCCACATCTGAAAATCTTTGGCTTTTAAGCTAAGAGCAGTTGTTGTTTATAATACAACCGTTATCAAAGAAGGAGGAATCAAATTTAATTATATAATATATTAACAAAACATTGTCTTTATATAAATATCCATTAAACAAACACAGAAAATTATTGGCATGTTTTACGGGCTGCTTCTACAATAGCTTTCCCGCTTTTCATATATAATTCATATAATATTCAATTTATACGTCATCAGCAGAATATTAGAGTTGAATTTCGTTGTTTTCAACAACCTTCGTATATAATTAAATTTCTCAGGTATTGTCAAAGCACTTAAAACGAAGCCAGGTCAAGAATAATGAAAAGCAAACCACTATCACAACGATCTTACTAATTTAACAAAATACAAGTTTTCAGCATTTATCACCATATTTTTTAAAGTAGAATTTTTTTATTTACGAAATTTTTTTATAAATCAGGGCAAAAGGGGTAGTTCAGGACCTTATGTTAATCAACTCGCAAACGCATTTCTGGCCTTTCAGATAACGATACGCTTTTTTTACGAGATTCCTAGTCGTAATGGTTCGGAAATATCACAGCTGTTCCCACATAGTGGTGGTATGCCCTACACAATATGGCTTCGGAAGCGCTGAGTTGTGGAAGGCAGGACAACGAGGTGATTAGGGTGGAATATCGTATTCTGCCACGATTGTCGATGCTGCTACATGCATCAGAATTTAATTAGTCAATTTAATTTTCTTCAATGCTCTCTTGCCTCTGTTAATATTCCGGCAATTTTGGAACTGCCATCTTTAGGGACGATGGCAAGCGACTGGATGGGATGTGTTCGATCCCGTGGAGGACGGGTACAGCTTTGGGATGTTGTAGACACTTTATCCTCGTCTTATCTCCCTCCTATATGTATTAAAGTTAGCTCAGTCGCAAAGCAGGTGGAAAATAAAAAATATCAACTCCAACTATTACTTTGTTTTTTAATAATGACTCATGGGCCCTGATGCACAGGTGCTAACACAAGATAGGTACAGTAATATTTAAATTAAAATACCTAGTTAGTTAAGAAAACGTCTACGTATATATATTTAGACACAAAAATATTATATTTCTATTAGTCCAGAAAGGTTTATTGATAAATTATTGTATAAAATATAGTCTGGAAACTAATTTTAGAAATTTAAGTGTATATAGTCTGTCTAAAATAAACATTATCAATTTATGAATAAGATGGGTATTATACGATTCACACAAGTGATATTTATTTTGTTTGAAAAGTGTTTTAGATTCTTTAGTTAAGTGGTGATATTGTTTTCATTGTAAATAAATATTAAAAATACTACAAGTAGCGCCATCTAGTTAAGCCTGACATTACCATTTCTTCAACATATGTCTGTTTTCAACTTCTATCTATGTGTTATTATCATTAATTATTATCACACGACCACAGACACATAGAGTTAGAAACAATATTTTTGAAATAAACACTTATCTTTAAGTTGTTATGTAGGATCGAAAAATGAAATTAAATCTCATGTTTGTCACAATTGATTTAATAGAACCCTAACTCCCTCCCTAACCTAACCTAACCGAGTACCAGGAAGTACCATGTCTTAGCACCGTTCGATAAAAACTGTTGTAAAAAATTGTAGTCGACGTATGAGTTAAATCATGACACAATATCATTCAATATTATATTTATAATCGTCATTACGTTGGAGATTAGAATTATGTAGTAGGAAATATATATAACTAGCAAGGATAAAGCTGAGATCGATCGTAAACAGCGTAATATCGACGCGTTATGGTCGTTACTTATTTCCAAATGATTTCCTGCACTTGTGAATCGCGACCACTGACTCGGAAAACTGTACCTACTCGAACACAATATAAATAGATTCTTGTAAATTGCGAAAACATTTCTTAGATAGATCTTGTACAGATATTGAAGGCATTTCGAAAATATAAATAATCTTTGTAAATTGCCACATTCAAAGCAAACAGAGCACGGCTTTTCATCATGTTTCGAAAAAAGATATATTCTCAATAGACTTTTAAAATAATTTGACTTAATACTATTGGCATGACCTTGTATTCTAATTCTAGCGTCTGTGGACCGATTTTGATCTGTCTGAACGGGCTAGCGACTATTATTCTTAATTGTCTTATTATGGTACTAATAATCATCAGAAACAATATAATAATTTGGCAAGGCTGAATTGCAACATTAAATAAACTTATAGACACGTTTAAGCTCATATTAACATATCTATGTTCAATTTAAGCTTATTTTATTATTTTTAATGTAATTTGAATCAGTATTTTCTGTATCACTTCAATACCCTAATAACAGCAATCCAAAGCAAGTACGACCTTATTGATAACTTTCTTCCATTATAACGACACGATATTCTGGTGTGAAATAAATATAGGAATGAAGATTTACTGTTCCGAGTCTAATACAATAATATAAATAGTGAAGTCGTAGGTCCGGCTTCACTGCACTACTGCACACGTAACTTATAAAATCTCTCAGCGAGTGATAGAAAAATAACAAACTCAATTTTATTTTAAAGAATGTCTTGCTCGTACGCTATGACGTCAGTTTGAGCAATAATTGTACATTTCCTAGTCATACGACTCTAGCACTGTATTCAAATCCCAGTTGGCCACCAATGTGTGTGTGTTTAAATGTGATTAAATATAAATAAAGGTCACATTACAATCGACGTTAACAATTGACATCTCTGACGACATGCGCCATAGAAGGGTCTAGAAATATTAAAACGAAAATCGGTTGTGGTGCCATTTAAAGTGTAAACATAAAATACAAGTGAATATGTAAATATGATCCTCGGAGCAGCATTATGTGAATACTATAAAAAATGAGACGACATTTCGAATAGATTATTATACCCTCAGATGCAACAAGAAACACAAAAGATGTTTTATTTTACAAAAAATGCCTTTGTTTCGCTAACATCGTGAACTGATGACTTATAACCTAGTTTTTGAGTGCTTTTTGGAACGGCACTCCGAAATAACTGAAGTGGTTTTGTTAAAGTTTTTGTTTTTAAAACACCGGATCTCAAGGCTATGTATGACTTTTGTAAGCGGTGACGAATTATTGTAACTTTCTTACCTGAAAATGTTTGTTATTTAAAACACTGCATAGTCTTGAGGTAACGTATGCGTGATATTTTTTTGCTTGTCAGCCATATATAGCTCTCATAAAAAAAAATCAATATAGTTTCGTTTCGTTAAGGTAAACGGGGCATATTTGGAATTCAGCGCTTTTTTATTTAGCTTCTCAGATATTCATATCGTTCCTATACGTTCGACCAGTCAGTCGAACAGTCAGATATAACTGTATTGTCTTATTGTTGATAAACCATACCTTTTAGTATTTCGAATAACTGTCTATAAACGGTCCATTTTTAACAAGTAAGATATGAAACTATCGTTATATGACTCTTCCTAACAACCTCAATAGCACATTGACATAATGTCAAGGTGTTCTGACCCTTGTTATGAACCACTCAATCATCAATCCACAAAGTCATTTGTCTTGTCGTGAATCGCCTTATGATGTGTCAGTTTTGTAATAAAGGTCTTGTACCAAAAAGGCAGCTTCTGTTCTCTTCTTATAGTGCTATCTATTATATAAAAAATTCTTTAAATTATATTTAGATCAACACATTTATATTATTAAATGTAGATAAAATAAAAACACGGATTGAAATTATAATAACCTCCTTGGTATAATGATATTCATCCAAATGTTCGTCTTCTAAATCATTCCAAACTAAAGCTCTAACTTTATTATAAAACTCTCTGTGTTGTGATTCAACTATTTTTATTTATATATTTTTTATCTCAAAAATTGTATTATCTTGTAGAAAGTTTTTTATTTATTCTTCTTCTTTCTTAATGGACGGAAAACTATGGCAGTATATTTGCATCAGATTTACGTCAATGTATCATTTTAATATGTACATAAATAAATTTCACATAGAGCAAGGACTGCGCGTAATTGAATGTAGTAATCTTGCACCAAAGGAGAATATTTGTGACAGGCTGAGAAAGACGAGAGAGAGAATGAAACAATTTTTAGTTGTTAGTAGTTAGGTTTAAGTAATACTGTGAAGTGTAAATAATAAATAATTAAACATCAAATGATCCCACATTTTTTATTAATGTATTTAATACAGTACATACGTAAGGTTGTGTACTCTACTGCCTTATTTCCCAGATGTCGGTTAGCCCCATGTATGCTATTCATAGCTGGACATATGGGTACCAACAGAACTCATAAACAAATAGTTACTTCCATATAGGTATACATTTTTATATAGTACATATACATACAACACCCAGACCACAGATAATAAATATGCTGAAAGATAGAATACGCTTTGTTCATGCATGCATGCATCCGATATGGTGACCACTGCGCCATTGGGTTACTATTATCAAACAATTGAATATTTTAAAAAAGGTCTCTAAAACTATTATCGCACAGTTATAAGTTATGCCGTAAATACGTAACTAATTCTTTCATTTCGAAATTTAAATTTTATTTTCACAACTGTGTCTTACAATAATGATAAAGATTTCATGAATAATTCTACATTTTAAGTGAAGAATGGCGACAAGAGGTCTATTCATATTAAGTGCTATATTTATTCCAAGTATTTTAGTTATTTGGACACAAGTGTATGATACCTCGAGGCCTTTAGTTCTCACTAAGAATGGATGGGTACGGGGCCTTAAATCTCCGGTCGGTCATTATGACATGTTTCTGGGTGTACCTTACGGTAAAGTAAGGGAAGATAATCCTTTTGGGGTAAGTTTAATAAATTATAAATAAATTAAATGTCTTTTGTATTGTAGTATTTGTATATGTACAGATTGCAGATCCCTTTCCGATATACGAAGGAATTTTTGATGCGAATGACGATAACAACCCCTGCCCCCAATATGAAGAAGGTTTCAAATTTTTCACGGGAACGCTAGACTGTCTCAGGTTACACATATATACGCCTAGAAAGTCGGAGAAATTAGCAGTAATGGTTTATTTCCACGGCGGACAATTTAGATTTGGACATTCCGGGTCTTGTAATGATGAAAAAGACTATGACCCAGTGTATTTAATGCGCCACGATGTTGTTTTTGTCAGTTTAAGTTATAGACTGGGTGCATATGGCTTTATGTGTCTGGGGATAAGAGAGATTCCAGGAAACACTGGCTTTAAAGATCAATTAATGGCATTGCGATGGATCAAAGATAATATTGAAGCCTTCGGCGGTGATCCGAACAGAATAACTATTATGGGGCACAGTAGTGGTTCAATGTCAGTAGATTTTCATGTTCATTATCAATATGATGATTTATTTCAACAAGCTATCCTTCAAAGTGGCACAATTACAAGTATGCACAGTTTTGGTGAAGTTAATACGTCATTGCCATTCGTAATGGCCGAAAATCTTGGATTTAAAACAAAAGATCTCTATGCAGCTGTAAGATTTCTTTCAAAACAAGACCCGATTAACGTCGTCAAAGCCATTACCCAACCATCCTTACCTTCTTTCTATTTTTTGCCGTGTATTGAAAAAGAATTCTGTGGAGTTGAACATTTCATTACAACAAGGCCGTCTGACTTAGTTCCTAAGGTGAAAAATAGAAAATTTCTTCTCGGAAATACAAATGATGAATATAGTCTTATAATTGGTAACTACCCGAACGAATTTTTCGATAACAGTATTGCATTAAGGAAATACTTAAATTATTATTTCAATTTTGATGAAAATGAACTGGAAGAGGCAGTATCTAAGTTAAGAAAATTTTATATAGGGGATGATGATTTTAGTAGCAAATACAAGAGACAAATGATAAATTTATTCTCAGATATGACCTTTGTTTATCCCACTAATAGACAGCTCAAAAGATATCGTAAATATGGAGCGAATAAGGTAATACTGTCACTCTAATTACAGAATACGACTAAAACTATATTTTTTAAAAATCCTGTGTTTCTTTTTCTAAGACAAAAGAGAAAGTATTTTAAAAACAGAGAAATATTGATACGCCGGTATTAAAAACTACGTGTACTATGTTATGGATTAAACTTCCACTAAACAAAAGACACTCTGTTCACAAAGCCGATATTTATTTTATCATAGAATTTATTTTTTGTAAATTTTAGGTGTACTATTACATGTTCACTTATTCCGGAGGCCGCAATATATACTCTCAACGTAATAATTTGAGCCTCAACACGGCTATTCACGCGGATGAGTTGGGCTACCTCTTCCAAGATCGCCACCTGAAAACTTCGAACCCAGAAGACCAGCTCATGATTGATAGGATGACGACGCTATGGACAAATTTCGCTAAATATGGGTGCGTGTATCAATATGCACGCATTACATAGTATGAAACTCGTCGCAACTATATAAATATTTAAACAATGCTTAACTGGTAACGCCCTTGTCGCATAACGTTATGTTAAATTACTCAATTTGTTCTAGAGATCCAATACCGTCACAATCAGACATACTTCCAACGCGATGGATACCTGTGTCTGGAGATAGTGAAGCTTATTATCGGATAGATACAACTCAAATGGACACGGAGTTATTAGCAAAAATAGCGTTTTGGGATGAATTCTATAAGAAATATTCAAACAATATAAAATTTTGATAAAACAATACCAATTGTTATTATGTGAAAAAATTAAGGGCGAATAAATTAATAAATGAGAGTATAAACAATAACGTTTGACGGAAATAAAAATTAACACGATTTTTACATTTTTGTTTGTTCCAGGTTAACAAGTATTTTATTTTCAGAACGCCTATTAAAACTTTGTCCGATTCATCAAGTCACCCTGACAGCATTGGCTGAAAAAGACGTACGGTAAAAATGAACATTTTTGATGTATTGAATTTGTTACGGGGAAACAAAGAATGTTTTTACTCAATTACTCTTTTAATAGTTGCGAATTTCCGAAACATTCCTAACAGGGTATTTGACAGGTGATTTAACTTTTTTATATTTTTACAGTGACAATATTGATTGATTAATACATAACGCATTCCATTTTTATTAAATATACTGGTTCATTAGAACCACGGGAATAAGTTCTATATACAGTGAGATAATTTTGACATTTGAGATAATGTAAGTTATTGTTTGATGGTAATCTCATTTATTTATTTTTATATCTAACAGAAAGTAACTCATAAATGAACGAGAAATTAAAGTAAAATTTTTTAAATAATTATTAAATACTAATCAACAATCAGTTATTGTTGAAAGTTTACTTAGGTATTTCAAATAGTGTTCTAAGGCCGCTACACAAATGATCTTATCATAAGAGACATATAAAATAGGAAATAAATAATTGTCTCATAAAATATAATATGTACTGTCCCATGATATAGTGTCCTCATTCTTAGGACGTGTGCCAATGAATCAGCCCGAGAGATTTTATTCTATTGTTACGGTATCTTTTATATTTCGATATATAAAAGGCTTTTATCGGTTTCTTGGTACTATTCTAAAGGTAGGCAAAATAGTAACAAGAAATTATCATCCGTAATGTCCTTAACGACGACCAATGGATTTTCTAACGATTTTCGCCTATGGTGAAGGAAAATAGTAAGAAAATAATTTCACGTTAGGAATGCAAGTGTATCTTTACTTTCATAAATACATTTCATATTGTTTGAAATATCAAGAAGAAACGTATCATGTAACGCCGGGTTAACCCAAAGGACAGCACTGATGCGATGGCAAAGTCTTATTCAGCAAAAATTAACTATTATGAAAAAAAATCTATGTATAGTATTTTCTTCGCAATACATATATAACCTTATATCTTATATAGTCATTTTTTGTTACAATTTCGATATAATTTCTCAAGGCATAAGGATCATTTCTTAAGGTTTTTTGGGTATATTTTGTATAGAGTATAATTCATTCCGTCATAAAAGAGATAATATTAACTTTCCTATTCGGAATGTTATATTGCTTATTTAGTATGCTTAAATTTAATATATAATCTGTGGCATCCACCGTTTAGCCGTTTAACTCGTAACTATGAGTTATGACCATTATTTTAAATATGTTAAAGTTTTATGAAGAACATATTTTCAATTAATTTACGAGGTCATCGTAATTTCACATTTATATATAATATGCCAATAAATCATTCTCAATCATGTATCAGCTATATTGATAAATCGCCATATTTATCTCTGACTGCATAGTACAGAAGTTTTATTTAATGTTTTTAATTACTTTGATAAGATAAATTTACTTCTGATAAAGTTTCACTTAGCAGAAAATGCGGTTACGGTTATTTACTTTGTATGATCGCAGACTCCCTAAGGTAATTACTTCAAGCGTGGTGTGGTAAAATGTTATTACACTTCTAACCAATACAACACAATTGAGATAGCTTGGATCAAGTCAAATCTAATGTTTTTCAAACTATAATTTAACTTATATATGGGCTGGAATTCCTAATCAATTTTATAACAAAGTTAAGAATCGAAATTTAAGAGATAAAATTTTGTATATTGGTTTAGTTTGGATCTAAATCCAATGTGCAGAAATAAATTTTGAAACTATTCACGTAATAACCTTGCAACGATGATATATTAAATGAGATGAATAGATGTAGATTCATAAATGTATATGGATTATAAATACAAAATTTCCAATCCCAAAAAGAATTGTCGCCCCCGGGTGGGCTTGAACCACCAACCTTTCGGTTAACAGCCGAACGCGCTAACCAATTGCGCCACGGAGGCTATGAGTTTTCTTACATATTATTTGCACTAATTTGGATGCTCTTCGAATTTCATATTAGATACATGCAATTTAAATACCGGTTTATTTGTTACAAACAACGACTCAACGTCATCCATTCAGAATAGAATAGAATAGGAATACGTGGAATTTATAATAATTAATAATTATATTTCGTCGCCACGAAAATGTAGTTTATGATATATAATTATATGTTTCACCGTAAAACTGTAAATACTGTATTTTAAAATCTATTTCACGGTATTGTTACCTGTCGTAATATACGACTACAGCTTATAAATTGACGCATTGTCATTAAATACCCTATAATTTATTGATAAACAATGAATAGTGAATTGGAAAATAACGGAATCCTAAAATATGCATACCTCATTGGTATGAGGATATATTGCAGTGGTTATCACACCGCGTCGTAACACTCTATCGTCTTAATCGATATCAACAATGGAGAGATTACCGTATTATCAATGTTCTAATGCTACATTTTTTCAGAAAGTACATACATACGCAGACGTCACGCCGTGTCACGTCATCCAATAAATATAAAAGTCCGTACTACCGACAGGCACTGTTGGATATATTTCAATGACTCAACAACATTTTCTTGGAAAGTACGCTTTAGTTTTTAGGGTATCGCAATCAAACCTATCCCAGGCGACCAAATCCTGTGAAATGCCCGAACAACTACACTCTTAGGTAGATAACTTTTATCATTAAGTTCTTTTATAACTATAGACTTATAACAACTTGAATTATTATTTTCACAACTAATTTGATTTCAAGTGAAACCGTGGGCAGATACTAGCTTAAAATAGTATGTAAAGCTCGAAATTTTGTGAATCAAACTAACTTGACTACCTTCACTTCACTTGGGGACATATTTGCTTGTAAAAGTAAAATATTAAAGTGGAGAGTGAAATTAAAGTCTCTACTACGAAATGCCGGAGAGCGACGTGGAAAATGTATTATTTAATATTACAAAGTGAAAATTGTGAGATGGATGCAGATTTGTTGGAGAAATGAGCATATGACGTAAATTTCGTAACGTCTTAACTTTAATTCATTCAAACTGATGTCAAAAAATAGACGCAACTTTCTAGCTTCTAACGCTTAATTTTGATATTTGACCAGAATATCTACTTATATATGGAGTATAGGTCCGAGGCGTGGGTACAAGGACCTACCTACTCCTCTTTATATAAAATAGACCAAATTTTATGAAATATGTTATATTATAGGCTCCTTCATGAAACAACCTTTTTTTTTAATTTATTTCTTTCATTATCATCATCTACATGAACATATAAGGGTACATTTAAGAACAGTGGTTAAAGATAATGTTATATTTTTAAGAGTAAGGTAGAGGTTTGTCCAGCTAATATAATTAAGCAACTAAACTTGAAACAAGGCATAACTCTTTAAATGTACATAAGCTATTGTCCTAAAGGAAAATTTTATTTGTAACCTCGTTTACAATACAAAAACATAATAAGACATAATATTTCTACCACTTTGTGCCCCATTCAAACTGAGGGGCACAAATAAGGAAAAGCGTTGTAACAGTCGTATTTCAAGAATGTCCCATTTTCTCACAAAAATTATTTCACTCCCGCCATTGCATTTTTTCCTTTAACTCTATAATAGTGTTTAAACATAAGGTTTTCCTCGTTCAAACGTGTGTCTTACTTGCATGTATAAGTGCTGAAGTGGTTTTACTTGGATAGAAAAATAAATTTATTTAATTTCAATTACATTATATATATACTTCAAGGTTACTAAAACGCAACAGTAGTATAAATTTAGTATAGATACCATTTATATATTAAATATTTGGACATAGGAAATAATTTGAAACGATTAAACCGAAAAATACATAAAGCTACACAAAACGATTTTAAAAACATTGTTCTCTTATTTTTATCTAGTTTTTATAAGTTACTCGCAATTAATTTTTAACTGGTGAGGTTATTTTTTATAAGCAAAATCAGTTAATATTTACATTTACATTTTTTTTTACATTCACAGAGAAATGGTAGAAAGGCTCTGTTTTATTAATTGGATATAAATTCTTAAACTGCCACAAACAGACAAGATATCTCATTTAGAATTTTCCTGCTATGTGAGATAATATTTTTTGTGATATGAATATATATTTTATACAAGCATTTTTAACGAGTTTATAAAAGACTTTCCTTCACTTTTCTAAGACCAGAAAACGTCCTCAATCCAATGTACTAGGATTGTGTTAGTTATTATAAGAAATTAGCTTTATTTCTCAATCCTGTGTCTCGTGTATCACGTTCTAAGTAATTAACCCAGAGTAGACTGGTGTGACTAGAAATAGGTGGCCTACCATACTACACTACAAAGGAAATATTTGCAAGGCATGTACAACAATATGTATTCCATATAATGTATAATAAGGTTAGTATTACCATACTTTATAGACTTTACAGATAAAAGTAAAATAGGATCTGCAAATGTTGTCACACTGTTGGCACCGTTAGGAGCTTTCGTATCTAACCCATAATTCTAGAACTCCACTGCGGACTACATTTACTTTTGGAAACAAGCTGTCTTTGTTTTATAAAAGGCTATAAATTTCAGTAAAAAATACGAAAATCTGCACCAAGAAAAATTGTAGTTCAATTTAATCATAATTAAAGCAGGGCTAGGACTTTTTTCTTAAAATATAAAAAAGTATGCAATGGTTTAAGAGTTGGTCATAGTTTAAAAAAGTGAGATTATAATTTTATAAAACTTAAACCACTTTCAGTGTTTTTTTTTCTGGAAACAATATATAATATGCGGGTTAATTATTTGATGTCTAACAAGCACTTTAACATATTAGTATTTTCAGAAAACCCAGTGCTGATATATCAAGAGCTATTCAAATACAGTAGAATGCGGGTGATTGATGTAGTGTGACAATAAGACGGTGACACAATAGAGCTCGTTTATCAAAACGTCTATTCCTCACCTATAAAACTGATACTACAAAATGTACCCATTCTGTCTAAGATCTTTTGCGACTCCTTCAAAATTACAATGATAAGGAATTGAATAAGGTGGCGTGGTTGATTTTACCAATAGATAAAGTAATGGTAACAATATTACACATTTTTATTTTCTACAAAAGCAAGGCTTAAAACAAAGAAATTGTTTTTTTTTTATTATAAACGTATCACTGATGTAAATAATTCATATTAATAACTGATATGTATGTTTACACAATGAAACTAAAGATCAAAATGCAATAACAAATCAACGTTTTGCAAAACCATCTAAATTGGAACCCAGTAAATTAGCGGCGGAATAATCTCCCGATCAAATTGACGGCTCACTAAACCGCGGCGGGCTCGTGACGGTATTATCTCGAAACATTGACAGATATGGGGGCCCTATAAATCGTTATTGCCGGGATTTCGGGTGATATTGAAATTTCCTTTTAGATATCGATTGTAATTATATTTGAATTAAACATTAATATGTTGAGTTGAAGATTGTAAACTTGAAGTTTCGAGTGCTTCTCACCAATCATCGAGAGACCACGCTCGTTTCACAGACTGAATTATATCACCAGAACTCCTGGGATCTCAGTTGTAAATTAATTTATTCAAAGTTTTGTAGAAATATAGCGGAATGTTGCTTATAATTTGCGTGGCAGTGCAAACATATCTATGCCAACATTTGAGTTAGAATCTTATTATCAAAATGTTATGTATCAACATCCGGCATTCTCTCGCTGAGCACGATTGCTGCAAAGCACTGAAAAAACGTGAATGTGTTATTAATTCGATTTATATTTTTAAAAAAACTTAACAAACACAAGATAACACCTTCTTCCGTCACGATGATTAACGATCCAATGAGTTTGGATCATTTATATTTAAAAAAACGAATGTCATTTGTTTTTGACTTCAATATTGAAATGTGTGTGTTTTTTATATAATAATTAAAATATAAAAGAGCACACACACACAATAATAACCATGGTTAGAAAGTACTATGTCAATCAAAGTCTGTATATATGTTGTCATTAATAATCCAATTAATAATTAACCACAGAAAGTGACAACTGACGTTGTGGTACAAAGTGGGATTAATTGTGACAGTAATCACTAATTATTGAAAACCTTTTAAGTATTCATCACAAAATCTCAACATTTCCGATAAATAGCAAATTTATAAGTCTGAGTGATACATTAATTAATTACTATCCAAGTCTAAATATATATTTAATCTAACCCTAATGCATTTACTTAAATTAAGTAAATTTTTTAATAAATATTTGTGACTTCTCAAAAAAAAGATACTTCCATCTTTACGGCTTCGTTTAAAGCTGTCGTCACAATTCACAGCAAAATTTAATAAAGTATTTGATAATGAACGCATTGATTGATTACTGCGCAGATTGATTGATGTTTTGAGAGTTTGGGCGAGAATTTTCGGACTGAACATTAGGTTAATCTTTTCTGCGTTACTTTGAGTTCAAATAATTTAACCGGTCATGCACAATTATATTCCCTACATCAAATCTAATAATGACGACGTACTGAAAACATATATGTATTCTACGTGAGGAAATACGATAAAATATGTGCGTATAGTGCACCTGATAGTAAGGTTTCAGCAGCTACTAGAACTAGTACTTTCGCCAACCAAACAAATAAACTTTGTAAAATACACATTAATTGATTTAGAATGTCCAGGTTGCGGAAAGCATCCATTTTTCTTATTCCTGAAATAAATCTGAAATCTGTTTATTTCTGTGTTTCATTCTGTTTTATCAGACCATGACGGGCGGAAGTACAGGCGGTCTGCACCGAACTCCAAGGAAATCCTTTGTGTTAAACAACGAACAGGAAAAACATTATTACAATTATATCTTTTCGAATTTTAATTCTTTTTACCTTTCGAACTAAATTATGGTGTTTTGTAAATATTTTATTTGCTTCGCATAATCTATTTTGTTTTCTCGTTTTTTATTACTGAGTAACTACACTAACAATATGTTGCAATTATATTATTTTCTATACCAATGTTTTGTATCAGATTTAGACAGGCTAAAACAGTATATATATACTATTTTGGATTTTACAAATCTTCTAGTACTATAACGCAATTTAATTAATATATTGAGGATGAATTTGTAGAGCAATGCGTCAAGAGTGGTCCCTCGATCAATGTATCTGGTTCGAAGCTAGACTACATTTCTCTAAGATTTATCGCCCACATACGCGAATTGGATCCAATCTTGTCAGACGAGTGTGCCCGTCTGCAGCCTAGTTTCTTCCTTTGAATAAAACAGATTGACAATACGCAGTGATTACAGGGATTAAAATTTTTGTGCCTTTGCCACCGTATTTCGCTCATACGAGTATTTCTCCTAGTAGTTTAATCTTTAAGATTCATTACGTTTCAAGATTCAAGCGAGTTAATTATGAGACGGTAATAGCCCCGATTCAATATATATATTTTTATAACATCGAGACACATTAGTAAAGGTATTTTATAATTATATATGAAGATCATTAAACTGTAAGAAAACACTTGAACAAATGTTGAAATTCTTTTTTTTATATTTGCATCTATTTTGATCTAATTCAAAGAAAGTTAAAAATTAATTATAATACTCCTTACTAGGAGGACACGTAACTACGTGTCAAGGATTAAACAGCATCAAGTCACCATAATACACAAAAAAATTACAAAGTTGGCACCGAGATAGCGCACAAACTTTGTAGAGCCACTCATGAATTGCTAAAATTTTTAATGAACTCCCACGAATCAAATTTTTTACACGTAGCTGATATTCAGTTCAAAAGTTAACATTATGAACGATTTCAATATTTTTTAATGGCAACAGCCATAAATAAGCTGCAATCGCCAAATGGAACTCAATTTTAAAAAGTGTTTAAAATCCAGCCATTTTTCTAATTTCCTGTATAATTATTGGGCTCCATTTCTCATTTAATGAAATATCATAACTAGGATTGATTATTACTCTTTTGCATCAGATGTTCATGTTTTACGCAAGACTCCTTTCCTAATAGCATAACCTCTAGAGGAAACGATGATAATTTTATAACTTTATTCAAATACAGTAAAACGCTTAGGTTTCAATAAGCTTTTTTTAACGATTTCCATTAACTTCTATCACACATTACCTTTTTCAGCATATGTAACCAGTTCTCTTGGTTTGATGAAGGTTTTATCACCCTTTCCCATCTCGTAGGTCGTGGTCGTCGGTTGCGCTTGTCGTTTCAGGATAACAGAACTAAATCGGCCCTAAACTATTTAACTTTAATTTATAAATTATCTCCATTTTATTAAGAGGATTGTTTTCAAACTCACTAGTCTACATAGCCTATAATTACTCATATACTTTTGGGAAAATCAAAGCTGGGCTACGTAACAGTGCAACGTGCCGTAACTATCACCAACTTCACAGAATAGTTAAATAATCAGATTACATAATGAGATTGAAAATAAATAGATTCCTTTCAGTGTGATATTCGATAGCAGGCCCTTGTTATCTGTTTGATCAGATGATTAGACTAGCGAGCATTGATTATCGTGTTGCAATTACACCTACCGTGGGGATTAAATACATTTAAATTCATTATGAGCTTTTAATTAAACGTAGATGAAATCGTTTAAGATCGTTTCTTACTTGTTTCTTGATTAACGATTGCATTTGTGTCGTAAGCTTTTAAATAAAATGTTGTTTATATTCTTTAAATGATAATATACAAAGCAATTTGTATTTTCGTTTTGTATCTTTTTGTTTCAATTTAATTACAACTTTGCACTGATCCCGGATAGGAAACCTCTTTTTCGAAAACTCTCTCCCTCTTAGTAAGGTAAAGTATAGACTAACAGTAATATATATAATATATATGATAAGTTAGTTAAGTAATCCGATGAATAATGAAAATGTACATCTTCGAATTAATCGCTGATTCACCAATTTTGAGATTAAGTCGACTCATCTTCGCAAGTCAAACACTGGGGACTAATTAGACAAGTTGTTAAAGCTTCATGTTCATTTCGTTGCTTCTCATCGATTGTAAATTTACTTTTATTTATTGTGTTATTTTCAGATTTTAAGTCAATGTTTTTACATGTTTTTACACTTGGAAATAATATTGCCCTCCAATAATCGTCATGTTTCTGCGATATATGTCTGTGTAAGCGAAATATAAACATTTATTTTCCAATAAATACAAAGTTTCTTTCAATAGAGATACGTCGCGAATTTCATTTCAATATTGAGTTTACGTACCTCTTAATTAATTCCTAGAATACGATATCGTACTGAAACAGGCATACCTTACACTTGTATGATAACTTCTTTTTATGCAAGAATCATAATTAGATTAATATTGGGTGATTTATTAACAAGTTTAAAGAAACGCTCGCAATCAATTCCATCCATCCAAAATGCGTACTTTATTAAAAATTTATAAACATTCCATGAATGGGAATTTAATAATAAGTATTAAATATTAAATACAGTTATTTGATATTGTTTCATACAGGAATTTGTTTATATTTCCGGCACTTGACAGAAATATAAATATGGCCAGAATTTAATTTAGGATGATTTGTGTTGTTATGCTTAGTATTTGCCGAGGGCTACACTCAATTAAATGAAAATTGTGTTGGCTTAATTTACCATTTTAAGGGCCACTTATCTTATGTTAGGGCCAGGTTTTATTGATGATGCGAATACTAAGGTACAAATTTAATTTGTTGGCAAAATGTTTTTGATTTTTTGGATAGAAAACCTGAGGTTTTGAAGGGTTAAATTAAATAAGGCTAACTTAGACAGTTTATGCGGTTCTGTTTTAATTTCAAAGCAAGTTAGCTTGATACAAGTGTCACGAAATAGTGCGTTGATGGAGTCGTAAACAATGAATGCTGTCGATGTTATACAAGTCATATTATGCAGAACGAACAGGGTGTGCGAGAGAACACAACCTTGTGGAGCATCTGCATTGGTTGGGATGTGATTGGGGCACGCTACGTCAACGAGGACTTTAATTCTAATACTTCATACTATATAAAAAATTAAGTTTATAGTTTTTGCGTAAGTAAAAATCTGGAAATATGTAATATTTCATGTTGTAAGTAAACATTTTAATACGTCTTATATGTTGAGACACATTTCGCCCACGGATGGTTAGCCCCAAAGTAAGCTGTTTATTGTATATAGCTTGTGTTATGGGTGCGTACGCAAATGTAAAACATATTTTCTTTATAAATACATGTAACACTCAGACCACAGCAAAAAGTTATGTTCGCCACACAAATGTTAACTATACCGGGGTTCGAACACGGAACGCACTGTTCGAGTTCGGCATGGTGGCCTTTGAGCCAACTTGAGAGCCTGATATAGGCCTACGAATGGACTTATTTTTTGGATTTTTTTAACGGTCTACTGACTTAACAACCTTTGGTTTGATTCGAATTGAAACTATTAATAGATCTAATCTATGTTGACTTCTAGGCGTTTGTGTAAACATTATAAAATGACGAGCTATATCTTCAAACGATTTAATATCGTCTATGCCGTCAAAGCATGTTTGAAGGTATTCATAAATCCCAGAATGTTATCCTTCAGGTAACAGCTGCATTCCTTAAATTACTATGGCGTATTGACGATTTTAGCTCATCTAGCATACGATGAATAGATTGTCATTAAAATAGATATAGCTATGAATATATATAGATAGATAAAAATGTACCTATATATAAGCAACTCATAACAAAATAAAAGGGAAATGTGATACAGTGAATCATAGTAGAATCTTAACAACCTTTAAGTTGCTCTTTATGTTTTAGGGGTAATTTGTTTCATATTGCTTTTAATTTTAATTTAATTTAATTATTACGATATTGGAAGGAGCTAATAAATCTATAACTTATAAGAAGGGTCAGTTTCTAAGAAAGAGAAATATTGAATCAGAATACCTAATTTAAGAAATGTTTTTACAAATTGATATTTCAAAATATTCTTATGATTTTGATTTTATTTTATATCGAACAGTGGATTTTATAATTCACGATTCACAATTTTATAATTTAAAATTATTATGTAAGTATCTATAGATTATTTCACTGAGTATGATAAAACTTCCATCAAAAATATAAACAAATAAACAATGTTAAGTTCGTAAATATTCATAATGCATAATTATTTCAAAACCTGAACGGAAAGATACTTTATACTGTAACATTTTTTCTATTATTTTGTATATACATTATTGTTTATTCATCGACAAATATATATATATCAAATATATGAGATATGTCCCTTAAATTCCAGTTAAAATTCTATAATAATAATTAATAATGTAGGGGCGTCTCAAGAGGGCCTCTTAGCGGTCTAGGCGGTTATCCACGGTGGAGAAACGAAAATGGTGGTTAAAAAAAAAGAGTATACTCATATTGTCCAACATTTAATTTTTTCACAGTTTTTACCAAATAAATCGTCAACTAGATCATACAGGATTAAGATTTAGATTAAGCCAATAGGTTAGCATGCACGCAACTCGTATGGCAGCTTTGAACCGAATATATGACGTCTGGCAGTACACAGCTCCCGTACTGTCCGTAAATAGAAAATTAGCGCTCCGTCACATATATTAAGTAAACATCACTAGATAAACTTTAAGTTATACGACCGTGAACAATATGGAAGTAAAACTTTTCTCAAAATGATCATTTCTCGTATCAAAAGGCGACAGACAATTTAGATTTTTGGATGGATCACGAAGGTTTCTCCGTACGAACTAGTGGTTGTCCAAAAGTCTATAATCCACAGGATTTGAACGCACGACCTCATCGTTGATTGTCTCACACAAATGCCATTAAAGAGTTTTGACCGACTCTTTACGACTATTTACTATTCCTAATATGAACTCATCGAACATCTATGTCTGTCAAGAGCTGAATTCATACCTGAGATATCAAAGAGAATGCACACTCTCAAATTCCTTTGTCCCTGCACCTATGAACGGAAGGCTTATAATTATTCATGATTTACAAAATGGTAAAGGAGTTCTCCCTGTGTAAATAATACGTTATGTTGATAGAGTTAATGGAAGATTGATCAAAGATCTTATGTAATAGCATTTTTACATAGTATTAAAAGTATTAATAAAACGTTAAATAAAAACCCCGACACCAATTTAAATATGAAGTCTTAAAATTTCAATTTCAGATTTGTTTTTAAATTTTTATACTACTCTGAAATTGAGAAGGTTTATGAAGTAGTGAATATTTTCAAACTCTTAACAAACCATTCCATACATTATTTCTACAATAAACTGTTATGACGAAGGACTATAGTCGTTCCGTTAAGCATATAATTTGAAAATACTCCAGAATTCCCAATTTCTGCTGTGAGCGTTGAATGTCCGCAGCACTGCATCACGTAGCCAATAAAACAATTTTGGTAGACCAATACGCCCTTTGTAATTTTCTTCGATGGGAATGTCTACAAATGAATCACCTTTGTTTTATGTATGTGACATAAATAAGACCCCAAATGCCGTATCCGAATAAAACCTTATGGAAAACTGGAATTCTTAATATTGTCTTTGGTATCGCGAGTCGTAAAGTCGACATGTCGAGTCGTGAAAGTATTATAATAAAAACATTTATATCAGACAGATAAAAATAGCATAGATACTGTTAATATAGGATTAGTAAAAAAATTCCCTAACTAACATAACAAATACACTGAATCTCGTCGCGAAGATTGATCCTACTACCATCGGTTCTGAATTATATCAACAAATGACTTTCGTCGTAACAATATTCAAATTATTATTATTATTGCATACAAATGTGTATTTTAAGCTAGTTCAAAGTGTTCTATGCATCCAGATCTCCATTGATATTATTTGATTGTCTACCATTTAATATTTATCATTCACAACATTAACTGCTGATTTAATAATAATTTCATTTTACATTTCAAAAAGCTTTTAACTTTAATAATTTCAACGAATATAAAATGCTGTACTATTACTTTTGAGATAATACAATTTACACGACCTCATTATTTCTCTTTTGATTTAAAATACGATGAAACATTGCTTAATAGATATCGTTATTTTTGTGAGCACTTTCGAATTCATATCTCAATTAAATTACTATAATTACGAAAATGTTTTTGTTATTTATTGATACTTACAAGATACTATGGTATTAAAATTTCCTTTGATTGCTAAGACGATTCTCTATCTACATTATCTTTAGCATAGTACAACTTTATAACAATGTTTAGGAATAGTCTCAATGTAGTACTATATTATATTAGTATTACTATACGTACGGTACACGCAAAAGGACCTCTTTTGTTCCAGCTACAACTTCTTTTATGCCATGAAATTTATTCCATTACGATTTGAAGATGATGAAAAATGATTGCATAAGACGCCGCAACACTTCCTGAAATATTTTCCGCGATTCTGATGAATATCTTCTTTTAGAGCTGCGACAGTCTTGTTCGCCCACCAGAGGTTTCTAATAATTCCAAAGAAAGAAGCTGGATAGGACAGTTCGGGTTAACTTACGCGCCGAGCAAAACGTTAAAACGAGATAAAATGGCCTGTAAAAGCGTCTCGCAATAAGTTCAAGTGTCGTGCTCTGTTTGCTAGTTTTGTACATTTGCATAGTCTGATTAAACACGCAGAGTCCACCTGGAAATTTTGATGTTACTTGTCGAGTAACATAAACTCCTCCACATCTTCACACAAAGAATCGATATTTTCGGCCTATCCTTGGTCTGTCAGACTTAGGTGAGCGAATGAGCCATTTGCGTCGAGGCCTGTGGCAAAGCGTCTAGTTGTGCCCACTGGTGCTGGAGACATCGTCGACGTAATTTTAGTTGTGTTTTTATTACTGATTAATTTATCTATAAAAATATTGAGATGATTGTAACATGTTCTTGCGAAGAAAAACGTTAATTTTGTATTAGTATAAGTACTTTTTTCATAATTAAATTTATTTCATAGGTTCCTATACTTCTTTACGTTGTGAATTGGAATACTTTAAAATTTTGATACTGTTAAGAAACTTCGTGTGGCAGAAGATTACACTTAATTTCCAAAAATTATGTACATCTTTAGACATTTCCAAAAGTCAACAAGTAAAACGTGAACGTTTTAGCGACTTTCAAAGTCTACGAAAGATGTGGAAATCAGCATCAAGATCCGCAGAACTTTGGCCGCGTTGCTCACGAGATCACGAACCAGATAAGAAAGTTTCACATGTCCACAAGTGAGAACGCCTAAGCCGGATTTTTAAGAGTAATTTAATGTGTAAAAACTTCATTTTCATTATTTCAAGATTCAAATATTTAGAACTAAATAATAATTACTGAAGAACGCAGATAAATAAAAAGAAAAAGGAAAATGACATGAAAAGTATACCTAAAATCAAAAAATCTAATCTTTTGTTAGGGAATTGATTTTATTAATTCGTCAGCGTAATTTCACTGCGATTGATGACTTCATTTCTCGCTTCGCCTTACAACGTGACCTTTTAAAGATGAACTCGGTGAATCCAGTGACATGTTCGCTCAACAACTTTGCCCAAGTTTTCCAAGACAAATTGATCCACTTATTGAGTGTACAACGTGTATCATATTAAATGTAGCCATTAACACGCCATTAATGTAACAGATGCGGCCATTGATCATGAAATTTAGTAAATATATGTGTCATGATTTTGTTAAAATTGTGGGAAGTTTTAAAAATCAACATGGAAACACCGGCAATGTGCTGCCTAGCTGACGTCACGCCCCACCATATTCAGTGGGAGTTTAGTGGGGATTAGTCGAGGACCCGGCTGCGCCCGGGCGGGGACATTCATTCTGGTGCGAGACGCGGGTGAAGATAGTTGCGATCTAAGGTCTATGACGGTTTGCTGTGTGATTTAAATAAGTGTAATAAGCAAGGTGTACTTGTAAAAGTCTAATAGTGGTTAAATTATAAAGTGATATCTGTATCCTGCAGTTTTCATTATATATCAGAAGCGGGATAGACCAAAAAAAGGAAGAGGTGAGAGTTTTCTTCTTTTTTTCTTCGCGCCCACAAATTTGTTAAGGCATTTTTATATTGTTTTGATTCTATAACAGTTATTTTATATTATTAGTTTACCGTTTTCCTTCCACACACATTGGTTGGTTGACGGCAGTTGATCAGGGCACTCCCTGATAGTGCTCGCATACTGTGAGAATGTGATACTACTGATACTACTAAGCTTTGGGATCAAAGAGAGTGGGTCGAGGGTATAACGGGAACCTGTTTTATTGCAGCCCAATCGGGACAAACATTTTACATGTCTGTATAATATTTATATATAATTTGTAACCTCACACGCATATTATTATGTACATGTATTGAAATTGATTACACTACTCTGTAGTGTACTAGACACACACTAGTACTGTCTTTCGCGCCATATGCCTACAAACTCTAGAGTGGCTAGTCGATTAGATTGAGACTACTTTCCAATATTTTATGTTCGTATTTGCGTCCATGATGCATACTCGGTCGGGGCTACTCTCCGGCAGTGTGGGTCTGGGCGTCACATGCGAATACCTCATGGTGGCAACCCACATTATTTTAAAATTTATTTGTGTGCATTGCGTTTGTACTTGGCTGGGGCTACTCTTCAGCAGTCAAGTGTTTTGCACATAGTATGTACCTACTTTTGTCAGGAGTTGTAAGTGTTCGATCGGGGCGACTCCCCGATAGCAATTGGCCTTTACACTGCCCACATCACTCAATTATATTTCATTATTATACTATAAGTACGACAGTACGAAAGCTTTTAAATAAATGATAAATTTTAATGTGTATATTAAAATTTGTATAACATAGGTTTAAGGTTTAAGACAAAAGACAGATGGTGGCAGTTCTGATGTACAACTCTCTCAACTAATCCTAGACTAGAATTCTCTAAAATTACTTTAGAGATGACGAAAACCGTATTCTGTTGTTACAATAAACTAAATTTAAAGAGCACAGACTAACACAGAGCTATATTTTGTTAAATAATGTTATATCATTATTGTTTTTTTATAGATATGAATTAACAAATTGTGTATTTGAAGATAACAATTTTTAACTCATTTATTATATGCATAATCTTTATAAGACATGAAGAAAATTATTGTAACTGATATTTTATTTTAACTATTGGCAACAATTTTATATTTCAATGGCAACCTCTTATGACAAGCATTTTAAACAAAATTAAATGCTAAATTTGGTGTAAATGCTATTCTGGGTGTATCGTCTGTCTCTAAAATTGGACGGTTCAAACTTATTCTTAGAGGTAGTTATAGGTGCGGGCTAAACAAAGCAATTTTATCGAAGTTTTTGTAGTCGGAAATGTATTTCCGGCTTCCTTAACATAATTTTTTTTGAGTTAATATGTATAGAATTCTTCAATTAGAAGAATTGCGTTAAAAATATTCTTAAGTAAATTAGCAAAAGAGGCAAATTGCAATTATTTTGTTAAATAATATTAAAAAAATACATTTTATGCGTTAAATTATTAATAGAAAGCGTTTTTTATAGGAGTCGATCATTGACTTCAATCTTGTAATAGTATATATAAATGTACTGTAGGAGTATTGGCACCAAAATTCAAAACTACTAATTAGTATGAATATTATATGATACTCTGGGAATTTAATCATAACAATTGTTAAATAAAATAATAGTTGATTAAGAATAAATTTCGCAACTTTCAAATGAATTAATTTAACTTAATAAATCAAATTGTTCAAAATGGAAATCACAAATTTCCGATTCTAATATTTATTTATGTGATTGAATCAATAAACATGATGATTGAATTTTTTTTCATTATTCAACTTGATCTTGACGTAATTGATATCTAAATTAAATTCGAAAGATAATAAGAATGCCGTTGTGTCATACTAAACCTAATTTTAGAGAATTTATTTTAACCTTAGCAGGTCGATGACAGTTAAAACGTCAACGGAATGGATTCAAAAAATATATATATAAACAATAACAAGTTACTAGTGGATATAAGGTTACCCAATATAAGTAGAACCTATAATTCTGTAATGTAATGCTTTTAACCTGATTAAATGTGAAAGTTTATTTTGATAAATGATAAAAAAAAAGGGGAATATTTTTTGTTTTTACATAAGTTGTGTTCATTCCTATTTTATTTTATTAGTGAATTATTGATAAATCATTTATTTGTTTGCGAATATGGGTACAACAAAAAGGTCTTAACAATATAAGAAAGCGCACAAACCATATTCTGCCACAAGGCAATCAAGCAATGAGTATACTTTCACTAGCGGATAGATCAAGACTAGCTGTATGGTTTACTTAAAAAAAAAAATACTTTATCATATACTACTGTTTTTCTTCAAAATGTTATGAAAACATCTTTATATCTGTGATTATAAACTTATATTTCATTGATTTTTAATGTAAGTTATAAACTTGTAATTTTATCAAGAATAAAAAGATACTTGTAAGTCAGTTTTTACCGTTTTATTCCTCATCATAAATGCATCAGTTCTATTTTTGATTGAATAAGAAGTAATAACATATAATATAAATTAAAATAGTCTTTTATTTGTTTTCTAATACTTCAAGTTTCTATTAAAATATCATAGGTAGTGTTGTGAAATACAGAAATTTTGGTATCTTCAAAATATATCATTCAATCTTCCACATCAGCTAAAAGAGCAAAACACATAAATTATAGAGGTATCATTAGATATATTTTTCAAAATGTTCAATATCATGATTATTATGATTATTCAATATCAATGTCACAGTAAAGAACATGTTGTATAATGTACTACAACAAGTAGCTATAATTTTGGCAGCCTTTTCAGGTTTTAGACATTTATGGCGATGCAAACAATAAAATTTATTCTTCAAATGAGCAATAGTCATTGAATTATATTGCATTTCTTGCTTTGGCATGATTATATGATTTCCATGGTAGTGTTGAGCATCACTTCCGATGTCCTATGCTAAGGCAGCAAGGGATACCAATTATCGCCTGGAATATTATACAAGTGATTATGTGTATTTATCAATGGCCTATAATCTAGATAAACATATCAACTTGCATACAAAATCAATCTGACCTATCATGTTAAATCCTGTTGTGGGAAATCTAATGGCATTTTGGCTGAAAAGATTAAGAATTAATGTAGGTACCATATTAAAACAAAGGCTAACTAATATTTGACACAATGCCAGAAAATTATCTGCCTTACAGTAGTTACAGCAGTTTGATAACTCCCTTGAGCAAAACTTTAAGTGGACAAACATATTTGAAGAAAATTCTTAGTGTATTCTATGTGATTAATAGACGACTATAACATTATTCATTATTTAAAAAATATTACACTATTAATGCTTTAGCAAAGAGCCTTTGTTTATAACAACTTTGTTCAACTGGCACCCGATGGCCGATTTTGAAATACTAAAACTTCTCGCAGCACTTTTTTCGTAGTTTTAGAATTTTTCACCGTTTCTTTAACAACTTATTTTGAATTATTTATTCAACGAAATTAAACTTGGTAATATTAAAGGGTTAATCTTCATTTTAAACCAAATCCTTTTAATTAGACATAACCTTATTTTACTTTCAACAAAACTTTTGCTACACTTGTTATTTATTTTATGATATAAGGTTTAGACTGGAAAAGGATTAATTACTAATAAACCGATAATTGTGCTATTGGAATTTGGCCCGCACATAAATGAAGGTCTTGATGATGTCTGAAATAATTTAAATTCGTATTGTTTTGGTGATAAAAGTGCATTAGAAGGGCATTTAGACTAAATTGAATAGCTAAAATAGTTTGGACCTTTCAAATATTTTTTTGGGTTTAGTGCTGTCAATTTAGAAATATGCAGAATAGGTTACGCATGCTTGACAGGTCTAAACCTAGATTTAGACATTTTTGGTTTGGAGGTGTGCATCGGAGTCGCCGCCATTATTTATTGTCGCTTACAAGAGAAATGATTAAAATTAATGATATAATTTTTGTTGCTTACCCGCTCACGGAATGCGTTCAAAAATAACAAGTATGTTCTTTTTAAAAGCAGACGGCGAACTTACATTTTTAGAGATTTAGGTAGCTTATTATAGAATTGTGCCCCGTCCTTTTGGTAAAACAAGATAGCTAGCCCGTCGCAGTCTACGGTGAGTGGTTTCTTTAAGCTTTAAAAAATGAAATATTTGAATGGTGTTTATTATGTGTAGTTTTATGAATAAATGTGCAGACGTTGTATATCTAAGAATGCTTTGAATTCATTATTTTACTATCTTAATATGTATTTTTAGTAGGAGTTAAGTAAGGATAATTGTATATTATTTTGATTAGTTTATCTGGTAGTGTTTGCAGAGCAGAAAGTTTAAATTTACATGGTGAACCCCAAATGTCAATATGGTAATGAAAGTGCGGCTTGACAAGTGTACCGTAGATAGTTAGTCTTAATTTCGGGGAAACTACTGTCAAAAGGTTGTATTTGAACCAAGAAGAATGACGAGGTCAGATTGGGCTTGTTCTATTGCAGTATTAATGGGAAAAGACAAGTAGAAAGGACAGGTATCGTCAGCATAGAGGGTAAGGTGACCATGTAGGTTCAATTCTTGAATATTATTTATATTGATAGAAAAGAGAGGAGGACCTAGAATGGAGCCTTCTGGTATGCCACATGTGATGGGTAAAGCACTGCTTTTGTTGCTGTTAATTTTAGCAACTTGTACTTTTTTACTTAGATAATATTACGTATTTAGAGACGTATAATATTTTAAAAGAATGAATAGCTATGTATGAAAACTATTAAGTATGTAAGTAAGACACTTGAGCCCAACATAAAATCATGGTACAATATTTTAAAGTTGGAAGGTATTATCGCTGGATTTAGCTAGCTAGCGGACGGTATACGCATTGAGATTTCATACAGTTGTCTATTTCATACAGTTGTATATCTGTTGAACTATGTATGTTTACTTGATTTATGTAGTGGACGGTGTATGCATAGGTATTGTATACAACTGTCGGATTATTGAGTGAACTATGTATGTTTGCTGAATTTATGTAATGGGCAGTGTATGCATAGGTATTGTATACGACTGTCGGATTATTGAGTGAACTATGTTTGTTTACTTGATTTATGTTGTGGACAGTGTATGCATAGGTATTGTATACAACTGTCGGATTATTGAGTGAACTTTGTATGTTTACTTGATTTATGTTGTGGGCAGTGTATGCATAGGTATTGTATACGACTGTCGGATTATTGAGTGAACTATGTATGTTTACTTGATTTATGTTGTGGACAGTGTATGCATAGGTATTGTATACGACTGTCAGACTATTGACTGAACTATGTATGTTTACCGGATTTATCTAGAGGACGGTGTATGCATAGGTATTGTATACGACCGTCGGATTATTAAGTGAACTATGTATGCTTACCGGATTTATCTAGAGGACGGTGTATGCATAGGTATTGTATACGACCGTCGGATTATTAATAACTATGTATGCTTACCGGATTTATCTAAAGGACGGTGTATGCATAGGTTTTGTATACGACTGTCGGACTATTGAATGAACTACGTATGTTTATTTGATTTATCTAGTGGGCGGTGTATGCATTAGGTACTGAACAAGTAGATAATTGTGTCTTAATAATTGGGAGAATTGCATACAACCGTGGACCAATTCATTGAAATTTAGCTACAAAAAGTGAATGAATGTGCACTCACGTATGGGTGGGATGAAAAGCAAATTATAGATTTTTCACTACAAAAACTCAGCGGACTTGCAAAAAGATGGTTTGATGGTTTGAGGAAGATAATTATGGACGACTGTTGGAAGAAATGTTAAGCCGAACTTCTAGACATGAAGAAAGCTTTTTTTTGATAAGTTGTGTCTGCTTAATAGACGTGATATTAAAGGTAGAAGAGCGGTGGATTGCATAGTGTATGGGATTACTGATAGGTCTATTCGAAATGGTGCACAGGTGCTTAACAGCGAAGAATCTGAGGATCTACTCAAGTTTCCTTGTTCCCAGAAACCACAACAGTTTATTCAGGCCAAGACTCTAACGCATGAGCGTAATAATCAAAAGAGTAGCAATCAAAATAGTACAACCTCTAACCCTCAGTACAATAATTCGCCGTCTAATACAATCGTTTGCTACAATTGCCGGTCTTAAAGTCATCCTTATTATAAATGCACAAAACCAATTATAAAATGCAAGCGTTGCAACAGGATAGGTCATAATAACGTTAATTGTAATTTTACACCTTTAGACTTCAACAGTTTACAAGTTACCAATGGAAGTACTACCGAATAGCCGATATCCCTGGTTTTATTTAAAAAAAAAAAACCTTATAAGACTGTAATTGCAGCTGATAGGATAAGGCCATGGATACATACAAAAGCTCTGGAGATACATAACTCTTGACAGTAGTTCTAGTGAATCTAATAAGGATTAGTTAATTTAGTATTTTATTCTAAAATAATAATTATATTTTCAAATTAGTGTTGTTAAATATCCTTATTAAAATCAAATCTTTATTGATATCTAATTATTTAGGATAATTAACATTTGATTATATAAAGATTCTTACTTTAATTAATAATGAAGAAAAATTACCCTATAAATACTCGATGTAAATATTAGATATTCATTTGTAAAATTAATAATGTATAATAATGATATTGTATCTGTAATATTATAAGTTATTACTTATTAATTTATAAGTACTTTGTTGCATTAGTGTATAAAATGTACAATAATTTCTAACTAGATTCAGTGTGTTTCATAACTTATGTTCACTGCTTATAAGTACCTACTGAAATAAATGTATCCAGAACTAATAGAATAATGGATATTCTGTATAACATAGGGATGTATAATCATTTATACTTGAATGACCGAATGTCATGATTTGTTAAGTTTAAATTATTAATCTCTTGCTCCATTTCAAATTTATCAAAAACTATATTGTGACATTTAAGTTAACATAGAGCTATAAGATAGGTAATGATTAGTATCAAAATTTTAGTCATGTTTATAGATACAGTAATTAATGTTAAATACTTGATTTTGTGTAGAGTATGTTAGCATAAGTATATGAATAGTTTACATTTACGTGCGTCGGGAGACTGCACGTTGCCGGATGGCCGAATGTCATGATTTTGTTAAAATTGTGGGAAGTTTTAAAAATCAACATGGAAACACCGGCAATGTGCTGCCTAGCTGACGTCACGCCCCACCATATTCAGTGGGAGTTTAGTGGGGATTAGTCGAGGACCCGGCTGCGCCCGGGCGGGGACATTCATTCTGGTGCGAGACGCGGGTGAAGATAGTTGCGATCTAAGGTCTATGACGGTTTGCTGTGTGATTTAAATAAGTGTAATAAGCAAGGTGTACTTGTAAAAGTCTAATAGTGGTTAAATTATAAAGTGATATCTGTATCCTGCAGTTTTCATTATATATGTAACTTTACGAAATTATACTAGACCCTGAGTTAATCGTCTGAGTTTATTGTCCTTATCACTTCCGTGTCACTAGGCAAAATACCCATTAACAAAAATAACCTCCACTTAAATCGTAGCAATACAAAAATAAAATACTTTTAATTTTCGAACCTATCACGATTGGGCGTTTCCGTACGGGCCTGAAAACTTGCATGTAACATTACGAAATTTTCACATTTTAGTATAAAATAATTGATTATTTGAAATCCATTTATATATTTTAAAACAAACCAGACTTTACTACGCCAATATAAAGGGCGTTCATTAAATATTAAACTCTAGTACCTTGATTATGTTTCTCCTAATAAAAAAAATAACAGATACGAATTACGTTATATATGTCCATTCAGCTTTTACTAGCTATAAGATATAAATTCCTTCAATATTGACCAAATATATATTTAATGCATTAAAATAAACAACATAACACAAAGCAAAAATGCACAGTTTCCTTTCAAAAGTAATACTATGTAAGTACGATTAACACATAGCACATTAAAAGTTAATATTCATATAAGTTAACAGACAGAGTCAAGTTCTAGCCTGTCACTTAAACTTCTTTGTCCTCAAAGCGGTGATCTAGTTGAGAGATTATTGATCTTTCTTAATAAATGATCAAGTGACAGGGAAAATGGCTACAAAGCACCAGCAATTAATTGGGTGTAAGATTAATTTGTCGTGTAATTGATGTTCAAATTACTAGTTTGCTGATTATAGTTTAAGCATACATTTCGGTTAGGGGATAGATTAAGAAAATTATCCTCAATTAATTATCCCTATTACAACCAAGATTCTTAATCCCTATTTAACAATTTACGCATTTTACTTTACATACTTTATTGAATAAATACTAATACTTAATACATTTGTATTGATTGTGTTTGTTTTATTTGGGGAAATATAACTAAATAGATCAGTGGCGAATTAACGTTAATTTCCACGGTATAGGCTGGAAGTTTTTGTCGTCTTGCTAGAGGCAAATCACTTCTGCAAACAGATGTTACTAATTGAGGGGGTGGCGAACTAGCTGTTTTTCTCTAGACCTAGTAGTTTGGTAAAGCGCATGTATGACAAGTGAAAGAGTAAATCATCGTATCAGTAAGTAATCATAAGGCATCGGCAATATTTACTGCACAGATTAAATAGGTAAAATCAGTAAACGTCAAAGAAACATCAGTCATGCAGATATCCTTTTGATTTCTATGAGGTAGGAAAAATAAATCTTCCGCCCTAGGCTCTAGCCTACTCAGCCTGTTGGTGATTACACCACTTAATTTGAGATAGGTTCAGAGGAAGAAAATTTTGATTTTTGTATTGTAAAATATGTATGTGAAAATAGGACTAAAATGAAACAGGTCAGTGAATAAAATACTGCATAATGTGTAAAGTATTGGCGTGTGTTCGTTACTCGTTGACCTTTGAACGAGGCTAGTGAAAAACATTTTCATTTTAGTAAAGAGCTTTTGAGCTTTTGTTTGCGGTCCGGGAAAGCCTAGAGCCTACGAAACTGTTAAGCTGGAAAATTATATTTATATTTGAATTATATTATTTTGAAGGTCATTTATATATTTCTATGCACAAAGCGTACAATAAACTTCAAAAGCTTCACACTACTTAAACAAGATTAAATACTGGAATTAAATAAGTATATAGTATTCAAGACTATTTAAATATCAGTTGTGTAAGCTGTTAGGACCTATGATATTATATATACTACGAAAACCTACCCTGATATTTTTACATTATTATAATCGACTTTCACTGTATTTTTATAGGATACATGGATATTTCAAACAATCTATTTACAACAATAACTTAATTTCTTTTGTATCCTTGTACAAATTTTGATCTGGTCAAATAGTTTAGTTCTGTTTGTTTGTAAGTACCTCCTTCGAGTTCACTCGCTAGACAAAATGTCCGCTTCCGGTTCCGTCCCGGTAACTAATGCTCAGCGATACAGTAAAGGATAGTGTTGTAACGGATATCGGATATATCCGGACAATGGACTTGTGAAATTGTTGAACGGCGAATTGTTAGATATGATATTCCTAGATGCTAGGGCTTACAACAAATTGAAGAAGCCTATTGTATTTCAACTAACATTGTAAAGGTTTGAAAGTATTTGTATCGTATATTTACGAACAAAATTTTGGCGATATGAATGAATATTTTAGTTGGACAATATAAGATCTTTTTTATATTACTGTTCAATATATTTAGTCAACTGTATAATGAAAAAATAGGGTCGGAAAGCCGGTTTCCCACGAGTTGTGATCATCGCTGTAGCAGGCAAAAGGAGACCCACTAATCTCGTCTTCCAGATGCTCACTCTAGCTCCTCAACCCAGTTGAAGCACGGCAACTAATATACGGAAGTATGACTAAGGTGAAGGACTCGACTAAGGCGAAGGCTTTTTAGATCGCAGATCGCAATTAAGTGATAGAACAATTACTATGTACCATTTAAGACACGTGTACAACGTCAAGTTATATAACATAGATAGAAGAAATCTAAATCCTGAGTTTCTCGGTTATCTCTTCCAAATACATTGATCCTTTATGACCATCGAGCATATAAACAGTTAGGTCATATTGCTTACGAACATAAGTATTAGTATTCCTTACTCAAAGGATTAACTGCGACTTCGCTGTCCGTCTGCGTATATGTCACGAATTGTTATAGTTAGACAGTTGAAATTTTCATAGATTTGTATTAAGTTGCCACTTTAACAGCAAATGAAATATGAGGACGCCCCGACAAATAAACGTCCCCGGCCATCAAACCCTTCGTGCGCTAGTCCGACTCATACTTGCCCGTTTTTACAAACGTCAGTCCAGCAAGTAAAGATCAACTAACTCGGGTAACTTCTCATAAGGCCAAAGTGACTAGCTGATAATGAAATGGAAAATGTAAAGACTGTTCCAATAAAAAATTGATTTACATCATGTTACTACTAACTGGAAACGTTTCCGATTAAACAATTCAAAAGAATAATCACGGTCGTTATAATCCTAGAACATCTGGCAAGTGCCAGTTCTTTTGAAGTAAATGAAAATCCCGAACAAAGAGTAAGTCTGAGTGACTGCACTTCGATGTTATAGAAAATATAGTGTCGTTCTAGAAAATTTAATGTAAACTTTAGTATTTTGTATCGGAGATTGCAGGTTTGAATAGTGAAGTATTTTCAACGTATATTATTACTTTGAAAGTATATCGATTGATCGATTGTATTCGTCTCCACAAAAGAAGTATAAATCAAGATAGTAAGTAGCCATAAATATTTTACCGAAGATAATATCGAAGCAATTCCAAAAGTATTTTGTATTTCAAATAATTTAAAATACAAGATACAAAATGTTTTCTTATCTTTTTCGTTAATACATATTTTACAGTTCATTTCTATTGTACTCGTACAAAAATAAATGTTGGTGCTTTTTCTTTTAAATACATAGGTCTTGAAACGTTTAAATGTAGTTTGATAAAAAGATAAAAGTGTGTATTAAATATACAATCGTCGATATTATTTATAAAATTTATTATATAATAGTTATTATTATAATTTAAAATTACACTTAGAATAAACGTTACCGTTTAACGGCAATGTGTGAATACATTTATTTAATAGATTATATATTATTTATTGTGTTGGTCTCGTGGCGTCTAGAGATTTTTATGTGCGCTATTTAGCTCTCTCAAACGGCGAGAAATTCTTACTTCAACTTACGAACCAAAGGTGTGTGAGGTACAAACGGCTAATTGTTTATTATGACAAAAAAAATCATTACAACAGTTACAGAAATTAAGGCCCAAACCACAGTATGCTAGTGGCGCCAAGCAGTTGTATTATTTAATATCTTACGATAAGAGTCTACTATTTATACTGCATATACTTTAAGGAACCAAGACATGCTCAGTAATTTTACGAAATGGACTTTCTTCTATTTATTACAGGCAAGCATTAGGTAGGAGTAATTACTTGAATAAGCCCCGCCTGACCTCTGCCGCAATTACTACCTAACTAGTTGGGCCTTCGTTTGCGGCTTTTTTAATTTTCCAACCAATTGCAATTTGGAGTAAAAAATTAACCGACCGAAATCATGATGATATATTTGGCAATTATATACTGTTCAAGTCAAGGAAAA